>OX336392.1:29693981-30246481 GCA_946902985.2 Meconema thalassinum
TCCCCGGCGACCTAGTGAGATCACGTCGCGAACACCGATAGTCCTGTGTTCTTGCGCACTCCATTAAATATGCCTTGATTTCGCAGTTTAATGGCTCTATAATTAGCCTCCTGGCTAAAGATTCACCTGTGTGCAACTCTCCTGTCACTGCGTTGCTCCAATCACGAGTAATCAATGATTTTCATTCGGATCTCCCCACTCCACTCTCGTTCCTATTCTCAAACGGGGAAGAACTGGACCATTATTTCACCCCCTGACCTGTTCCAGACGACATAAGTAGGTCAGCGAGAGTGACACGGCTCCAAGAGTCTCCTCCCACAATTCTGGGGCCATTAGTAAAATGTCAAACTCTCCAACGTCTGTGTTCCAAGTCCAGCATAGCCTACTTCATGCAGTCCAATAATGCTATATTCCACTCATTTCCCCTGCATTATTTTAATAAATAATGTCAGTATCAATTGATATCACACCAGTGATTAAATATGTAATTTCCTCTAGGGGTTTTTACAACGAAACTCCCTCAACAGATCTCGGGTTCGTTCCCTGGTGGAACCTTAATTCTGAGCTCAACTTATCTCCGAGATCCACGTTCGATACCAGTCAGCCTGACCCCCTCGGGTTCAATAGTAATGGCCGATTTTTAGAATGGTGCGATTTAATTGTTTCGCAACAGCACAGCTAAGCTTAATATGAGTTCATGTCGCCACGGAGATGAGATCGATAACTGAGGCTACTGGAACTGAGTCATATTCTACCCGCGCGTTTGTATTGTCATCGCGCCAGGATATGGCAGTTCAACACGCTACGACGCGGTGCGGGGCGTCTTGCAGCACGCATGCGCAGCCCGCCTATTCCAAACCTTAATATATCAGCGTCCCGTATGCCAATGCTGGTTATCGCTGCAGGCGACACGCAGCCAGTGAAAGAAGCAATGTGCTGAGTGAGTGAAGCGAGTAGTGACCAACTTAATGTTTTTGGAATGCGTGATACGCGAGTGAGCGGGAAGGCATCTGCAATGTTTGGGGTTAACATTGTTCATGATTGGTCCGCATTGACCAATGATAGATTAAAATTTGAAAATACACTTATGTTCCGTCTAGTCAATACTTTGGTTGGTTCCTCAGTTTAGGGGCTGCGACAACGCGGTCATGTAGCCCCGTGTACTTTGGGTGTGTGTAGAATCTGTCTGATAACCGGTGTTAATTGTGATGGCTGTATTAATGTGTGTTATCTGTTTTCAATTCAAGTAAGGACTGCCGACATAGATTTTTTTTCAAGTAGTTCCTACTTTTGCTGCCAAACGCCACCGTCAACGACTACTAGTTCAGAACTTAGATACCAGACGCCACCGCAGTCGGCTCCTGCCGACGAACGTAGGAATCTAAGAACGTTTGTCAAATGTTTAACTGAATTTAGCTTCACACAGGTGTAATTAGTGGAAGGTTTTTTAACATGCCATAAATCTATTACATGGGACCGCCGGCTTTACTTCCCCTCCGAAGGAAGGCATTACTGAGGGATTTTTAATGCTCTTAAAAAATCCGACCTCTTCGGCCGGGTTTGAACCCGCGATCTTGGTAGTCAATACTTTAATGTTTATTTTCACACCAAAAAAAAAATTGGACTGCAGTGCAGTGATTTAATAGTCCAATCGAGGCAGTTGGACGCCGACATGAACGAAAGGAAAATTAATTTAGGAATGTTCCAGTGAAAGATTGATTGTTTGCTGTTAAAAATTAAGTGTACTTCCAGTGTTTTAGCTTTCTTTGTAATCATTATAACGTGCACGTGCAATAATCATATCTTGTTTACATCACATTGCTTCCACATCATCCATTTTTCATCAATTTTAATGTTACAATGACTGGCCAATAGCTGATGAAGGGGCAGATTTTCTTAGAAAATATTACGCCTCGAAACATGTCCTAGTGTGTAAGTAAACATTAACGTGTTGACTAGACGGAACATAAGTTTATCTTCAAATTCTAAGACATCTGCAATTCAAACCCAACTGACATGCTCTGGCGCGATATCAATACTTGTCAGCGTGACACAAAGAACAGTTCCCTCCTAGACGCCGGCACTCGTATCATAATAATAATGGAGAGGCCGACTGCAGGTCTTTCTAGTTGACGCCCGTGGGCGACCTGCGCATCGTAATGAAGATGAAGTGATGATTAAGACGTCTCACATCCCCAGTCCCTGAGCCATGGGAATCAACCACAGGAGATTAAAATCCCTGATAGCTCGGCCGGGAATCGAACCCGGGGCACTTCGGGCCAACGCCTAGCACGCTAACCATTTAGCCACAGAGCCGGATACTCGTATCATGATAGGTTAATACAGCATAGCACGCGCCTCCAAAATTATGGTTGGCTAACATAACTATATAGTCTCGGGTTACGTACTGAGACTCCTGGGTTCAATCCCCAACTCTGCCCAAGAATTGAATTTGGATACACTCTGCAGTGGAATATGGTTGGTTGGTACAGTTTAGGGGCTGCGACAACGCGGTCATGTAGCCCCGTGTACTTTGGGTGTGTGTAGAATCTGTCTGATAACCGGTGTTAATTGTGATGGCTGTATTAGTGTGTGTTATCTGTTTTTAATTCAAGTAAGGACTGCAGACATTGAATTTCATGTAGTTCCTACTTTTGCCGCCAAACGCTACTGTAAACGACTACTAGTTCAGAACTTGGTTACTAGACGCCACGGCTCCTGGTGATGAACGTTGGAACATAAGAGCGTTGATCAACTTTAACCTGTAATTTAGCTTCAAACAGGTGTAATTATTGGAATGTTCTTTAACATGCCATAAATCAATGACATGGGACCACCGTCTTTACTTTCCCTCCGAAGGAAGGCATAGTGGGGGATTTTTAACGCTCTAAAAAATTCGACGACTTCGTTCGGGTTTGAACCCGCGATCAGTGGAATCTGTGCAATAACCTGTGTCATTGTGATGGTTCTATGTGTAATTGTAATTGGGGCTAGGATTTGGGTACGAGACAGCCAAGACCTTAATTTAGGTACCATACGCAGCATTCACCTAGAAATCACGGAAATACAATTCTAGGATGGCTGAGGTATGAATTGTTGTTGTTGTTGTTGTTGCTTATTTTAGGGGCTGAGACATCGCTGTCATAATAGCCCCGTGTATTTTTGGGTGTGCGTAGAATTTGCGTAATAGCCTGTGTTATAGCTAAAGCCCGGCGCGGATATCCGCAAAATGTTTCCCCATGCGGATATATTTTGCATGGATGTGCGGATAGCGGATACGCTGCGGATAATGTTTGATGAAATTTGCGGATAGTTTTAGAATACAATCCGAACATATTTAGGCTTAATATAATTACTAGGACCCAGTTGTTTATGATGCCATATCATAGATTTCCATTATGTTATTTTCATGACAAATGTAAGATGATGATTTAAGCCAATCTCATTCAAATTACAGTATGTCATTAAGCATAGTTAACACTACGAACAGGAAAGGGCTGCAGTTCTATCTGTAAGTTATAACATTCATTTTAAACATAGCACATGACATAGGCTACAAAGCCTAAGGGAACAACGTTTCCCTCGAATGTCTAAATATGTCGCTTTAGTAATTTATGAAATGAAAATCCACAGCCTGCTTCCAGTCTCCGACCGGGTCAGGAATGGAATGAATGAAGCCCCCATCTAGCGGCGAGGATATGGACTGTGCCGGCTGCCGAGGCCTGACGCACTCCTCTGGGGCAATGATTAAATGAATGACAGATGAAACGAAATGATAGTGGAGAGTGTTGCTGGAATGAAATTTTGACAGGGAAAACCGGAGTACCCGGAGAAAAACCTGTCCGCCTCCGTTTTGTCCAGCACAGATCTCACATGGAGTGACCGGGATTTGAACCACGGACCCAGCGGTGAGAGGCCGGCGTGCTGCCGCCTAAGCCACGGAGGCTCTGCTTTAGTAATTTATACTTTATCTAATTTAAAATATTATTAAAATGCCAGTAGATTCGGATAACAGCGGCTTCGGTGGCGTAGTTGGTAGCATGCTGAGCTTCTATGCCCAAGATAGCGGGTTCAAACCCGGCCGAAGCCGTCGGATTTTTTAAGAGCTTTAAAAATCCCTCAGTATGCCTTCCTTCGGAGGGGAAGTAAAGCCGGCGGTCCCATGTCATAGATTTATGGCATGTTAAAGATCCTTCCACTAATTGCACCTGTGTGAAGCTAAATTGGATAGGTTAAGAATGTAAACAACGCTCTTAGGTTTCTACGTTCGTTGCCAAGCGCTGACTGCGGTGGCGTCTAGTAGCTAAGTTCTGAATTAGACCTAGTAGTCGTTGACGGTGGCGCTTGGCGGCAAAAGTAGGAACTATTTGAAAAATTATAAGTTGCAGTACTTAAAATTAAAAAACAGATACACACACTAATACAGTCATCACAATTAACACCGGTTATCAGACAGATTCTACACACACCCAAAGTACACGGGGCTACATGACCGCGTTGTCGCAGCCCCTAAACTTAAGAACCAACCAACCAGATTCGGATAACAAACGTGGGAACACGGAAAAAAGTCGAGTGGATGCCAAGCGGATGCGGCTAGCACTCGTGCGGATGCGGATAATAGTTGTGCTGATGCGGGGCGGATGCGGATAACAGTCGAGTGGATGCCAAGCGGATGCGGCTAGCACTCGTGCGGATGCGGATAATAGTTGTGCGGTTGCGGGGCGGATGCGGATAACAGTCGAGTGGATGCGGGGCGGATGCGGATAACAGTCGAGCGGATGCGGGGCGGATGCGGATAACAGTCGAGTGGATGCGGGGCGGATGCGGGTAACAGTTGTGCTGATGCGGGGCGGATGCGGATAACAGTCAAGCGGATGCCGGGCGGATGTGGATAACAGTCGAGCGGATGCGGGGCGGATGCGGATAACAGTAGAGCGGATGCGGGGCGGATGCGGATAACAGTCGAGCGGATGCGGGGCGGATGCGGATAACAGTAGAGCGGATGCGGGGCGGATGCGGATAACAGTTGTGCTGATGCGGGGCGGATGCGGATAACAGTCGAGCGGATGCGGGGCGGATGCGGATAACAGTAGAGCGGATGCGGGGCGGATGCGGATAACAGTCGTGCTGATGCGGGGCGGATGCGGATAACAGTTGTGCGGATGCGGATAACAGTCGAGCGGATGCAGATAACAGTTGTGCGGATGCGGGGCGGATGCGGATAACAGTCTAGCGGATGCGGGGCGGATGCGGATAACAGTTGTGCGGATGCGGGGCGGATGCGGATAACAGTCGAGCGGATGCGGGGCAGATGCGGATAACAGTTGTGCGGATGCGGGGCGGATGCGGATAACAGTCGAGCGGATGCGGGGCGGATGCGGATAACAGTTGTGCGGATGCGGGGCGGATGCGGATAACAGTCGAGCGGATGCCGGGCGGATGCGGATAACAGTTGTGCGGATGCGGAGCGGATGCGGAGCGGATGCGGATAACAGTCGAGCGGATGCGGGGCGGATGCGGATAACAGTTGTGCGGATGCGGGGCGGATGCGGATAACAGTCGAGCGGATGCCGGGCGGATGCGGATAACAGTTGTGCGGATGCGGAGCGGATGCGGAGCGGATGCGGATAACAGTCGAGCGGATGCGGGGCGGATGCGGATAACGTTTTGGTTATCCGCTCAAGGCTCTAGTTATCGCATTGTTTGTACTAGTGTGTATATTTGTAAATTGGAGATAGTATTGGCAAGGATTCAGCCGTTGTTTCAAGTTAGGAACCATCCCAGCATTTGCCTGGAGTGTAAGTGGGGAAACCACGGAAAACAATTTCCGGGATTGTTGAGGGGTGAATCGAACTGTCCTCTTCTCACTTCTGCCACACGAGAGTCCTAATATTTGAGAGAATTCAGGCGCTGTGCTAGTTGCTAATTGTGAGTAAATGGGGGAACGAGTGAGAGAAGGGAGTGCTTGGAAGTTATTTAATCATGAAGAAAGAAATGAAAGGATATACCTTAATCAAGGAGGATTAACTGAATCTTTGATGATGAAGCAGTGCGGCAGGAAATAGGTTTCATCTCCCTCTCTCTCTCTCGGATCCCCGGCTGAAGGTAAACTGTGCTATAATGTAAATACAGAGAGAAATATGCTTACGGCAGTACCCGGCTATTTCACGAAACACCATTCGTAATTAGTCAGGTGGAAAAACATGCAGAGCTTCATTTATGCAATAAATACTTGTTGCAATAGTTACCGTGTGAATTTAATTTATTTAATAAAAGATCGTACAATGTACATAGGTTATTCAATTTCATTGCTGGACCAAGCAAATTACTCTCTGGTACAGTTCTCTGTAAGGGATAATCTTGTCTTTTCCCACAATGCATGTTGCATAGTTCACAAAAACACGGTTCTCCTGGGTCATGGTGCTTCCTGTTGCTGCAGCATTTGAAGTGAAATCCGTGTGAAGCGAATCTTGTCATCATGTGTCGTACAGGGGCGTATATACAATTTTTCAGGGGTGGGGACTGACTACCCTGTGAGTATTCTCAGGGGATTGTCACCGCAAAGTACCCAGAAATATCAACCAATATCTTCACTCATGATGGAAACACAAAGTATTGGATTATCTACCCCAGGTGGTAATTACCCAAGTGGTAATAAATCCACCTCCACGTATTGTGGAGTTAGTAGGCCTGCGGAGTCTGGGGAGCCTGCAATGTCATGTAAGAAGAAATATATTATGTACTTAGCAACAATTAACATAAACTCACTCCTTCAGATAGGAAAACTAAAGCAAACATTGGATGTTCTTGAGAAACATAACATTGTCATCGCTGCATTGCAAGAAACACGATTTTGTGATGAAGAAGCTTTTGAGTCTCAAGGATTCAGAATTTATAAAGGAATACCTGGCACAAGAGTTACACCGAACATCCCTCATCTTGGTACAGGTTTTATAGTCCACAAGAAAGCTGTTGATTCAGTGCTGGATTTTACATCATTCAATGGAAGACTATCCACATTGTCATTTAGATCACTTAATAAAGCCTACACCGTGGTCAATTTTCATGCACCGACGAACGTGTCAAACACGAAAGACCGAGAGCAAACTAATATAATATGGGAACAATTAGGAGACGTGATTGACAATATTCCAGCGCATCACACCACCATCCTTCTCGGTGATTTTAACGCCCAAGTAGGAAGAGAGAAAAAGTTTAGGAATATAGTTGGAAACTATCCTGCACATAAACGAACAAACAAAAATGGCGAACGGCTGATTGACACCTGCAAAAATAACAACCTAGTTTTGAAATCTACTGCGTTTAAACATCTTCCTCGGAAAGCAAAGACATGGAGACATCCAAATCCACTTATGGGTGAATTTCAACTGGATCATGTGGCAATATCAAAAAAATCAGATCGTGAAATCCAAAATGTGAAGGTCCTGCGTAATGCGAATATAGACTCAGATCATTATCTGTCCCTTATTAAAATGAAAGGTATTCCGTTTAGGAACAATAGAGTGAATGTTGAAAAGGGAATGAAAACGCAAAAGTACAACATCGGTGGTCTGAAGTCAAATAACAACACTTTTGCGGAAACACTCCACAACAAACCAAAAGATGGAACATGGTTTACTTTAAGGAACGCCATTGTTACTGCGGCTTCGGAATCCATTCCTCTTGATAGAACGCGCAAGCATCCATGGTGGAACGGTCAATGTGATCACGCAATAGAGGAAAGAAGAAAAGCTTGGATCAAGTGGAATAACAAGAAAGACGATGTGAACCTTGAGAACTTTCTCTGCATCAGGAAAGAAACTTGTAAAATTTTAAAATTGGCAAAAAGAAATTTCCATAAATCTCAAATTATTCAAATTGAAGATGATTTTCAAAGGCACAAAACAAGGGATTTCTATCAAACTTTTAAACACCAACTGTCCAAATACGTCGCCCCTACTCTTCACATCCGAGGATCTGATGGTAAACTTAATCTCAATAATAAAGACTGTGCTAAAGCTTTTGGAGAATATTTTAAAACCCTTTTGAACACGGACATACCTACTGAACAACTTGCTTTCTATCCTAGCGTTGCATACCACGACAGTTCACCACCCTCCGTCGAAGAAATAACACAAATCATCAAGGCGCTAAAAAATAATAAAGCCTCTGGGGAGGATAGTATTGTGGCTGAATTATGGAAATATGCAGATAATGACTCCATCATTTGTCTCCAGAAAACCATTGAAGAAATATGGCATAGTGAAAAGTTGCCGGAGGATTGGACTTCTGCCATCATTCATCCTATACATAAGAAAGGGGATAAATGCGACCCAAATAATTATAGAGGTATTTCACTGGTATCGGTAACGTACAAAATATTTGCAAGGGCTCTTCTGAACAGAGCAGAACCGATATTAGACCGTCAGTTAGGGGAATATCAAGCTGGGTTCAGGAAATCAAGATCCTGTCCTGAACAAATTCATACCATTAAGACCATAATTTCCTACTGTACGGTACGATCAAAACCTTATGTTGTGATTTTTGTGGACTTTCAAAAGGCTTATGATTGCATTCATAGAGACACAATAATTAACACCTTACGTGAGTTTGGCCTAGACAATAAATCAATTAATTTGTTCAAAGCAAGCTTAGAAAACACCATTTCTAAGGTCAAATTTCGTGGTGAATTGTCCGAAGCCTTTGCAATCAAGACTGGCTGTAGACAAGGTGATCTGGGATCACCGATGCTGTTCAATTGTGTCTTGGAAAAAAATATAAGAGAATGGTTAACAATCTTACCAAATAATTATGGTATTCGAATTGGTTATAAAAAAGAAGACCTGAATATAAACTGTCTCGCTTTTGCAGATGACATTGCTTTGTTCGCTAATTCAATGGAAGAGGCCACTGACCAACTTAATAAACTACAAATCATAGCTGCTAAAACTGGACTTAAAGTGGCCTTCCATAAAACTAATTTTATCACAAATGTCAAAGATGCCTCAAAATTCATCACGATTGGTCTGCAAAAAATCAAAAAAGTCCAAAAATTTAAATACCTAGGCGAATGGATTACCCCTAATAATTCAGAAATAGCTGCCATTGAGAGCAGATGTAACAAATTGGAAGGTGCCTTTCAAACCTGCAAAAACATTTACAAAAGTAAAAGCTTGTCCCGGAATGTCAAACTTTGTCATTATAATACAGTAATTAGGCCGTCAGCACTGTATGCTGCAGAATGCTTACAGATGACAAACAAAGGCCCATTGAGAAAATTAGAACTTAAGGATCGGAAAATTCTAAGGAAAATATTAGGACCTGTTAATGATAATGGTACTTACAGAAGAAGACATAACAATGAATTATTTGAACATATAGAAGATTTGGTGAGTGTGATGAGAAAAAGGAGAATGTCTTTCTTTGGACATTTGGAACGGATGGAGCATCATCGACTTTCATATCGAATCCACTCATCAATCTCTAAAAAAAATTCCTATTGTAAATGGTCGATGCAAGTTAAAAAGGACCTAACAGAAGCTCGAATCAATCAAGCTCTGGTTTGGGATAGGAACCTGTTCAGAAAGGCGGTTAAATCAACTAGTAATCTACACCCTTTGACATCTGTGATGCCTCGCCCTCACTGCAAGTGGACGGAAGAAAGGATAGCTGAACATTCGTCAAGAATGAAGATCTACTGGCAGACAAGAAAACAAGCTTTACAGTGATCATATGAGTGAAGAACATCGTGGTCCATTGATGGCCGAAACGACTTAAAAAAAAAAAAAGAGCATATAATGTATTTTCTATTATGATCTATGGAGTAAGAATGGCAAATATCTAAATATTTGTCAATTTACTAAGCAGAAAGGTATACATTTTTTTTTACAAGTTGATAATTTATATCTCAAAAGTACCGTACTGTGGAATTCACAGTTTTGCCTCACAAGGCTGAGTGTACCCCTATCCAGCCCTCAGACTAGAATTAAAATTTGTTGGCAGAGCCAGGAATCGGATTCGGACCTCTGGGGCGGCAGCCAAGAATGCTAGCCACTACACCACGAGTTAGTCTAAATATTGTTTATAACTTATCCAATAAGTTAAGATTAGGGTACAACCAAATTTACAATTATTTTATGCTCTTACCAAAGCAACACTTTCTTAATTTTTATTGCTTTTATTCGGGGGGGGGGGGGGGGTGCTGGAGCCCCCTCAGAAGCCCCGTTATATACACCCTGGTGTCATACTCGGCCTGTTTCCATTCTGTCGTGACCTAGCATCCGTGGAATAGAATTCATCCCATATTTCCATATTTTTTATTTCTTGATATAAAGATCATTGATTGCCTCATTGTACGCATCTGTGGTGGTTAATAACAGTGAATGTTAGTTAATCAAGGTATCATTTTACATTGCCCATGGAGGATTATACTGTATCAAAGAGTTTAACCACAAGACTATGCTCAGATGCCGGTATTCTATATTTGCAGAACACTTCGATCCTTTCCTGAACGTTAAACAGTGCATGTGTCCTCCTATAGTTGAGTGGCATGTCCGGCCCCGTAGCTGATTGGCTAGTGTGCAAAGGTTTGGCCTGAAGGGTACCGGGTTCGATTCACGGCCAAGCCGTGGGGATTTTAATCTCCTGTGGTTCACTCCCCTGTCTCGGGTTTGGGTATTTGTGACGTATTCGTGAAAAGAATCTGAAAATAGAATAAACAGATAAAGTAAAGTTAGTTAAACAATTAGAAATAAGTGATTAGAGCAGCGGGATACAAAACCGAAGGTCATGGTTTTGAATCTCACTAGGGTCATACATTCTAATTCTCTGAATACCATGCACGTGTCAATCACTATTTGCGCGCTACGCAACCTAATAGCTTAAAGCCTTCATGTCTCAAACTGCGGGAGTTTTCAGTCTTTCATTCTCGGAGGGCCACTCTTTAACTTTTATACGTTTCTTCTTGTTTTTTCCTCGATTTTGTCCATCTTTGGAGCGCGTGAAATAACCCATTGCATTCACTGTCTCTTATTTACTTTATCCTTTCTCGCCTTCCAGTAGTTCTTCATTATTTCACTTTGTCTTCTTCTCTCTCCCGTCCAGATGTTAACCCCCTTCTTCTTTTCCTTCTCCTGAAAACCATTGAAATGTTTGATCATATTTCTGAAAAGTGGTCTGTGCCGAATAATATCTATTGTTACTTCCATCTCTTCCATATCCCTTTTTATACTTTGTACCCATTGATTACCATTCTTGCTTTTGTAAACATGACTGAAAATTTGTTTTTTGAGTCTGGTGTTATTCATCCTCATTACGTGTTCAAACAAATTCCTGATCGTATCGTAGATTTTTTCAATTTCTTTATGTTTGTAGAGGTCGTCATTTTTTCTGTATCTGAACTCTCCACTTTCTGTTTTTAATGTTCCCAATATTTTTCTAAGTATCCTTCTTTCCTTTTTCTCTAGATCTTCTATTTCGCCTTCTTGATGGAAAACAAACATTCTGAAGCATAGAGACTTTCCGGCTTAATTACCGTATTGTAATATCGGATTTTAGTTGCAACAGAAAGGTTTTTAGTCTATTCTAATTTATGAAAAAAATAGGCTTATGAGATCACCTTTAGTCCGTGTGTCTGTCTGTGTGTGCATAATGGTGTGTCCACCCCCCCCCCCTAATAACTCCTAAACGGCTGGAGCGATTTCAATGAAACTCAGTAAGTTAATAGAAGTATTTTGGACGACTCCGACCGTGCCAATCCAACATGGCGACTGTGCGAAATATTTCACCAGCATTCAATATCTCCGAAACTATTACTGGTATCACCCTGGAATATTTTACTGAGATAAAGGGAACTACTAGAAGTTCACCTATGTGACATTTGAGAACCTGGTAACTACAAAACCAACTTGGCGGCCAAGCGAATTTGCGACTTTTAAATACACGTTTCTCGCGAGTTAACCAACCAAACGCTATAAAACTTGGTACAGTATATGTTTATACACATTGTAATGCACCAACATCTAACTTCGTTCAATTGTTTACATAACCTCAAGATGGCGGCTATGCGAAATATTTCACCGGCATTCTGTATCTCTGAAACTATTAGCGTTATCACTCTGAAATGTTGTACGGAGATAAAAGGCACTACTAGAAGTTTATCTATAAGACTTTCAAAAAATGGTTAACTACAAAACGAATATGGTGGCCAAGCGAAGTTGAAAATTTTAACTAAACCTTTCTCGCGAATTAATGATCCAAACGCAATGAAACTTGGTACAGGAAATGTTTATACACATTGTAATGCACTGGTATCTAATTTAGTTCAATTGTTTACATAACCTCAAGATGGCGGCTGTGCGAATTTTAAAATTAAGTTTTTATTTCTTGTGTCGAAGTCATGAGATCGAAGTGAAAGTTTGAATAATGAACCAACGCAATAATTTTCCTTTAATGGTACATGACTCTGTGGCCTATACACATAACAGTCCTACATGGCGACCATCCGAAATATTTAAATGGATCTCAATATCTACGAATCTATTACAGCAATCAAACTGAATTTTTTAATGTTTATACTGTACGGGTTATGGGACTTTTAATAACCCGGTGATCACAAATCCAACATGGCGGCGACGCGAAGTGTAAATATTCACATGGTCGTTTCTCGCAATTTAACCATCCGAGTGCAGTGACACTTGGTACAGTAAATCCTTATACAAATGTTAATCCACTGGCATCTAATTTTTTTCTATTGTTTCCATACTTAGAAGATGGCAGCTGTGCGAAATTTTAAAATCACGTTTTAACTTCTTGTGTCCTAATCATGTGATTGAAGTTTGAATACTAAACTCTAAGACCTACATATATAAAAATCCAACATGGCGACCATCCGAAATATTTAGTCGGTTCTCAATATCTACGAATCTATTACAGCAATCAAACTGAAATTTTGTATGTTGATAGAGGCAATTAAAATGTGTGGGATATATGAAAATAGGCTGTATAGTTCTTCACGGAACTACTTGTTCTTATTGTGGATATCCTTCGTCAGTTGAAAAGCTTGTTTACATTTATTATTATTATTATTATTATTATTATTATTATTATTATTATTATTATTATTTGTCTTATTATAATAATTATTATGTTAATTGAGTCTGAAAGCATTATCTGTCAAATATATGGCAACTATACAGATTCTTAGATATCGGAACATAAATCACCACCTTTATAAAACTATTTTCACTTGTCCACGTAGGCCTAAGTAGAGATTTTCGGACCAATTTGTGATGCAGGTGAGTAGCGAAGGAGCAAGAACAAGGAACTAAAGAACCCGATGTTGTTGCGGAAGCTAATACAAGAAGGCTGAGATGGGCTGGTCACGTGTACAGAAGACAAGAGGGATCTAGACTGCGAGAAGTTCGTGAGAAAAAGCCAGACGGACGTAGACCTATTATAGGCAGGCCAAACATGAGATGGAGAGACCAGGTAACCAAGGACATCAAGCTACTGGGAGCGTGAGAGGAAGATGCCAAGGACAGAACGAGGTGGAGGAGGCTACTTGACGAGGCCAAGAACCGACTGCGGTTTGCGGAGCCAGGACAGTAAAAGAGTAAGTTAGTAATAACTTGTAGCCTAAAGACTCGCCGGCCCCATAGCGTTGCGAGGCGTTGTGCGTTCGGGTTCGGGTTCGAGTTCGATTCGCGGCCCCGTCAGGGATTTTAGAGACTGTCGCGAGGGCTGAAACGGGGTGCACTCAGCCTCGTGACGACAATTGAGTAGCTGTCTGACAGTGAGGCAGCGCACCGGTCACGAAAACTAAAATAAACCACGCGTCAAGCCAAAATCTGCAATCCAAAAGGCTGGGCAGTGGTCGCATGGTAGGCCTTGGCCCTTCAGGGTCTGTAGTGCCAAGGGGTTTGGTTTGGTTAGTGCGGTAGCCTGAAGACAATTATCCTCAGAATTAAGGCCCGATACCGCTTTTTGTTTTGGGTTTGTTTTCTGCTTTAGCTTTTGTTTTTGAATTTTGCTTTTTGCTTTGTATTTTTGTTTTTGTGTTTGTATTCTGCTATTGGTTTTGAATTTTGTTTTCTGCTTTTGCTTTTGTTTTTGAATTTTGCTTTTTGCTTCGTGATTTTGTTTTTGTGTTTGTTTTCTGCTTTTGTTTTTGAATTTTGCTTTTTGCTTTGTGTTTTGGATTTTGTGTTTGCTTTCTGATTTTGTTTTTGAATTTTGCTTTTTGCTTTATGTTTTGGGTTTTGTGTTTGTTTTCCGCTTTTGTTTTTGAATTTTGCTTTTTGCTTGGTGTTTTGGGTTTTGTGTTTGTTTTCCGCTTTTGTTTTTGAATTTTGCTTTTTGCTTGGTGTTTTTGGTTTTGTGTTTGTTTAAGAAGGCAATTAACATAATCACAACTCTTAGAATGACGTCAACACTTGTGTAATGCAATTTCATTGTGCTCACATTAATGAAATGGAAGTTTCTGTTAGCTGTTTGGAACACAGTTAAAGCATTAATACCCACTGTATGATTCACCATGGGATCCTCCCCGTAGGGAGATATTTGACGTTGAAATGTCATTGGCGTGCGTGTGCGTGTGTGTGTGTTCGTCTGTCCTGAAACAGGCATGCCACTGGGAGGGATATTTCACTGGGCTGCATGCGATACAAAACTATTGTTTCGGAGGAGATCTTGGAACACAAGTCAATGATTTAGTACTTAATTCTAATTTTTTTGGGATCTACCTCGTTACGAAGTGGCTAGCAATCTTGGCTGCCTTAAAAATAATTACGAGCCTTACAGTAGTCGCATATGATGTGTAACATCTGACATAGAAGTATCCTCACGTGAAATTGTTGATACGCCGGTATTTTATACTATTATTGGCACAAATATTAATCTATTGTAAAAGGGAGTGTTTTACAGATATTGTAGTGTATAAAACGGAACTCATTTTATTAGATGATTTGTAGCTTCCACCAGCACTAGCCTAAATAAAGAATACGATATGGATCAACTAGATTAATAGACGCGACACCGCTCATAACCTTAAATTCCTTATAAACAGGTCCTCTTGATTCACAGACCAACACGTAATTTCATATGGATTCTGTTAAAATGAGTCATATAGATATGATAAATATCGTTTAAAATGATAATCTGGTAGCAAAAATATCTAATCCGCTCAGGATTCGAACGCAGGAACTCTAGATTCACAGTCACACGCACTAACCCCACGGCTATTTCGACTACGCAAATATTGTGCACAATATGGTGACTTATTTCCACGTTCCAATAATACTGCATTGCGGAATTAAGTTTCATTTATATTTTGCTTGTTTCGATAATGTTCCTGTGTGAAATTGAGTTTAAAATGCCTTGTGAGCAAAGAGAATGTATTCAGTAATAGTTCATGAAGGCTTGCTCAATTCTCGTATAACCACAACGATTATATTATATTGATGACTGCATTACCGTTATGTGGGTTAATATTTGAATAGCCATTGTGCAGAAACGTAATACCGGCAATGCCGACTACTTACAATGTTTGATATTATGGAATATTACCATTCAAATAGCAAGACTCCGTGGCTTAGGCGGCAGAACGCCGGCCTCTCACCGCTGGGTCCGTGGTTCAAATCCCGGTCACTCCATGTGAGATCTGTGCTGGACAAATTGGAGGCAGACAGGTTTTTCTCCGGGTACTCCGGTTTTCCCTGTCAAACTTTCATTCCAGTAACACTCTCCACTATCGTATCATTTCATGTCATTCATTTAATCATTGCCCCAGAGGAGTGCGTCAGGCCTCGGCAGCCGGCACAGTTCCTATCCTCGCCGCTAGATGGGGGCTTCATTCATTCCATTCCTGACCCGGTCGGAGACTGGAAGCAGGCTGTGGATTTCATTTCACCATTTAAATACTGATACGAAGACTTCGAACATGTACCATGTCATTTGTTTCAATCACGTGACACCAGAGTTCACATGAGTGTTTTCCGTTCAGTATGTCATATACATTTCACATGGCCGAGAGTGCGTCATGGTATCGATTTCCGACACCGCGCGCTGTTTGTTTCTCTTACCAGTGCCAGCTGGATCGATCGATCGAGTTGGCAGTGCGTCTAATACTTCCGTTTGATCCACCACTGCCAGCTAGGGCACACTTCCGTTCGATCGATCGAGCGGGCAGTGCATACTTCCGTTTTCCACCACTGCCAGCTAGTAAACTTCCGTTCTATCGATCGAGCGGGCAGTGCATACTTCCGTTTTCCACCACTGCCAGCTAGTAAACTTCCGTTCTATCGATCGAGCGGGCAGTGCATACTTCCGTCCAATCCACCACTGCCAGCTCGATCGTTCCGATCCACTTCCGTCCCCAATTTTCAAAATCACTCCCACAAAACTATCCAGCAACCGAGCGGAAAGATGTTGCACATCAAAAACATCCGCACATAGACTCTCATTGTTTCTCATCCCCAACCCCATGAAAACGGGAATAATAAGGGTTAGACATGTGACAATTAAGTTCGGTGAATAGTCCTATACTATCAACATAAATGAACAATGCACGACAGTGACCCTATTGTCCTTCGAAATAGTCCCCTCACTATGCAATCCTGAGATCGGCGATACATGTCCTGGAATCTTTGCAAGAAGGCGTCCCTTGGGACGGTGTTCAAAAGGCTCGTCACGTGACCGAAAAGTTCGGTGAATGGGTCTATATTACGAACGGATTGTTGGCATACCTGAAACAGCAGTTACTGTCCTTCGAAGTAACCCCCGTGGATGGTTATGCACTTCTCAGTATGTCTGTACAAGTCCTGGAAACTCTTTAGGGATAGCTTTTATTTAGGTCGTCACATTAGGTTGGATGTCCGAAATGTTCGAAAACCTCTGGCCCTTCAGGGCTTTTCGGTGACCCTGGACCTCGACCCAACCACTCCATACTTTGACGCTTGACTTCGGGGTCGTACCTCAGACACCAGGTCTCGTCGCCCGTGACGATGGTTTTCAGATAAGTCATTCCATTCCACAGAACATTCACCCTTCTTACTGCCACCCGCCAAACAGATGTGCATGGTAGGTTGCATAAATTCATCCTTCTCACTGCAACCCGCCGAACAGATGTGCATGGTAGGTTGCATAAATTCACCCTCTTAAACACGCACTGTGTCAAACAGGTCTTACACGTTGCGTTGTGTGTCGCCAATGTTGCCAGGTTGACCGTTCTGACTTTATTCACCGAACGCAACACGACGAGCCTTTTGAACACCATCCCAAAGGACGCCTTCTTGCAAAGTTTCCAGGTCATGTATCGCCGATCTCAGCATTGAAAAGTGAGGGGACCATTTCGAATGACAGTAGGATCACTGTCGTATATTGTTCATCTGTGCTGATAGTATAGGACTATTCACCGAACTTTATTGTCACAGGTCGTACATATAATTATGTGTAATCAAATATAGATAATAATAATAATAATAATAATAATAATAATAATAATAATAATAATAATAATAATAATAATAATAATAACCCCTGGCACTACAGCCCATGAAGGGCCTAGGCCGTCCAAGCGACCGCTGCCCAGCCTTTGACCTGCAGATATTGGGGTGACGCATGGTCAGCGCATCAGGTCCCCTCGGTCGTTAATCTTGGTTTTCGTGACCTGTGGTGGTATCCGCTGGCCGCTGTAAGGTTTCTGTGCGTTAGCACCGCTAAAATTTAATAACATGCCAACTGTTGCAGAATAACAGAAAATATTTAACTGTAACTAAATTTGGTAGTATTTCTCTTTCTCTTTTACAGGAAATGTGATTTGTGTCGCTGTTCTTAACGTGAAAAAAGGTGAAGAATATGCTGCTTTCCGCGATTCTCTTGAAACATTCTCCGATAAAGATTTGAGGAAAACAATTTTATCGTAGGCCTATTCATGAAATCAGCGGAGATGTTAACAATTTGTTAGTTTTGAATGTAGATTATTAATAACAAATAGTTCCGTGAAGAACTAAATAGCCTATTTTCATATATCCCACTAATATTAATTGCCTCTATCAACATACAAATTGTCAGTTTGATTGATGAAATAGATTCGTAGGTATTGAGAACCGTCTAAATATTTTGGATGGTCACCCTATTGGATTTTTATATTATAGGCCTTAGATTTATGTACTCTTACATGAAGATTATTGTGTAGGTGTTATATTCAAACTTTAATCGCATGATTAGGACACAAGAAATAAAAGCGGAATTTTAAAATTTCGCTCAGCCGCCATCTTGTGGTTATGAAAATAATTTAAATGAATTAGATGCCAGTCGATTAAAATTTGCATAAGCATATACCGTATCAAGTTTCACTGCGCTCGGATGGTAAAAACGAAAGAAACGTCCATTTGAATATTTAAATTTTGCGTCACCGCCATGTTGGATTTGTGTTCGCCAGGTTATTGAACGTCCCATAGGTGAACTTATGCTTATTGCCTCTTTACACTTACAAAAATTCGGTTTGATTGCTGTAGTAGATAAATAGATATTGAGTACCGTATAAATATTTCGGATGGTCGCCATGTTGGATTTTAATATCTGTAGGCCATAGAGTTATGTACTATTAGATGATAAGTGTACGTTCATTTCGCAAATGTTGATTTTGATCGCATGATTCGAACACAAGAAATAAAAACATAATTTTCAAAATTCGCGCAGCCGCCATCTTGAAGTTACGTAAACAGTTGAACTAAATTAGATACCAGTGCATTACAATATGTACCAAGTTTCATTGCGTTTGGATCATTAAATCGCGAGACAAGTCTATTTAAAACTTTCAACTTCGCTTGGCCGCCATGTTCGTTTTGAAGTTAATCGTTTTTTGAAAGTCTCATAGATGAACTTCCAGTAGTGCCCTTTATCTCCGTACAAAATGTCATGGTGATACCGGTAATATTTTCAGAGATATAGAATGCCAGTGAAATATTTCGCACAGCTGCCATCTTGAGGTTATGTAAGCAATTGAACAAAGTTAAATGTCGGTGCATTACAATGTGTATAAACATATACTGTATCGAGTTTTATTGCGTTTGGTTGGTTAAATCGCGAGAAACGTCTATTTAAAAGTCGCAAATTTGCTTGGCCGCCATGTTGGTTTTGTAGTTACCAGGTTTTCAAAAGTCATATAGTTTTTCTTTTGTCGTGTAACCTCCTGAGAGGCCGAGTGCAGGTCTTTCTAATCGACGCACGTGGGCGACCTCGCGTCGGGATGAGAGATGGAATGGATGAAGATGAATGAAATTGGGCAAGGATGTGGAAGGAAGCGGCCGTGGCCTGTCAGAAGGTACTGTCCCAGCATTTGCCTGGCGTTGAAAATGGGAACCATGGAAAACCATTTCATGGACAGCCGACGGTGGGGCTCGAACCCACGCGTCTACCGAGTCAGCAGAGAGCTTGGCCCCATGACCTAACGCCGCGCTTTAGCCAGCGTAGCCACTACTGTCGATTTGTCATATAGGAGAACTTCTTGTAGTTTCCTTTATCACCGTAAAAATAGTTTAGGAGATATTGAATGCTGGTGAAATATTTCGCACAGCCGCCATGTTGGATTAGTGAGACGTAACAAAATTTGAAGTGCCTGGTCGGGGTCGCCCGGAATAGTGCTATGAACTTACCGACTTTCATTGAAATCGCTCCAGCCGTTTAGAAGTTATTAGGGGTGGGGGGCACACAAAAGTCCATCACACACAGACACACGGACAAAAGGTGATCTCATAAGCCTATTTTTTTTTCATAAATGAAAATAGGCTAAAAATAACATTTCACTACATTATTAACACTGTTTTTAGAAAGCATTGAAATATGTCAGGTCATATTGTACCTTTCTTGGATATATTTTAGTATTTTTAGGGCATATTTGCCCGTATATTTCTCGTTTCTTTGGGTCGGAAACATCCGAATCTTAGTGATGAGGAGGAGCGTCCCTTTGACAGCCTTGCGGGTTTCTTTACAGAAGATATGATAGGCAGTGCTGTCGCTGCTAGCAGTGCAGTGGTAGGGGCTGATCGTGAGGGCAGGCACATTCCTGAGCTCAACAAGAGGGTGCCAGGGGACTGACCGAGCGGTCAAGGTCAACCAAGGGCTGGCCCGGGCAAGAAGCAAGCTTTTCACGTGCCCTGTCAACAATTCTGGATTCCTAAGGCAATGTTGTCACTTCTGGAGCAGTAATTCTTCTGTGAAACACTGGTCCAGTGCTACACCCAGCTCTGCCATGAAATTTAATTCTGGTCCGAGGCCTGGAACGGTGTACTCGTGAGGCAAAACTAAGAATAGATGGGTTCATTTCCTACTTAGCCATTTTGGAAATGGTTTTCCACTTCTACTCCAGGCAAGGCCACGATCACCTCCTTACCAATACTCACCTGAATTAAGAATACACAGCCATCACAATAACACACGTCATCACAAAACATACCTCGCACAACCAACTTCGCGGGGCTAAATGACCACGATATCCAAACCCCTCAAATACAATCGTAGTCACAGATTGGTTTCCCTGCCAGAGGGAAACGTTAAAATAGGAATTAATTGATTAATTAATAGATTTATTACAGGCAATGGCCAATATATACAGTATATAAATACATTTTAATTTCCTTCACTATAACTCGTGATAGATCTTGATCTTTTCGAACAGTCCCGTAGATGATATCTTCCGCATTGGTTATCACAGAGTTCACAAAAGCAGTGTTCATCCAGTGAATGAAAAGACTTTACTTTGCATATCAAATGATGGAACCCATGTACAGCGAAACGAGTCACCGTGTGCCTGAGAGTGTAGTTGGTTTGAGTTCATTCCCTATTTACCATTGCGTCAGTGCTGTAGAATTCTTCCCAGATATTTTCCCGTTTCTCCTTCCTATCATTGAGATGTTTTTCTGAGGCTGGTGTTGTTGGTAGTTGCAATTTTATTTTAAGTTCCTCAATGAAGAAGGTTTCCTTTGTAAGTTCATATACTAATCGTGTGGGAAAGAATTTTGAAACAGCAAGTGACCTTTTCAAAAAACTTGCTTTTACACGATCTAATACTTCAAGGTCTCTGCCTTTAAGACGTGTCCATATTAAATGTAATCCATATGTTGCGGTGCAATTTTTGCGTGAAATAAGAACATAGCTGTTTTAATATCCAGTAGTTCTGGTTTGGTGATATCTTGAATACTACGAATAGCTGCAATTGCTCTTTCCTTTATATGTAATCTAAATGACGTTCTGGTGGATTGTAGACATATTCCTAAATATTTGAAGTGGTTGACAATTTCCAATTTTTCTTTTCCAATAAGTATGTTATCTGATTTGGCTAGTCTTCCTCCCTTTCTAAAAACCATCTGAACAGTCTTGTTATTGTTAATAGTAAAATCATTTTCTGTTACCCATTCCTCCAATTTATTTATTGTTGATTGTAATTCTTCTTTATTACTAGCTCCTAGAACCATGTCATCAGTATACATGTATAGTACTACTATTTTAACAACATCCGAAGTGATTACATTTAAGAGTAGTGGGCTTAATGGATCTCCTTGCAAGACTCCATTGGTTTGAGTGATGTATTCTGATCTGGTTGTCCCATCATCTATCATAATTCTGTTCGATGTCAGAATATTATTTACAATGGTCACCATTTTGTTGTTTCTTCCAATCATCAGTTCCAGTTTGCGAATTAGAATTTCCCTGTTTATTAAGTCGAAAGCTTTATTATAGTCAATAAAGACTGCATAGAATTTCTGTTTAGGTTGCCGTAGTGTTTCATCTATGTTATCCAGCAAGTTTGCGACTGCGTGTAGTGTTGATCTTCCTTTCCGGAAACCAAATTGTTGATCCGGAATCTTATCATTGATTTCTTCCTCCAGTCTGTTTTTCAGCAACCTGATGAATATTTTCAACAGATTATTATCTAGCGCTATACCTCTGTAGCAATCTGGGGAACCTGTATCTCCCTTTCCTTTATAAAGAACTTTAATGTTAGAGTCTCTCCACTCGTAGGAAATGTTTCCTTTCTCCATACAGGTGTTGAATAATGACACCCATATTCCAATAAATGCATTTATAGACAATTTTATATGTTCATTTAGGACACCATTTGGACCTGCTGACTTTTGGTTTGCCATTTGTGTTATGGTTTCCTTAACTTCCTCTTCCGTAAAATCCTGAAACACAACGTGTTTATCCGTGTTTTCTTTCATTTCCATAGCCACCGGCCGGTTATCTCTGTTTAGTGTGCGTGAGAAGTGTTCTGTCCAAATTTCCATTGGAATATAATTTTGGGAAATGAGGTCTTTTTGCGGTTTGTGAAATGAATGGGCTGCTTCAGCGATTATCATTGCTTCTCTATCAATGAATGCCTTTGTCTTCTCTTTCAAAAGCTGTTTGTACTTTCTCCTTTCTACTGCAAATAGGTTTAGGTCCAACTGGTATATAACCCTGATTTCTGGCCAAAAGATGTAATAGTTAGACAATTCAATTTTCGAGGCCCAAGGTACAGTGGGGCCATCCTGACAGCAACCACAGGACATCCTACAATGGCGACATGCATCATTAAGGATGAAACGACATCAATACTGCTATGAAATATTGAAGGCCTAAAAAATACTAAATCAATATTGCCGATCAACATACTAACACAAGACATTATAATATTAACGGAAACTTTTCTAACAGAAAATATTCACACTGATGGTTATTACAGCATACATACCCTAGCTCAACAACGCCTCCGTGGAAGACCCAGTGGGGGAATCACATGCATGCTCAAAGCAAAACTGGCCCCCATTGATGTTATTTATTGATCGGACACTGTGTAAGTCATAATACTTAAATATGTGACAATAATTGGAGCCTATTTTCCACCAGATGTTCAACCAGAAGACATTATAGACACATTAAGTGAAGCCATAACAAAAATTTCGAATAACGAAGCAGCGATCTTAGCAGGCGATTTAAATTGTAGAATAGATAAGCCAAACAGGAAGAGCAATTTAGTCATCTCTTACTCACAAGAAGATGGTTTTAATGTAATCAATTCCAACACTAACCCAACGTATTTCTGCCACAATGCCAGCAGTACAATATATCTGTTATTCTCAAACAATCTAATTGAAGTCCACTCGTGGAAAGTAGAGGACAGATGCTTAGTAAGGAAACAGCTACGTTTACAACACTAATCAAATACAAGCCTCCCAAACAAAAACAAACAGGAAAAACTCTAGAGAAGCTTCCAACGTTAGAAGAACAACAAACCCTCATACCGAAGATACGTCAGAATCCGTTAGATGAAGCCACTAAAGAAATAGAAGAAAAACTCAAACAAGCTCTTATACCATCCAGGAAAAACACCAGGAGAGCTCAAAGGTGGTTTGATCAAGAGTGCTACATGTTAAGGAAGTCGGTCCTCGAGTTCCTACATAAAGCAAGAGAGACAAATGAAATAGGAAATAAAAAGGCTCAATAACTCCTACTAAAATGCTCAACACCAGGTATCTCAGCACATACGCTTATATTTTATTATTATCATCATCATCATCAGTAGTATAGATCCCTTCTGCGGCGCTCACAAGCGACTGATCGTGACAAATGAGCTTTCAAATGAAAGAGAATAGACACAACAACTCATCAAAGTTTCATCACAATCGAATGAATGGCATATGAACGCATACGGGATTTTGTATAAACGATTCGCGCGCCGTTACTCATTTGTTGAATCTACTCGTCCGCTACCTATTGTAAAAATGATTTACTAAGTCAGAAACCTTCCCTGAAGTGTACACAACAACTCACCTAAGTTTAGTCGCTATCGGACGAATGGTATATGAACGCATACTATGTTGAAACACTTCGCGCGTCGTCGCTCATTTGTTTAATCTACTTGTGCGATACCTATTGTTAAGTGGATTTACTAAGCCAGAAACATTCCCTGAAGTGTACAGAACATCTCACCCAAGTTTCATCGCAATGGGATGAATGGTATATGAACGCATGTGTGACTTTCTTGAAACAAACGCACGCCATTTTGTTGAAGCTACTCGCTCCATCTATTGTAAATTGGATTTACTACCCCTATACAAATGGCGTTGAGTAACTAACGGGATTTCATGTTAAAAGCCTCATTTTCTATACCGGTAGTGGAGAGTGCTACTCGCATCCAGTCGGCCGTGTCTCGTCAAGAGCTACTGTTGCCTGGAAACGACTTGCCTTAGCTGTCATTTGCGTTACGTTTTATAGTGACTTGTATTCTCTTTGACGTTTTATGTTACGTCACGGGATAAAAAAAAGTATCCTATGTCCGTCTCCCGGTTCTAAGCTACCTCCACACCAATTTTCAGCCAAATCGGTTCAACCGTTCTTGAGTTATAAATAGTGTAACTGTGTTGTTGTTGTTTGAGTCTTCAGTCTTTTGACTGGTTTGATGCAGCACTCCATTCCTCCCTGTCCTGAGCTAATCGTTTCATCTCTACATAGCTACCACACCCTACATCCGAGGCAATCTGTTTAACATATTCTAACCTCGGTCTACCCCTACAGTTCTTGTCCTCGACCCTTCCTTCCATAACTAAGCTTGCTATTCCTGGGTGTCTTGGTATGTGTCCTACCAACCTATATCTTATCTTCATTAGCAGTCACCAGAAACATCTCTCCTCTCTCACTCGCCTTAATACCTCTTCGTTTGTAACCCTATCTACCCATCTGATCTTCATCATTCTCCTGTAACACCACATTTCAAACGCTTCAATTCTCCTCTTTTCTGCTGCACCAATAGTCCAAGTTTCACTTCCATAGAGCGCCACGCTCCAGACAAAGGCTTTCAAAAATAACTTCCTAATACTTAAACTTATATTCGATGTCAACAGATTCCTTTTTGGTAGAAAGGCTTTCCTTGCCTGAGCCAACCTACTTTTTATATCCTCTTTGCTTCGTCCATCACTGGTTATTCTGCTTCCTAAGTAACAGAAGTCTCCTACTTCCTTCAGATTTTCACCTGCCAATTTGATCTCCATAGAGGTTTCTGATTTATTTCGGCTGCATTCCAGTATTTTTGTTTTACATTTATTAATTTTCATCATGAATTCCTTCCGTAAGACGGAATCCATACATTCAAAAACTCATTCAAATCCTCAGGCTTGTCGGCCAAGATGACGATGTCATCAGCAAATCTCAGAGTTGAAATTATTTCTCCTTGAATCTTCACTCCCACTTTAAATTTTTCTCCAATTTCCTTCATTGCTTGTTCAATGTAAAGATTGAAAAGTTTGGGTGATAAGTTGCAGCCTAGCCTTACACCTTTCTGAATACCAGCTTCTCTCTCATGTCCTTCAGCTCGAATGACTGCTGTCTGGTTTCTGTATAGATTGTATATCACCCTCCTATCCCTGTTCCTTATTCCAATAGATTTCAAAATGTCAAACAATTTAGTCCAATCAACGTTATCAAAAGCCTTTTCTAAGACTACAAATGCCATGAACGTTCTCTTATCTTTCCTTATTCTACCTTCCAAAATCAGCCTAAGACTTAGTACAGCTTCCCTTGTTCCTACATTTCTCCTGAAACCAATCTGGTCTTCACCCAACTCCGTTTCTATCTGGCTTTCAATCCTCTGGTAAATTATTCTAGACAGGATCTTTGAAGCATGAGTAATCAAGCTGATTGTACGGTAATCTTCACATCTGTCAGCTCCCACTTTCTTTGGTATAGGGATGATAACATTCTTCTTGAAATCAGGGGGTACCTCACCTGTCTCATCAATCCTACACACCAAGTGAAATAACTTGATCAGACCTTCATCTCCTATGCAGCGTATTAACTCAATCGGTATATCATATATGCCTGGTGCTTTGTTCCTGCCTAAGTCCTCTAATGCTCTGTCAAATTCTGATCTCAATATTAAATCTCCTTTTGCATCCTCATCAATTTCCTCCTCCCTTTCCATTACATGATTCTCAATCTCCTTTCCCTTATACAAGCACTCTATGTAAGCTTTCCATCTCTCAACCTTTTCTTCCCTATCTGTTAGAGGCTTTCCATTTGTGTCCTTAATATTACAGCACTTGGTCTTCTTTTCCCCAAAAGTATTCTTAATCCTTCGATAAGCTGTGTCTACTTTTCCAAATTTCAGACAATTTTCTATACCTGCACATTTCTCTTTCAACCATTCTTCTTTCGCTTCCTTGCACTTCTTGTTAACCTCATTTCTCAGACGTCTGTATTCTGCTTTCCCCTTTTCATCTCTTAGATTATTGTGTTTCCGCCTTTCATCCATCAATTCTAGTATATCCTGAGTGATCCACGGTTTTCTACCTATTCTTTCTTTCCTACCAATGTTTTCTTCTGCGGATTTTGTTATTTCATTCTTCAAAAGTGCCAATTCGTCTGCAATTGAAATTTGTTTAGGGGTTTTGATTAGTCCTTCCTTTATACTCTTCTTGAATCTTTCGTTTACATCCTTCTCTTTCAGTCTGTCTATTGCCCACCTTTTTGGCTTTTGACTTTTCTTTAGTTTCTTCAACTTTAATCTGCATTTCATTACATCCAGATTATGGTCAGAGTTTATGTCAGCACCAGGATATGTTTTACAATCCAAAATCTGGTTTCGAAACCTCTGCTTGACCATAATGAAGTCGATTTGGTAACGCCCTGTATCTCCTGGTCTCATCCATGTGTATATACTTCTATTGTGGTTATTGAATAAGGTGTTAGCTATGACCAACTCATGTTCGGTGCAGAATTCCATCAGCCTGCTAACACGACTTTATTTTATAGATTTCTTAAAAAAAATGACTTTAAAAAATGTACGAAGTGTGCGATTTGCAGATACTGTTGATGTATGAAATACGCTCCATAATTGCTGTCCACTTCACATTTTGGTCGCTGTGACGCACATTTCATGTCATTTTAACATTATGAGGTCTCTCCTTTATCATTTTGCAAGGATTTCAGAAAAAAGTAAATCAAAGGAATGTGTACTCAAATCGTATAATTTCAACAAGTAGTTCCGTGAAGAACTATACAGCCTATTTTCATATATCCTACTTATGTTAACTGCCACAATCAACATACAAAATTTCTGTTTAATTGCTGTAACAGATTCGTAGATATTGAGAACCGTCTAAATATTTCAGATGGTCGCCAGGTTGGATTTTTATTTTTGTACTATTACAATAAGATTATTGTGTACGTGTGGTATTCAAACTTCAATCGCATGATTAGACAACAAGAAGTAAAAACGAGATTTTAAAATTACGCACAGCAGCCATCTTGTGATAATGCAAACCATTGAAATAAATTAGATGCCAGTGGATCAACATTTGTATAAGCATTTAACGTGCAACGTTTCACGGCACTCGGATAGTTAATTCGCGAGAAACGTCCATTTAAATATTTATACTTCGCGTCGCCGCCATGTTGGATTTGTGCTCACCAGGTTCCTGAAAGTCCTATAGGTGAACATATGTTCATAGTCTCTATGAACATAAAAAATGCAGTTTGGTTGCTGTAAAAGATTCATAGATATTGAGAACCGTCTAAATATTTCGGGAGCTCACCATTTAGGAGTGTTATGTGTATAGGCCATAGAGTTATGTACCATTCAAGGACAATTATTGCCTAGGTTCATTATTCAAACTTTCACTTCGATCGCATGATTACGACACAAGAAATTAAAACTTAATTTTAAAATTTCGCACAGCCGCCATCTTGAGGTTATGTAAGCAATTGAATTAAATTAGATGGCAGTGCATTACAATCTGAAAAATCAATTACTGTACCACATTTCACTGCGCTCAGAGAGTTAAATCACGAGAATAGTCTATTAAAATATTTTAAATTCGCTTGGTCGCCATGTTCGTTTCGTACTTTACAGGTTTATGAAATATACATAGGTATACCTGTATCAGTACCCTTTATCACCGTACAAAATTGCAGGGTGATATCTGTAATAGTTTCGGAGATATAGAATGTCAGTGAAATATTTCGCACAGCCGCCATTTTGAGGTTATGTAAACAATTGAACTAAATTTGACTCCAGTGCATTACAATGTGTAAAAACATTTGCTGTACCAAGTTTCATTACATTTAGATAGTTAAATCGCGAGAAAAGTCTATTTAAATGTCTCAACTTCGCTTGGCCGCCATGTTGGTTTTGTAGTCACCAGGTTTTTGAAAGTCTCATAGGTGAACTTCTAGGAGTGCCCTTTATCACCGCACACAATTTCAGGGCGATATCGGTAATAGTTTCGGAGATATTGAATGCTAGTGAAATATTTCGCACAGCCGCCATGTTGGATTGGAGAGACGTAACAAAATTTGAAGGGCACGGTCGAGGTCGCCGGGAATAGTGCTATGAACTTCCCGAGTTTCATTGAAATCGCTCCAGCCGTTTCGATTTTATTAGGGGGGGACACACACACGAATCACACACACGCGCACACACACACACACACACACACACACACACGCACACACACACGGACAAAAGGTGATCTCATAAGCCTATTTTTTCAAAATTGAAAATAGGCTAAAAATTAGCAG
Source organism: Meconema thalassinum (assembly GCA_946902985.2). NCBI lineage: Eukaryota > Metazoa > Arthropoda > Insecta > Orthoptera > Tettigoniidae > Meconema > Meconema thalassinum. Next base: position 29,722,536 of record OX336392.1, read on the forward strand.
TGACGAATTGCATTCTAATTCTAATTTCATAAATATCAATTTTTGTAAGAAGTGTGCGATTTGCAAATACTGATGCTCTAACATGTTGCAATTATGAGTTGTCGTCTAAACCCTTAAAACTATTAGACTAAACGTTAATTCTTTTACAGGTTTTTCTTCTATCATTTCCCATGGTTTTCAGAATCAGTAAATCAATGGATTGAGTACTCTAATCGTATAACCGGCGAGTGTTACTGCTAAGCTTTCAGTCAATGGACTCAGCACACACATGATTTAAACTCTTTCGTCTAAACAATGGATTTATGGAATTTCAGATTTGTTAAATTCCAGGTTTGTTAATATGCAGCGATACAGGTTTTTCTTCTGCATTCTAATTTCTTAATTCTCGATTTTTGTAAGAAGCGTGCTATTTGCAAATACTGTTGCTGTAACATGCTGCAATTATGAGTTGTCGTCGATCATTTCGATGGTTTTCAGAAACAGTAAATGAATGGATTGATTACGCTAAATCGTATAACCGGCGAGTGTTACGGCGTCTAAAACCTTAGAACAATTAAACATTAATTATTTAGAGGTTTTTCTTGTATCATTTCCCATGGTTTTCACAATTAGTAAATCATTGGATTGGGTACTCAAATCGTATAATTCCATAAATATCGAATAACCGGTGAGTGTTATGATGATCCAATTTTCAGTGATTGCCTTCTTAAGTTAGGGAACGTACAACTTGCAATTCTGACTGAAATGTATCGAATAACCGGTGAGTGTTTCGGCTAAGCTCTTAATCAATGGACTCAGCACACAAATGGCATTAACAGTGACGAATTGCATTCTAATTTCATAATTATAGCACGCTCTCGTGCTGACGCTCCACTCGGGAAAGCGAAAGCACCCCTGTAGGTAATGTGCAAAGGAGTTTAGCACTGAGCGCTACACACAGGACTAGGAAAGCTGCCCTGCAGGCAGTGTGCGAAGGAGTTTAGCACTGATCGTTGCACTTAGGAACAAGGAAGCCGCACTGTAAGCGGGGCGTGAAGAAGTTTTCCAACGAGGGCTGTCGTGATAAGGGAGGAAGAGGCTCCTCAGCCAACAAGATAAAGCAGGATATCTCGACCAAGGTGCTATTTGCCCGGAGTGCACCCAGAAGCAACAAAAAGAAATTTTGCCCGATATGTCAGATGCAATGCACTAATGAGGACAGCACAATCGAATGCGATAGGTGCAGAGAAAAGACCCACGAGAACTGTACTGGCCTCATTGTTCATGAAGTCAAAGACCTTGAAAGAAAGAACAGGAAACTGATATGGCTGTGTGAAATATGTAAACCTGAAGCACTGGACATGAATAAATCCCGTAGGGTGGTAACAGCCGCCCTTGCCTAAAAGGTCGAGGACCTTACACAATACATCAAAACCCGACTTCACGAAAACATGGAAAATCAGATCAAAGAAGCAGTATACAATGCTCACAGAAAGAAACCAGCCACAGCACGCTCTCATGCTGATGCTCAACTCAAGAAAGCGAAAGCACCGCTGTAGGTAACGTGCAAAGGAGTTTAGCGCTGAGCGCTACACACAGGACTGGGAATGCTGCCCTGCAGGCAGTGTGCGAAGGAGTTTAACGCTGATCGTTGCACTTAGGAACAAGGAAGCCTCATTGTAAGCGGGGTGTGAAGAAGTTTTCCAACGAGGGCTGTCCTGATAATGGGAGAAAGAGGTTTCTCAGCCAACAAGATAAAGCAGGAAATCTTGACCAAGATGCTTTCATAAATATCGAATAACTTGTGAGTGTTATGATGATCCAATTTTTAGTGATTGCCTTCTTAAGTTAGAGAACGTAGAGCTTGGAATTCTAACTGAAATGTAAATAGTGTTCTATAATCATTTGGTTGAAATTAAAACATAACCACCTTCCTCCTTAAGTCCCTCATTATAAACCTATTGGGGAAAGTATGACTTATGTACATGCGAGATTTCTCGCACGGGTCGGCTAGTTGTTATTATTCGTTTTATGATCCGAGTTCTACAAGCTAACATAAAGAGGAGTCAGACCATCGTCTGTTGTACTTGCCAGCCGCCGAGAAACAAACTGATCTACTGTTAATTAGTGAACAATACCAAAATAAGGAGTCATCTCTCTGGCTCAGAGACCCATTAGGCACCTCTGCTATTTGGATCATAGACCCTGAAAAAATCCAATAATGAACATGGGAACGGCAACGGATACGTCTGGTTAAAGAGTGGAGGAGTTACTTAGTTTAGTGTTTATCTTACTCCAAATGAGCCAATGGAAGACTCTCGTCGGAGAGTTAACTCTCTGGAAGGTGCCATTCTTAATACAACACGAGCAGTCACTGCAGTTGGGGATTTCAATGCCAAAGCAGTGAATACAGAGGATCATGGAGGTGACTTTTTCGCAAACAGAGGATTTCAGGCTAGACTGGGCGCTGAAAGGCAAAACTGTCTCAAATGGAAATGAATCGGTCGGAGCTGAGAAGCATTAGGTCAAATAAGGTCATTCTTTAAATAATTATTATTCTGAAGTATTGACCCAAGGGCCTTGGGACGGCATAAGAAAGAAGTCAGCCTTCTGTTTAAGCTAGAAATCACTGCTACATGCAGTGCGATCACAGGAGAAAAGCATTAAGTCATTGACTTTCTGCCTTTCAGCGCCGTATTCTGTACTTAATGTTGGCAGCACTGCAAGATTCCCGCGAGTTACAGTGCTATTGTAAATTACATCTGTACAGGGTTTAGGTGTTTTTATGTTACAAATCCATTTAAAAAAAATATCTGAACTATTCATTCTGGATGGCTTTATGCTGCACTAAACTGACCACGGCCTTTTCAAAAGGCGTTTGATAGTATAATGAGAGAGAAGATTTGGCAAGGCATGAATGAGTTTGGGATTCCAAAGAAAATTATAAAGATTACTCAAGAAATGTATGAGAATTACACCTGTCAAGTTTTACATCAGGAGATGTTGTCGGAACCCATTCCAGTAAATACAGGAGTTAAACAAGGATGTTTGCTGTCTCCAGTACTATTTCTCATGGTGCTGGATCTTATCATGAAGAAAGCAATGAATCGCCGAAGAGGTATCCAGTGGGGACTTACAGACAGGTTGGAGGACCTGGATTTCGCAGACGATCTGTGCTTGCTAGCCAGCAGTTACAAAGATACGGAAGATATGGAAGCAAAGCTGAATGATTTAAGAACTGAAGCATCTAAGGTGGGATTGAAGATCAATGGAAGGAAAACCAAGGAGATGCGCCATAATAACCGAAATAAGGCACCATTATTTTTAGGGAATCAAGAGATCGATCAAGTCAAACAGTTTTGCTACGGTACCTGGGAAGTATGGTCACCACTGAGGGAGGTACTATGGAGGATAGAGGAAATAGAATAAATAAGGCTAAAGGCGCATTCGTAATTTGGAAAGCAAGGGAACTTAACACCTATACCAAACTTCACATCTTCAATTCAAATGTCAAGTCAATATTGCTCTATGGGTGTGAAACTTGGAGGACCAACAAACAACTGATTAACAGACTCCAAATATTTGTGAATAGATGCTTGAGGAATATCCTGAGGATATGTTGGCCACAAGTTATCTGCAATGAAGAGCTATGGAGAAGAACACAGCAAACACCCATTTATATTGAGATGCGTCGTAGGAAATGGATTGGGCATACATTACGACGAGATGGAGACAACATAGCAAGACAAGCCCTGGAATGGAATCCACAAGTTAGTAGGCGAAGAGGCAGACCAAGGAACACCTGGAGGAGGAGTGTAATAACAGAAGGAATGGAGAAAGGAGGGAAGACCTGGAACGAGATAAGGAGGATGGCGCAAAACTGAGTCCGATGGCGGAAATTCATCAATGCTCTATGCTCCACTTAGGAGATAAAGGAAATAAATCAAGTAAGTCAAACTGACCACGGAGCTGAAAGGCATTAAGTCATGATTCAAAAATTGATACGAAAAATATGTTTATTAAATTAAAATTGACATTCTGCTAACACAAATATAACCTGAATAAATGATTCACAATATAGCAGCATTCTAGAAAATATAAGTAGGAGAAAATTCTTATCAAATACAAGTAATTTCACTTAACTTAGCTTGGCATTTTTAACATAACCACTCATAATAGCTTAGCATCAAAAGGGTTGATATACAGTAGTTTTTTTTTCACGTTTCTAGAGTACCGTAACATTTTTCGAACCTAAAAGAGCGTTATTTAGCTAGAACACAGCATAACAAGTAGAGTAAGATAGCACATTTCCCTCAAAAATTATTCCAGCGTTGACATGACAAAGTGAACAAGGGAACAGCGACCGAAATATTACCACTATCCTATCCTAAGCTTCTCGCTCGGTATTTACACGTGTGTGCGTGAGCGCGTCAATTCGTTTTACATTTTCGCTTTTTTGGAGGAATATTATCCACAGAAAAGCAAATTTTAGAAATAAAATAATAAAAGGGTGTATTGCAGAAAAAAAAAAGGAAGAGAGACGTGAAATCGTTGTTTCCAGTACATTTATATCGCCTTTGTGAGTCTGACGGAGCAACAAAGCAATAAATGTAGTGGAAACTAGCGATTCCACGTCTGTATTATCGCGTTTTAACATTGAGGCTTGTAAGCAACGCTCTTGGACAAGTTACAGCACAGTGCGATTCTGCCCGTTCCCACCCACGAGTTGGGGGTGGGAGGGTGTGGGAGGGGGAGGAACGGAAGATTCATTTTTCACACATCAGTCCATACTACAGGACTCAAAAACACTTCTAAATAGTTAACAGTAGTTTTAATTATGACAGGACCTTTGACATATCTCTTATATAAAACCAAGTGTCCTGACTGACTGACTGACTCACTCACTCACTGACTAATCATCGACCAGCCAAAACTATTAAAGTTAGAAACATGAAATTTTGGGGATATGTTCGTTGTAAGTCAAAAACGCCCACTAAGGAAGGATTTTTGGATATTCAGGTTCTAAAGGGGTGTTAAGGGGGTACACCTGCATTTCATCGAATAACAATATCTCCGGCTTGGTTTCATTGAGGGATGTGATACTCGGTATATAAACTCATCATTAAAAATAAGAAGACATGTGTCTGAGGGTTTTTCGATGTGGTGTATATCATGAGGTGAAAGGGGTGAAAAGTGGGGGTTGAAGGATTCCCAACGGAGCGTGTATCTCATAAACGACATAGGAGAGGAGTTTGAAACTGAGTGAAAAAAATCAGCTTAAAAGATAAGTAAATAGGTGTTCGACAGTTTTTTTTTTCATAAATCCAATTTAAGGGGCCCATGGGGAGGGGTGAAATTCTGAAAAGAAAAAAAAATCAGGAAAGAAAGTGTCCTAACTGATTGATTGACTCACTCACTCTTCAAACTCAGGGAGAGAAAACTACTTAAAAATAATTAAATAAGGGTTCGACAGTATTTTTACATAAATCAAATTTAAGGGGTTCATGGGGAAAGGTGAATTACAGAAAAAAATGAAAGAAATTGTCCTGACTCACTCACACACTCATCATCGCCCAGCCAAAATTATTGAAGTTAGAAACATGACATTTTGGGGATATGTTCTTTGTATGTCAAAACCCTACACTAAGGGAGGATTTTCGGATATTCAGGTTCTAAAGGGGTCTTAAGGGGGTTAAATATGCATTTTATTGAATAACAATATCTCACGAGTGGTTTCATTTGTGGATGTGATACTCGGCCTATAAACTAATCATTACAAATAAGAAGACACGTGTCTGAGGGTTTTTCGATGTGGTGTATTATTATGAGGTGAAAGGGGTGAAAAGTGGGGGTTGAAGGATTCATAACGGAGCGTGTATTTCTTAAAAGACATAGGCGAGGAGTTTGAAACTCAGGAAAAAAAACTATTAATAAATAGGTGTTCGATCGTTTTTTTTTTTTCATAAATCCAATTTAAGGGGCCTTTGGAGAGGGGTGAAATTCTGAAAAAAAAAAAAAAAAAAAAAAAAAACAGGAAAGAAAGTGTTCTAACTGATTAACTCACTCACTCATCTAACTCAGGGGGGAAGAACAGATTAAAAACAAGTTGTTCCGTGAAGAACTATACAGCCTATTTTCATATATCCTACTCATGTTAATTGCCTCTATCTACATACAAATTTCAGTTTAATTGCTGCAACAGATTCGTAGATATTGAGGACTGTCTAAATATTTCAGATGGTCGCCAGGTTGGATTTTTATTTTTGTACTATTACATTAAGATGATTGTGTACGTGTGGTATACAAACCACAATCGCATGATTAGAACACAAGAAGTAAAAACGAGATTTTAAAATTACGCACAGCAGCCATCTTGTGATTATGCAAACAATTGAAATAAATTAGATGCCAGTGGAGCAACATTTGTATAAGCATTTAACGTGCAACGTTTCACGGCACTCGGATAGTTAATTCGCGAGAAACGTCCATTTAAATATTTATACATCGCGTCGCCGCCATGTTGGATTTGTTCTCACCAGGTTACTGAAAGTCCTATAGGTGAACATATGTTCATAGTCTCTATGAACATTCAAAAATTCAGTTTGGTTGCTGTAAAAGATTCATAGATATTGAGAACCGTCTAAATATTTCGGAAGCTCGCCATTTAGGATTGTTATATGTATAGGCCATAGAGTTATGTACCATTCAAGGACAATTATTGCCTAGGTTCATTATTCAAACTTTCACTTCGATCGCATGATTACGACACAAGAAATAAAAACTTAATTTTAAAATTTCGCACAGCCACCATCTTGAGGTTATGTAAACAATTGAATTAAATTAGATGGCAGTGCATTTCAAACTGCAAAATCATTAACTGTACCACATTTCACGGCGCTCAGAGAGTAAAATCACGAGAAAAGTCTATTAAAATATTTCAAATTCGCTTGGTCGCCATGTTCGTTTTGTACTTTACAGGTTTATGAAATATACATAGGTAAACTTGTATCAGTACCCTTTATCACCGTACAAAATTGCAGGGTGATATCTGTAATAGTTTCGGAGATATAGAATGTCAGTGAAATATTTCGCACAGCCGCCATTTTGAGGTTATGTAAACAATTGAACTAAATTAGACTCCAGTGCATTACAATGTGTATAAACAATTGCTGTACCAAGTTTCATTACGTTTGGATAGTTAAATCGCGAGAAAAGTCTATTTAAAAGTCTCAAATTCGCTTAGCCGCCATGTTGGTTTTGTAGTCACCAGGTTTTTGAAAGTCTCATAGGTGAACTTCTAGTAGTGCCCTTTATCACAGTACACAATTTCAGGGCGATATCGGTAATAGTTTCGGAGATATTGAATGCTAGTGAAATATTTCGCACAGCCGCCATGTTGGATTGGTGAGACGTAACAAAATTTGAAGGGCACGGTGGAGGTCGCCGAGAATAGCGCTATGAACTTACCGAGTTTCATTGAAATCGCTCCAGCCGTTTAGTTTTTATTAGGGGGACACACACACACACCTCACACACACACACACACACGCACACACACACGGACAAAAGGTGATCTCATAAGCCTATTTTTTCAAAATTGAAAATAGACTAATAAGTAAATAGGTGTTCGACCGTTTTTTCTTTAATTCCAATTTAAGAGGTTCATGAGAGGGGTGAAATTCTGAAAAATAAATGAAAGAAAATGTCCTGACTTACTCACTCACTCATCATCGCCCAGCCAAAATTAATGAAGTTAGAGACATGGCATTTTGGGGTTATGTTCGTTGTATGTCGAAAACATCCACTTAGGTTGGATTTTTGGATATTCATGTTCTGAAGGGGTGTTAAGGGGGTTAAACTTGCATTTCATTGATTAACAATATCTCACGAGTTGTTTCATTTGGGGATGTGATATTCGGCATATAAATTAATCAATACAAATAAGCAGACTTATGTCTAAGGGTTTATCGATGTGGTGTATATAATGAGGTGAAAGGGGTGAAAATTGGGGGTTGAAGTATTCTTAACGGAGCGTGTATCTCTCAAACGACATTAGCGAGAAGTTTGAAATTCAGCGGAAAAAATCAGCTTAAAAATAAATACGAAAACTAATCATTAAAAATAAGCTGACATAGTCATGTCTAATGGTTTTCCGATGTGGTGTATATTATGAGTGAAAGGGGTGAAAAGTGGGGGTTGAAGGATCCCTAACGGAGCGTGCATCTCTTAAACGACATAGGCGAGGAGTTTGAAACTCAGAGGAAAACGATCAGCTTAAAAATAAATAAATAAATAATTAAATAAATAGGTGTTCGACCGTTTTTCCATAAATCTATTTTAAGGGGCCCATGGGGAGGGGTGAAATTCTGGAAGAAAAACGTCCACTAAGGAAGGATTTTTGGACATTCATTCTCATCGATCAACCAAAACTATTAAAGTTAGAAGAATATTTTGGGGATGTGTTTGTTGTGTGTCGAGAACGTCTACTAAGAAGGGATTTTTGGATATTCAGGTTCTAAAGGGGTGTTAACGGGGTTAAACCTGTATTGAATAACAATATGACACAACTATGACGCGAGCGAAGCCGCGGGTACCTGCTAGTCTTCTATACATACAGTAGTTTAAAATAGTCTTCGATTGTGTCTGATTTTCCAAGCCACAGTAATGCTGAGAACTACTGGAGGGATTTAGATGCAAATTTCGCCATTCTATTAAGCCAGGGCTTCTCAACCTTTTTGGCCCCCTCGCGCCCTCTCCCCCCTTCCCGCTCTCAAGTTTTAACGTTAAAACAATAATTAAAAGTTTACAATAATTGTTAAATTTATGCATAAAATACCACTTGTAACTTATATTAATAAACATTAATTACCAGCCGCGGTGGCCGAGAGCGCTAACGTGCTACCTCGCGTCTAGCTGGCATCGGGAGAGCGTGGGTTCGAATCCCACCTCGGCCGTCCTGAAAATGGTTTTCGTGGTTTCCCATTTTCACCACCAGGCAAATGCCGGGACGGTTCCTTTCAATAGGTCCACAGCCGATTTCCTTCCATAATCCCCTCCCTGACCCGTCCTGAAAAGAAAAGCACATGGCCATTGGCTGCATTACCAATAAAAAAATAAAAAAATAAACATTAATTCAAAAACTGGCTAATTCCAAACAAGGTCAAGTTTCTCATTAATAGAATAAAATAACGTAAAAGCTCAATACAATGTGAGTGTATTCTTCTTTTAATAAAAATCTACAGAATCAACTCACTCTCTTTTTACTTTATCTCCGTATCGCGCGACCCCTCAAGACACGTCCTGTGACCACCCAGGGTGTCGCGAACCACCGGTTGAGAACCCGTGTATTAAGCATTCATCAATAGAAGTCCACCTCCTGGTGTAGAGGCTAGCACTCTTGGCTGTCACCCCAGAGGTCCAGGTTTGATTGCCGGCTCTTCCAAGAAATGGTCTGAGGATAATAATGGTAGGCCTATTTGTTTTACGTCCCATTTAACTCCTCTGGCTTTTAGAGACAATAGGGTGCCGGAATTTTGCCCGGAAGGGGATCTTTAACGTGCCAGTAAATCTACTGACACGGCTCTTTCGCATTTGCGCACCCACAAATGCCAGGATTCGATCCTGAACTCTTGGGAACAGCAGGTGAGAACGTTACCGCTCAGACATGCAGCCAGCCTCTGGTCTAAGGGCTAAACGGGATGCACTCAACCTCGTGAGGCACAACTGAGAAGAGGTGGGTTCGATACCCCACTCAGCCATCCTGAAAGTGGTATTTCCTGGTTTCCCACTTCTACTCCAGGCAAATGCCGGGATGGTTCCTAACTTAAGGCCACGGCCGTCTCCTTCCCAGTCCTCATTTGACTTACATACAAGACACGGCACAAACCTAGAAAAATTGCTGAGTTTTAATTCACTGGCCCTGAAAGCCAATATACCATCTTTTTGGGAATTTTCATGTTAGGAAATTGATTTGGAATCAATGATATTTCCGCTAGCGACAATTTTGCTTTTGGGACGAGGTATGCTACAACACCGAAACACCCGTTTAGCACTCTTAAAAATGCTATTTTTAGCCTACTTTCGATTTTTGCAAAAAATGAAAGTTGACTTATGAGATCAACACAGGGCAAAAAAAGTGTGTATGTGTGTGTGTGTGTGTGTGTATATGTGTGTGTGTGAGTCTGTGTGTGTGTGTATGTGTGTGTGTGAGTCTGTGTGTGTGTGTCTGTGTGTGAGTGTGTGTACTCTGAATGTCTGTCCCCCCCTATCAATTCGAACACGGTGAATGCGAATTGAACGAAATTTGGTACAAAGGTAGCACTAGCAAAGGACACCTCAGTGTCATGTTTTATATCGCCGCCATCTTTACTAAAACTGAATGGCGGCCACTCAAACGTTCAAAACGTAAAATCAAATAACGACTAACCAAATCATCCGATCTCTACCAAATTTGGTAACAACATACCTTCGTATAGGATGCGTCTTGTGACCAAACTACAAGGTCGTCCGCCATACCATTTCAGGATGGCGGCCGTGCGAATTATGCAAACTTTATAATCCATATCATGGGACCCACCAGTTCCGATTATCGAGCCGAGAATCGTTTTAACTGTTCTAAAGGAAGAGGCACGTTCAAAATTAAAAGTTTATTTTGTAATACTATAGTGCAGACGTGATTTTAAAAAGCTGAGCTGATTCAGTAATAAGACAAGATGGCAGCGGATATCTTGTGCCTGACTTATATTTCACTAATTTGAGTATTGCATGCAATATAGCGTACTGATACAAAATAAATAAACTTTGTATGAAATGCTTTATATATAAATAATATACTCCAGTGATGAAATCGTTTAGTATAAATCATTATTTGCTAACAAGTTCTATGTAAGTAATTTTATATAGAACGATATTCGTTGACACAATTAGCTCAGTGGTAGAGCGTTAGCCTATCGCTCAAATGCCTATGGTTCAAACCCGATCAGAGCTATTTTTTTGCTTGAAATGTTATATGTTTATTGTTTTGTAATGACTCAGATGTTTTAAAATTAAGCGTTATATTGTGCATATTATGGTGTAAAATATATATTTAATTAAAACATAATTCGCCAGCAGATTTACTCGAGACATCTAGCTGCCAAAAAGGTAACTGCACGCCGCTACTTATTAACTTCCAGATTTTATTGAAAAGTTTCTTCTTCTGACCGCTAGAATGCACTCGCTCTGTTAGGATTATATTGTTCGATATTTCACCACTAGATGTCACGACTAGTCTACGTGGGGCTCCATTGATTACTATACCATTGGCATTCTATGCGCATCGAATTTGAAGAATGACAAGATGATACTACGATACATTTTTACTTTTTATTTTAAAGGGTTTATAACAGCCTATTGTGCGTTATTTGAAAATGTTAATTGAAGTAAAGAACAAAACGATTTCACATAGTATCTGAACTCTACCGTTGGTGCTAGTTCAGGATATTAATTAATACTTTTATTTCAGCCAAATAGCAATCGAAAATATCCACATAGTTGGTATACACACGTCTCTGTAGGGTCATGGAAAGATTTGTTAATTCAATTAGGGTTGTGAAAGTCATACGCAGCCAGACGTGTAAAGACATGCCTCAACTCAAAGTTGGATGTTGCCCGCGTCAGGCCGATTATGTAATAATAATAATAATAATAATAATAATAATAATAACAATAATAATAATAATAATAATAATGTTATTGGTTTTACGTCCCTTTTAACTACTGTTGCTTTTAGAGACGCCGGGGTGCCAAAATTTTGTCCCGAAGGGGATCTTTAACGTGCCAGTAAATCTACTAACACGGCTCCCTCGCATTTGTGCACCCTCAAATGCCAGCTGACTGCGTCAGGATACGAACCTGAAACATACGGTCCAGCAAGCGAGAACGTTACCGCTGAGCCACGCCGCCAGTCCGGTCGATTATGTCTGCAGATCCATAACATTCTTTAGATACTTCTTATCTTTCTTTCTTTCTTTCTTCATTGATGGTAGCAGTTTTTATCTAGGTTGTGGCGTTTGGTAGAGGTAAATCGTTTCTAAGTTCTTCAACAAAGAATAGTTCTATTATACTCTTTGATAATAACAACGAGTTATAACTATACTCATACATTTAGGAGAAAGTAGGCTATACGTTCTTTACTGAACATCTTGTTTCCATTGTGCAATACAGAGAAAACTAAGAATCAAGAGAGGAATCTAGCTCAAAGTGAGAGAAAAATAAAAATAGTGCGTTTACTTATAGAACGCACGGTTGTGGGAAAGCATAAGGAAAGTAGTCTTCAAAATGATCCTTGAAGAAAATATATGAACTGCTAGAAAGCCAAGGGTCCGTAGCTTAATATGACGTAAACATTAAATCTTGAAAGTTTTTATTTATAATTTCCGGTGCCCATTAAATGAAGCAAATCGAAGAAAAAATCCGAAAATTCGTGCGCCTTTTCAGCATACGATGACTAAATACGTAGGCCTATCAATATGTCATCAAAACTATCGTTCAGCATCATAAATTTAAAAAAATGAATCCCTCTTGGCACGGTGGAAGGCGGAGGTAGATATCATTGGGCAAAAAAAAATATCTCGAGTTTACTAAATTTGCCAATTGTTGTATTCAACATGCGTATCATACGAGAAGCCTCATCTTCTTTATTCCGGGAACATTTTGCTCATCCCTGGGCGTAAGGGCGGGTCACATCACAAATTATTTCAGATAAAAGTTCTAGGTAATTTTTAAAGGAACAATTTTAATCGGTTTTGGTATTCATATTGTACCTATCAAGGCATTTTTAGCCTATTTTCAATTTTGAAAAAATAGGCTTATGAGATCACCTTTTGTCCGTGTGTGTGTGCGTGCGTGTGTGTGTGTGTGTGTGTGTGTGTGAGGTGTGTGTGTGTGTGTGTCCCTAATAAAATCTAAACGGCTGGAGCGATTTCAATGAAACTCGGTAAGTTCATAGCACTGTTCCCGGCGACCTCGACCGTGCCCTTCAAATTTTGTTACGTCTCACCAATCCAACATGGCGGTTGTGCGAAATATTTCACTAGCATGCAATATCTCCGAAACTATTACCGATATCGCCCTGAAATTGTGCACGGTGATGAAGGGCACTACTAGAAGTTCACCTATGAGACTTTCAAAAACCTGGTGACTACAAAACCAACATGGCGGTCAAGCGAAGTTGAGACTTTTAAATAGACTTTTCTCGCGATTTAACTATCCAAACGTAATGAAACTTGGCACAGCAAATGTTTATACACATTGTAATGCACTCGAGTCTAATTTAGTTCAATTGTTAACATAACCTCAAAATGGCGGCTGTGCGAAATATTTCACTGACATTCTATATCTCCGAAACTATTACAGATATCACCCTGCAATTTTGTACGGTGATAAAGGGTACTAATACAAGTTTACCTATGTATATTTCATAAACCTGTAAAGTACAAAACGAACATGGCGACCAAGTGAATTTGAAATATTTTAATAGATTTTTCTCGTGATTTAACTCTCTGAGTGCAGTGAAATATGGTGCAGTAAATGATTTTGCAGATTGTAATGCACTGCCATCTAATTTAATTCAATTGTTTACATTACCTCAAGATGGCGGCTGTGCGAAATTTTAAAATTACGTTTTTTTCTTGTGTCGTAATCATGCGATCGAAGTGAAAGTTTGAATAATGAACCTAGGCAATAATTGTCCTTGAATGGTACATAACTCTATGGCCTATACATATAACAATCCTAAATGGCGAGCTTCCGAAATATTTAGACGGTTCTCAATATCTATGAATCTTTTACAGCAAGCAAACTGAATTTTTGAATGTTCATAGAGACTATGAACATATGTTCACCTATAGGACTTTCAGAAACCTGGTGAGCACAAATCCAACATGGCGGCGACGCGATGTATACATATTTAAATGGACGTTTCTCGCGAATTAACTATCCGAGTGCCTTGAAACGTTGCACGTTAAATGCTTATACAAATGTTGATCCACTGGCATCTAATTTATTTCAATTGTTTGCATAATCCCAAGATGGCTACTGTGCGTAATTTTAAAATCTCGTTTTTACTTCTTGTGTTCTAATCATGCGATTGAAGTTTGAATACCACACGTACACAATAATCTTAATGTAATAGTACAAAATTAAAAATCCAACCTGGCGACCATCTGAAATATTTAGACGGTTCTCAATATCTACAAATCTGTTACAGCAATTAAACTGAAATTTTGTAAGTTGATAGAGGCAATTAACATTAGCAGAATATATGAAAATAGGCTGTATAGTTCTTCACGGAACTACTTGTTTTTTCTCTCTCAAAACCCCATTTTCCCACCCTTTTGGTCATTGGTTGGTGCTACCCAAAAAATTTTTTTTGGCCCTTTTGCGAAGAATAGTATGGTATCAACTTTGAATAGATTGTTTTTTTTTTTCCACATGATAAGAAAGTTATAGCGATATTTAGAGTTTTCGAAACAGGCCCATTTCCACCATCTTGGTCCGATTTTGCCCATTGACAAGGTCGACCGAAATTTTGAATGGTAATATTGTGTGTACAAAATTTGAAAGTTATTGGTGTAAAATGATGGCAGTTATAGTGTCCAATAATAGTACTGTAAATACTGTACATTCTTGAGGTATGCATCATATGACTCAGCATTCTTGGCAATAATATCATGTTTTGAACCTCATCAGGTTGGTACCTCACAATAGAATGTCTTTATCATTGTTAAGATGTGAGCAAACAAGTTATGTGATTTATTTTTAGCCTACTTTCGATTTTTGCAAAAAATGAAAGTAGACTTATGAGATCACTACAGGGCCGAAAATTGTGTGTCTGTCTGTGTGTGTGTGTGAGAGTGTGTGTGTCTGTGTGTGTGTGTGTGTGTGTGTGTGTGTGTGTGAGTGTGTACTCTGAATGTCTGTCCCCCTCTATCAATACGAAAACGGTGAATCCGAATTGAACGACATTTGGTACAGAGGTAGCACTGGCAAAGGGCACCTCAGTATCATGTTTTATATCGCCGCCATCTTGACGTAAACGTAATGGCGGCCACCCAAATGTTCAAAGCTTAAATCAAATTACGACCAACCTATTAATCTGATCTCTACCAAATTTTGTAACATTATACCTTTAAGTATGAAGAATCCTTTGACCAAACTACGAGGTCATCTGCCTAATAATTTGTGTATGGTGGCCATATTTGTGTGCAAATCGATTCCCCCTATCTTTTCAAACACGGTGAAACCAAATTGAACGAAATTTGGTACAGAGGTAGCACTAGCAAAGGGCACCTCAGTGTCATGTTTTATATCGCTGCCATCTTGACGGAGACGTAATGGCGGCCACCCAAATATTCAAAGCTTAAATCAAATTACGACCAACCTGTTTATCTGATCTCTACCAAATTTTGTAACATTATACCTTTATGTATGAGGAATCGTTTGACCAAACTACGAGGTCATCTGCACAATAATTTGCGGATGGCGGCCATGTTTGTGTGCAAATTGATTCCCCCTATCTTTTCAAACACGGTGAATCCGAATTGAACGAAATATGGTACAGAGGTAACACTAGCAAAGGGCATCTCAGAGTCATGTTTTATATCGCCGCCATCTTGTCGAAAACGTAATGACGGTCACCCAAATGATAAAAGCATAAATTATGTTACGACCAACCTAATCATCTGATCTCCACCAAATTTTGTAACATTATACCATTATGTATGAAGAATCTTTTGACCAAACTACGAGGTCATCTGCCCAATAATTTGCGGATGGCGGCCATGTATGTGTGCCAATTGATTCCCCCTATCTATTCAAACACGGTGAAACCGAATTGAACGAAATTTGGTACAGCGGTAGCACAAGCAAAGAGCACCTCAGTGTCATGTTTTATATCGCAGCAATCTTGACGGAAACGTAACGGCGGCCACCCAAATGTTCAGAGCTTATATCAAATTACGACCAACCTTATTATCTGATCTCTACCAAATTTTGTAACATTATACCTTTATGTATGAAGAATCTTTTGACCATACTACTAGGTCATCTGCCCAATACTTTGCGGATGGCGGCCATGTATGTGTGCCAATCGATTCCCCCTATCTATTCAAACACGGTGAAACCCAATTGAACGAAATTTGGTACAGAGGTAGCACTAGCAAAGGGCACCTCAGCCAACATTCAATTATACTCCTTGGGAAGGACAAAGAGTTATAACAATACCCATGCATTTAGGAGAAAGTAAGCTATATGTTCTTTACTGAACATCTTGTTTAATACTGTATCAGCATTTTTGTGAGTTATTATTGGGTAACTATTTTTTCCACCTTTTGCTTTAGTTTTGGTACACAATTGAGTTAAAACAAGAATTTTAAATGATGATGATAATTTTAGTTTTAAGGGTCCTAACATCTAGGTTATCGGCTCCTAATGGTGTCAGAAGAGAACAAGAGTTGACCAGGAGAGGTCGATAGGAAAGAAGACGGTGAGGAGCCCGGCACAAGCAAGTGGAAGCAATGCCGGACTCAGCTGGGGTCCCGTGGTCGCCAACCGACGTCCCAAAAGTTGTAAGCCCCTGGGGGATAGAATTTTAGAGATCCAGGGTTTTCAATATTCTTACATGGGAAAAATATAAATTTATTAATACAATTAAGTATGGGATAGTCGCAGGACTTTATAACTAGGGCTCTGATTTTTAGGTACCGGTAGCCTAAATAAATATTAAATTTAGATAGATTTCATTAGAAAGCTAACTATTGCAATGGGTACCATGTTTCGACTTCCGGAAAATTTCGACATATCTTCGCGTTTCACATCCCCCAGACCCCGAAACCACCGTCAGTTCCAAGTTTATATATAATTTATGTATGTATAATATGTAATCAGTTTCTTGTGGACACGATAACTGCCGTAATTTTGCATCAATCACTTTGAATTTTTTACCGAATATGTATACCTATAGAATCTCGTCATGTTCGTTACTGGGCTAAATCGGTCGAAGGGGGTGAAAATGGGGGGCTTTTTTTTCTCCAAAAAGTGAAATATTGCTATAACTCTCTTAATATGTGAAATATCGAATCCGTTCAACGTTCATACTATGTGTTGGATAAAGCCCAAAAATGTATGTTTGAAGAGTTTTTTTTATAGCACCAACCATTGACCAAAGGGGTGGGAAAAAGTGGGTTTTTCGGGAAACATTAATCATATCTCTCTTAATAGGCACAATATCAAAACCATACAAAATGGACAATATTCCCCTAATAATTACCTAAAACTTTTGTCTAAAAGAATTTTTGATATGACGCCAATTGATGAGAAAAATGATTTCGGAATTATATGAAAATGCCAAGAGCTATCAGAGGTTGTCATGGCAACGCACTTGCACGAGATCAGATTCAGATTTCCATCTGACTAAGTGTGAAGCGGCTTCGGTGACGTAACTGGTAGCATGCTGAACTTCTATGCCCAAGGTCGCGGGTTCAAAGCCGGCTGAAGTCGTCGGATTTTCTAAGAGCGCTAAAAATCCCTCAGTATGCTTTCCTATGGAGGGGAAGTTCCAACGTTCGTTGCGAGATGCTGGTTGCGGTGGCATCTAGTAGCCAAGTTCAGAGATAGGTGTCGTTGACGGTAGTATTTGGTAGCAACATAAGAAACTACTGCTTGAAATTGACCGTCTGCAGTCCTTACCTGAATTACAGACTAATACAGCCATCACAATGCACACCGTTACTCAGACAGATTCTACGCTCACCAAAAGTACACGGGGTTACATGACCACGTTGTTGCAGCCCCTTAACTGAGGAACCAACTAAAATCTCTGCGGGAGATATAATTTTGCGTGATGAAGTAACAGACCGTTACATAGTTACACATCAGTGTCGAAACCTTGCATATAGACAGTGTGACCACAAGTATAAAAAAAGTCCTCTCGGCACGCCGGAAGGCGGAGGTAGATTTCACCGGACAAACTTGGGGATAGTCGAAAATAGGCAGAATATGCAGGTTTTCGTAGAAGGATCAGACCACATTTATTGCGTGAAAGTATTTTATAATTGGAGATTAATTAACTTTGTTTTTCGTCATTTTATGCATATTTTAAACATTCTATTGTCTTATGATGAAGGTAACCTTCTTGTCATTTGGAGTCCATTTTTATACTTGTGGTCACACTGTCCTTATGCAAAGTTTCGACACTGATGTGTAACTATGTAACGGTTTGTTACTTCTTCACGCAAAATTATATCTCCCGCAGAGATGTTGGTTGGTTCCTCAGTTTAGGGGCTGTGACAACGTGGTCATGTAACTCCGTGTACTTTGGGTGAGTGTAGAATCTGTCTGATAAACGGTGTGAATTGTGATAGCTGTATTAGTCTGTAATTCAGGTAAGGAATGCAGACGCTCAATTTCAAGCAGTAGTTCCTAATGTTGCTACGAGATACTACCGTCAACGACACCTAGCTGTGAACTTGGCTACTAGATGCCACCGCAATCAGCAACTCGCAACGAACGTTGGAACTTCCCCTCCAAAGGAAAGCATACTGAGGGATTTTTAGCGCTCTTAGAAAATCTGACGACTTCGGCCGGCTTTGAACCCGCGACCTTGGGCATAGGAGTTCAGCATGCTACCAGTTAAGTCACCGAAGCCACATCACACTTAGTCAGATGGAAATCTGAATCTGATCTCGGGCAAGTGCGTTGTCATGGCAACGTCTGATGGCTCATCCCTCATCAATTTAGTAGTGATGCCATGTCAACCACTGATAGCTCTTGGCATTTTCTTACAATTCCGAAATCATTTTTCTCATCCCTTGGCGTAATGGTGGCTCATATCAAAAATTCTTTCAGACAAAAGTTTTAGGTAATTATTAGGGGAATATTGTCCATTTTGTACGGTTTTGATATTGTGCCTATTAACAGAGATATGATTAATGTTTCCCGAAAAACCCACTTTTTCCCACCCCTTTGGTCAATGGTTGGTGCTATCAAAAAACTTATTTGACATACATTTTTGGCACTTATCCGACACATATTATGAACTTTGAAGGGATTCGATATTTCATGTATTAAGAGAGTTATAGTAATATTTCATTTTTTCGAAAAAAAAAGTCCCCCATTTTCATCCCCTTCGACCGATTTAGCCCAGTAATGAACTCGTCCGAGATTTTATGGGTATACATATTCGGTAAAAAGTGATTGGTGCAAAATTACGGCAGTTATCGTGTCCACAAGAAACTGATATACATATATATACATATATTACATAAATTATATATAAACTTTTGAACTGACGGTGGTTTTGGGGTCTGGGGGATGTGAAACGCGAAGATATGTCGAAATTTTCCGGAAATCGAAACATGGTACCCATTGCAATAGTTAGCTTTCTAATGAAATCTACCTAAAATACTGCCGTCAACGACACCTAGCTGTGAACTTGGCTACTAGATGCCACCTCAATCAGCAACTCGCAACGAACGTTGGAACTTCCCCTCCGAAGGAAAGCAAACTCAGGTTTTTTAGCGCTCTTAGTAAATCCGACGACTTCAGCCGAGGTTTGAACCCGCGACCTTGGGCATAGAAGTTCAGCATGCTACCAGTTCCGATACCGAAGTCGCTTCCCACTGACATATGAAAACTGAATGTGATCTCGTGCAGTGGCGTTGTCATAGCAACTGCTGATGGTCATCCCTTATCAATTAAAAGTAAAGTTGTCATGGCAACCTCTCTTGGCACTTGGCATTTTCTTATAATTTAAATCATTTTGTTCACCCCGTGGCGTAATGGTGGGTCATATCAAAAATTCTTTCAGACAAAAGTTTTAGGTAATTATTGGAGGAATATTGTCCATTTTGTGCGGTTTTGATATTGTGCCTATTAACAGAGATATGATTAATGTTTCCCGAAAAACCCACTTTTTCCCACCCCTTTGGTCAATGGTTGGTGCTATCAAAAAACTTATTTGACATAAATTTTTGGCACTTATCCGACACATATTATGAACTTTGAAGGGATTCGATATTTCATGTATTAAGAGAGTTATAGCGATATTTCACTTTTTCGAAAAAAGCCCCCCATTTTTACCCCCTTCGACCGATTTTGCCCATTAACGAACTCGACCGAGATTTTATAGGCATACATATTATGTAAAAAATTCAAAGTGATTGGTGCAAAATTACGGCAGTTATCGTGTCCATAAGAAACTGATATATATATATATATATATATAGAGATAGATACATATATACATAAATTATATATAAACTTTTGAACTGACGGTGGTTTTGGGGTCTGGGGGATGTGAAACGCGAAGATATGTCGAAATTTTCCGGTTGTCGAAACATGGGACCCATTGCAATAGTTAGCTTTCTAAAGAAATCTACTTAATGGACTGGAAATGACAAGAAGGTTACCGTCCCCATAAAGCAATAAAATGTTTAAAATATGCATGAAATGACGAAAAACAAAGTTTATTAAGCTCCAATTATAAAATACTTTCTCGCAATAAATGAGGTCTGATCCTTCTACGAAAACCTGCATATTCTGCCTATTTTCGCCTATCCCCAAGTTTGTCCGGTGAAACCTACCTCCGCCTTCCGGCGTGCCGAGAGGACTTTTTTTAAAATGTGAATACATATTTTAAGCATTTTTCTATAATAATACATACATTCCTGCTTTTCACTTATTAGCACATAAAAACATAATATTTACATTTTTTAAATCAGTATGCTAGATCTTTCAGTTTATTGCATTTTTGGTTTGTGTTACTTCAAAGGGGAAGAACCTGTGAGCTATCTAATCTTCATGATGAGCGTATGTCAGCTTGCAACTGTGTTATTAACTTGTCGCCCCGTGCCACTCACTGTGGAAGCCGGAGATTTCCTTGTCCATAGCCATATTGCACCACGTGCTACATCTCCCCCTCCCCCAGCTACCTGGACCAGTGTCACTCACATGCTGTTCATTTCGGACATTTTGAAATGTAAGGCAGTTCTACGTTGCCTAAAGTAAAAACAACTACAAGTTATCGTCTGCAGCAGTATGTTGCAGAATTTAAGGATAATTTTACTTCTGATGGGGACGTTCTGCTCTGCCAACCATGTGGGAAAGCAATCAATGCTGAACAGCGATCTCAAGTTACACAACACCTCAAGGGCAAGAAACACATTGAACCAGTTTCGTGCCTTCAGAAGAAGTGTTTCGTGACAATCGTCGGTCTTTTGTGATGGACAACCTGAAGATGTATCTCATTGTGTATTGTAATGCTTCAGCAGTCAGTGAGACATAGGATAAATTGCATTTGTGAGTACTGCATATTATTTATATTCAAATTAGTAAACTCCATTATAATTAATTATTTTTACTTTTATGTCACATATTTCAGGAATTTTTAATACATAGGCCTAAAAAGTATACATTTTCCCGATTTTTAGCACCTAAAATCCGAGCCCTGTTTATTATTGTACAAGCAACCCGACCCGGCTTCGCCCGGGAATAGTTATGAATGAATTACGTGATAAGCGCTTTCTTTTCCAATGCCAATGAACAACGATCAATATCCGTTTTACGTCTCGGCATGATGGGTTAAAATCACTGACTGGACTATTAATTATATTATCATGTAGATAGCATGTGCAACAAATTCTTGTCAGACGTAATTTAAGAATGGCGAGGTGCATGAAACAGAAGTCCCCCTTCCGTCCAATCTAAGGTTAACTGTGAATTTTGCGGAACGAAAAGTTCACAGGTGAATTGAAGAAAAGCCGAGTTGCACTTCCAGGGAAACTCCAAACTCAACCACTCTTCTTTAATTTTTTTTTTCAACTCAACACGACTCGACAGTTTGCTGCTGGCTGTATCTGGGGCAATACGCTCGTCCGCTAGCTAAGCTGTAACTGGGGTGATAAACTCACCTCTAGCTAGCTCGTAAACTGTCGCTTCAGTAACTGAATGGAGATTGTTGGAAGAAATGAAAACGTAAATTCACTCATAGTAGGTGATGTATTGAAGATGGAGATATGCTCTACCGTTTTTTTTTGTAGAAGTTTTCATGCTGAACAATTCTTACACTGTAGATATTTTTAACGGTTTGCCCAGCGTAAGCTTAAAAGGCGCACGGACGCCAGTTTTATTTCGACCTTTACACTGAAATCGTTACTGCTTGGCTTCCTTTGGTCATAAGTAAATTATTTTCTACAGAAACCTTCCTCGAGATATCCTTTACAGAATGGTGAAAACCGCATCAAAATCCATTGAGTGGTTCTCTAGATTACCTGTGACATCCATGAATCGGGGACTTCGTTTTATACTAATTAGAGTTTATACGCCAATCAGAATAATTTAATATGGTATAATTGCCCTTCCGTCCAATCTTAAATTGACTGTGAAATTTGCGGAACGAAAATTCACAGGCGAAATGAGAGCAGCACGTCCAGGGAATGGCGAGGTGAATGAAACTCAAATCCACCTTCCGTCCAATCTTAACTTGACTGTGTTTCACAGGCGAAATGAAGAAAACCCGAGTTGTACTTCCAGGGAAACTCCAAACACAACCACCTTCTCAGAAGTCTTAACTCAACACGACTCAACGGTTTGCTGCTGGCTGTATCTGAGGCAATAGGTTCGCCCGCTATCTAGGCTGTAACAGGGATGGTAGACTCGCCCTTAGCTAGCTCGTAAACTGTCGTCTCAGTCGCCTGGACACGGTTGGAAGAAATTAAAACGTAAAAACACTTATAGTGGGCGATGTATTGAAGAAAGACATATGCTCTCCAGGACTTTTTTGTAGAACTTTTCATGCTGAACAATTCTTATACTCATAGCATTTAGATGTTTTTAACGGTTTGCCCAGCGTAAGCTTACAAATCGCTCGGACGCCAGTTGTTTTTTTTACGACTTTTCCACTGAAATCATTACTGCTAGGCTTTCTTTGGTCATAAATAAATTATTTTCTTCATAAATCATCCTCGAGATATCCTTTACAGAATGGTGAATACCGCATCAAAATCCATCCAGTGGTTCTCGAGTTTACCCGTAACATCCAAGAATCGGGGACTTTGTTTTATACTAAGTAGAGATTTGTAAGGGACGTTTTCTACACAGTAATCTGACGCAACGAGAAATAGCAGTCAACTCAGGAATTTCTCCGGCTACTTTGTGTCGGATTTTAATTCAGAAATGGAAGTTATTAGTGCCGAGTCCTAAAATCTGGCCAGGTACACACACATCAGTGACTTTCACGCCACACATAGATCGATAACTAGTTTTTGGCCGGTCCGTCTGAAGGCAAGTCTAGTAAGCAAGCCTATGGCCAACCCTTCAAGTCTAATAAGGCCGGGACAGGAAGGTTTTGTTTCTTTCTTGCTCTTCTAAACGCTGGAACGGGCTACACTTAGCATCGTGAGACAACCTTGAGAAGGAGTGGGTTTGATTCTTACCTCTGCCATCTTGGAAGTGGTGTTCTGTGCTTTCCATTTTCTACTCCAGGCAAAAACCGGGTTGGTTACTACTGTAATTTAAGGCTACAGCCGTCTCCTTCCTATTCCTCACCCGAAGTGCAAATACACACACTAATACAGCCAACAAAATAAAACAGATTATAAGACTAATTCCACACACACCTAAGTACATGGGGCCACATGACCCCTAAATAAATGAACAATTTCATAATTGGTATTTTGGCTTTCACGGCAAGTGAATTAAAACTCAGCAATTTTTTTAGGTTTATGCCGTGTCTTGTGTGGGGTTTCGCCTAGGAACACATAGCTGGCTTATAGGGAGGTGAAAGGCTGCTTCAGCTTTTAGCTCTCGCAGTAAAGAAGCGCAGGTGTGCTTCATAAGAAGGGAGGTAGCGCGCAGTTCGCTACTCCTGTGGGGGTCTGGGCACCAAGAGCCCACTGATGAGCCAGCTTGGTGATCCTAGGCGAATCCTCACACAAAACTTAGTATAAACTTAGAGAATTTTCATAAATATTTGCAAAATAAAAAATCATCTCATCATAAAAACTAGCAAACACTTCATTAAGGTAGCAAATAGATAATTCGGAGAGTGAAAGTATATTCTAATAATTCACGTTTGCACCTGTATTATTAGCCGATTGGAAACGTTTTCCCTTGAGATGTTTTTGTAACAGACCAAACAGATGGAAGTCGCAGGATGACAAGTCCAGACTGTAGGGTGGATGCTTAAGTTGCTCCCACTTGAACGTGGTCAATTCACTTAATGTGTGACGTCAGAGACGTGTGGGCGAGCGTTATCATGGAGCAGAATCACTCCCTTCGTGAGCACTCCAGGCCGTTTGTTCTTGATGGACATGCGTAGGCTACGAAGTGTCGCACAGTACACGTCACTGTTAATGGTTCGTCTCAAGGGTAAACGTTTCCAATCGGAGGATGAACTAAAGGACACCGTACAGGATTGGCTCCTGTCACAACAACAAGACTTCTGGGAACAGGGAATCCTGCGGCTAGTGAAGCAATGGGACACCTGTACACAGCCCAGTGGTGATTACTTTTCAATAACGAATAAATTGTACCCACAGTAACGTTTCGTACCTTTTCATTTGAACACCCCTCATAAGTTCAAATTAATTACTGGTTGTATTTATCTGCTCCAATTATTTAACCACTAAAGTTAATTATTAACGGTTTTAGCAAGTTTTCTTTTTGTTATGAACTCAAACTACCTACCCTTTTTTTTTTTTGTTATTTTCGAAAAATCCGGACATTTTAATAATCCGAACAGGGTTCGGTCCCATTTGCTCTAGATAATCGACGCTCGACTGTAATGGTAAGCCCAACCCGAGTTGATCTGTGCGATAGAACGCCGCTTTACCGCATTGCTTTGAGTAGCCATCCTAAATTCACCATGTACAGTATGATTATATTGCGTAGGCCGTGATTGCAGGGTTACTCCACGTGTCGCCATCTAGTCTTTACAACACAAGCTATTAAAAGTCAGCTGCTCACGGCTCTTTCCGCGCTCATGCCATTAGCTCAAGGAGCGAGCTCTGCCAATGCCATCTACCTACACCCTTATCAGGGCCCAGGAGCGTATACACAATTTTTTTTCGAGGAGGGGGCTTAACCTGGAGTATTCTCAGGGGATTGTCACCGCAATATACCCAGAAATATCAACCAATATCTTAGAGCATATAACTTTGTGTAATTATTTTAGATAAGAGTAATTGTAAAATTCTAAGTGTATATAGCCTACAATTAGTGGCAATACAGAACAATTAGTTCCGTCAAGAACTATACAGCCTATTTTCATATATCCTACTTATGTTAATTGCCTCTATCAACATACAACATTTCAGTTTGATTACTGTAATAGATTCGTAGATATTGAGAACCGACTAAATATTGCGGATGGTCGCCATGTTGGATTTTTATATATTTAGGTCTTACAGTTATGTGCTGTTACATGCATATTATTCTGTACGTGTAGTATTCAAACTACACAAGAAGTAAAAAAGAAATTTAAAAATTACCCACAGCTGCCATCTTGTGATTATGGAAACAATTGAAAAAAAGTAGATGCCAGTGGATTAACATGTGTATAAGGATTTACTGTACCAAGTGTCACTGGACTCGGACGTTCAAATTGCGAGAAACGACCAAGTGAATATTTATACTTCGCGTCGCCGCCATGTTGGATTAGTATTCACCAGGTTATTGAAAGGTGAACTTATGTTCAAAGCCCCTATGCACATTAAAAAAATCAGTTTGATTGCTGTAATAGATTCGTAGATATTGAGATCTATCTAAATATTTCGGATGATCGCCATGTTGGATTGTTATATGAATAGGCCATAGAGTCATGTGCCATTAAAGGAAAATTATTGCGTGAGTTCATTATTCAAACTTTCACTTCGATCGCATGATTACGACACAAGAAATAAAAACTTTGTTTTAAAATTCGCACAGCCGCCATCTTGAGGTTATGTAAACAATTGAACTAAATTAGATACCAGTGCTTTACAATGTGTATAAATATTTCCTGCACCAAGTTTAATTGTGTTTGGATCATTAAATCGCGAGAAAGCTCTATTTAAAATTTTCAAATTCGCTTGGCCGCCATGTTTGTTTTGTAGTTAAGCGGTTTTTGAAAGTCTTATAGATGAACTTTTAGTACGCCCCTTTATCTCCGTACAAAATTTCAGGGTGATACCGCTAATAGTTTCAGAGATATAGAATTCCGGTGAAATATTTCGCACAGCCGCCATCTCGAGGTTATGTAAACAATTGAACGAAGTTAGATGTCGGTGCATTACAATGTGTATAAACATATGCTGTACCAAGTTTTATTGCGTTTAGTTGGTTAAATCGCGAGAAACGTCTAATTAAATGTCACAACCTCGCTTGGCCGCTGTATAGTCTACTTATAACACCACATATTTCAACTCGTGTCCTTGATCCGCGGTAGAGTATATTGTTGTTGTTTTAGTTGCTGATTCTTTAGGGGTTTTTGTAGTTACCAGGTTTTCAAAAGTCACATCGGTGAACCTCCAGTAGTTCCCTTTATCACCGTAAAATATTCCAGGGTGATATCGGTAATAGTTTCCGAGATATTGAATGCTGGTGAAATAATTTGCACTGCCGCCATGTTGGATTGGTGAGACGTAAGAAAATTTGAAGGGCACGGTCGTGGTCGTCCGGAATAGTGCTATGAACTTACTGAGTTTCATTGAAATCGCTCCAGCCGTTTTAAGTTATTAGGGACACACACACACACCATCTCAAAAGCCTATTTTGTCATAAAAGAAAAAGGGCGAAAATTTGTAAACTACAACACAACATACAAATAAAATTTGAATGTTCTATTATGGCCTATGGAGTATGAAAGGCAAATATCTAAATATTTGTCATTTTTTAAGCAGAACGGTAAACAGGTTTTCTTTCTTCTTCAAATTGATAATTTATATCTCAAAAGTACCGTGGAATTCTCAGTTGTGCCTCACAAGGCTGAGTGTACCCCGTTATAGCCCTCGGACCAGAATTAAAATTCCTTGGCAGAGCCAGGAATAGAATTTTGAACTCCGGGCCGGCAGCCAAGAATGCAGCCACTATACCACGAGGTAGTCAAATTTCAATCTTAATATTGTTTACAACTTAGCCAATAAGTTAAGATTAGAATATAACCAAATTTACAATTATGTTATGCTTTTACCAAAGCATTTTTATTGCCACTTTTTTGGAAGGGGTGGGGGTGCTGGAGCCCCTCAGATCCCCCCTCATATACGCCCCTGACCCTTATCAATGTATATAGCCTGTGTAAGTGTGTTTTGATTTACGTCAGTTTTTAATTACAGTACAAAAATTAATTACGTTGCCAGCGTTAACTTGCCGTTTTATATTGATTCCTGGTCTTTTTTTTTTAATTTTTATTACAGTAACGGTAAAGTGAGGAAGCTTCGCATGGCCCCAATAGCAGAACAGAACAGAAATGATAATGCCTTACCTTATGCCGTGGGATATCCAACGTCTTCCTCGTTCACAGTCTATACCTTAGATCCTGAAATAAAATAAAATATCAAATATCAAATGTAAAATATGAAATATAAAATATAAAATATAAAATATAAAATATAAAATATAAAATATAAAATATAAAATATATTAAATATAAAATGTAAAATGTAGAATGTAAAATATAAAATATAAAATATAAAATATAAAATATAAAATATAAAATATAAAATATAAAATATAAAATTTAAAATATAAAATATAAAATATAAAATATAAAATATAAAATATAAAATATAAAATATAAAATATAAAATATAAAATATAAAATATAAAATATAAAATATAAAATATAAAATATAAAATATATTAAATATAAAATGTAAAATGTAGAATGTAAAATATAAAATATAAAATATAAAATATAAAATATAAAATATAAAATGTAAAATGTAAAATGTAAAATGCAAAATGTAAAATGTAAAATGTAAAATGTAAAATGTAAAATATATAAATATAAAATATAAAATGTAAAATGTAAAATGTAAAATGTAAAATATAAAATATAAAATATAAAATATAAAATATAAAATATGAAATATAAAATATAAAATGTAAAATGTAAAATGTAAAATGTAAAATATAAAATATAAAATATAAAATATAAAATATGAAATAAAATATAAAATATCAAATATCGAATATCAAATATCAAATATCAAATATCAAATATCAAATATAAAATAAAATATAAAATATAAAATATAAAATATAAAATAAAATATAAAATATAAAATATAAAATATAAAATAAATAAAAAATAAAAAAAATTATTCCGATGTAAACTATCAATTTTTAGCCTACTTTCGATTTTTGCAAAAAATGAAAGTAGACTTATGAGATCAACACAGGGCGAAAAAAAGTGTGTCTGTCTGTGTGTGTGTATGTGTGTGTGTGAGTCTGTGTGTGTGTGTGTCTGTGTGTCTGTGTGTGTGTGAGTGTGTGTACTCTGAATGTCTGTCCCCCCCCTATCAATTCGAACACGGTGAATGCGAATTGAACGAAATTTGGTACAAAGGTAGCACTAGCAAAGGACACCTCAGTGTCATGTTTTATATCGCCGCCATCTTGACGGAAACGTAATGGCGGCCACACAAATGTTCAAAGCTTAAATCAAATTACGACTAACCTAATCATCCGATCTCTACCAAATTTTGCAACGACATACCTTTATGGGGGGAGCATCCTTTGACCAAACCAATAGGTCATCAGCGTAATAGTTTGCGGATGGCGGCCATCTTTGTGTGAAAATCGACTCCCCTATTAATTCGAACACGGTGCAACCGAATGGAACGAAATTGGGTACAGAGGTAGTACTAACAAAAGGCACCTCAGTGTCATGTTTTATATCGCCGCCATCTTGACGGAAACGTAATGGCGGCCACACAAATGTTCAAAGCTTAAATCAAATTACGATTAACCTAATCATCCGATCTCTACCAAATTTTGCAACAACATACCTTTATGGGGGGAGCATCCTTTGACCAAACCAATAGGTCATCAGCGTAATAGTTTGCGGATGGCGGCCATCTTTGTGTGAAAATCGATTCCCCCTATTAATTCGGACACGGTGCAACCGAATGGAACGAAATTTGGTACAGAGGTAGTACTAACAAAAGGCACCTCAGTGTCATGTTTTATATCGCCGCCATCTTGACGGAAACGTAATGGCGGCCACACAAATGTTCAAAGCTTAAATCAAATTACGATTAACCTAATCATCCGATCTCTACCAAATTTTGCAAATACATACCTTTATGGAGGGAGCATCCTTTGACCAATCTAATAGGTCATTCACCTGATAGTTTGCGGATGGCGGCCATCTTTATGTCAAAATTGATTCCCCCTATTAATTCGAACACGGTGGAACCGAATGGAACGAAATTTGGTACAGAGGTAGCACTAGCAAAGGGCACCTCAGTGTCATGTTTTATATCGCCGCCATCTTGACTGAAACGTAATGGCGGCCACACGAATGTTCAAAGCTTAAATCAAATTACGATTAACCTAATCATCCGATCTCTACCAAATTTTGCAACTACATACCTTTATGGAGGGAGCATCCTTTGACCAATCTAATAGGTCATTCACCTAATAGTTTGCGGATGGAGGCCATCTTTATGTCAAAATTGATTCCCCCTATTAATTCGAACACGGTGGAACCGAATGGAACGAAATTTGGTACAGAGGTAGTACTAGCAAAGGGCACCTCAGTGTCATGTTTTATATCGCCGCCATCTTGACTGAAACGTAATGGCGGCCACACGAATGTTCAAAGCTTAAATCAAATTACGATTAACCTAATCATCCGATCTCTACCAAATTTTGCAACTACATACCTTTATGGAGGGAGCATCCTTTGACCAATCTAATAGGTCATTCGCCTAATAGTTTGCGGATGGCGGCCATCTTTGTGTCAGAATCGATTCCCCCTATTAATTCAAACACGCTGAAACCAAATGGATCGAAATTTGGTATAGAGGTAGCACTAGCAAAGGGCACCTCAGTGTCATGTTTTATATCACCGCTATCTTGATGGAAACGTAATCGCGGCCACCCAAATGTTAAAAGCTAAAATGTAATTACGACCAATCTAATAATCTAGTCTCTACCTAATTTTGCAACACCATATCTTTATGTGGGAAACATATTCTGACCAAACTGCAAGAACATCAGCCCAATAGTTTGCAGATGGTCGCCAAGTATGTGTGCAAATCGATTCCCCCTATCAATTCAAACACGGTGAAACCGAATTGAACGAAATTTGGTACAGAGGTAGCACTAGCAAAGGGCACCTCATATTCATGTTTAATATCCCTATAGCACGTTGTATTTCAACAAGCTCCTACAACCAACATTCAATCATACTCCTTGAAAAGGACAAAGAGTTATAACAATACCCATGCATTTAGGAGAAAGTAGGCTATATGTTCTTTACTGAACATCTTGTTAATTAATAAGAAAAATGCACTCAAGTGGAGAATTAATATACATTACATAACATTTATCAATAAAACTGCCAATTCCACTAATGTAAAATAGTAGACTACAAAAGAAAACTAATATGTACTCGAAAATATGAAAAGAAATATGATAGTTAAGGTCCACCTTAATTTTCTTCAGCCTACTGCAATTATTCAACCTTTCAGTTTTAAAGTATCGATTAATACTTGAGTTGTTGTTGATTCTTTTAGGGGCTTTGGGACATCGTGGTCATGTAGTCCCGTATGCTAGGTTGTCTGTAGAATTTGTCTGATAAACGGTGTCGACATGATGTCTGTACTAGTGTGTGTGAGTTAGGATTTGGGTAGGAATCTCTAATATGGGTACAGTACCATCCCGGTATTTGCTTTGTGTAGGAGTGGGAAACCACTTCCAGGAATTTAGTTGAATACGTATTTTCATCTCTTTTACAAGTGAGCTTTCTTGGTGGATCAGTGTCAACCTCCATATCCCAAGATGGCGACTTCGAGTCCAGGCCGACGAAGTCGAGCTTTCGAAAGGCGGGAAGAATCTACAGCACTTTGAATCGAAGATGTCGGCTTATAAAAAAACATCTGGTAGGACATTTGGGGACGACAAAGTAAAACTAATTGAATCTCAGACGCAGTCACCCAATAGAACTTCAGACACGCTGCTAGAAGGCAGGGCAACTGGATCGTCAAAATTGGAAAATACATTTCCTAAATGGCTGCAAGTCAATATATTAACACCATGTAGCTGATTCCATATATATATTGTTTTTTCGTAGTCAGTTTACCCTCCAGGTAGGCTTTTCCCACCGACTCAGCGAGGGATCCCACCTTTACCGCCTCTACGGGCAGTGTCCTGCAGCTTGACATCTGGGCGGGCAATACAACTGGGGAGGCGGGACTAGCGCCTCGTCCAGGCGGCCACACCTGCAAAGCGAACAGGGGGCCCCATGAGGCATGGGAAGGGAGGGGAAGATGGGAGGGATAGACAAGGAAGAGGGAAGGAAGTGGCCGTGGCCTAACAGTAGGGACCATCCCAGCGTTTTCCCGAGGATGAAGTGGGAAAACACGAAAACCACTTCAAGGATGGCTGAGGTAGGAATCGAACCCCCTCTACTCATTTGGACCACCCGAGGCTGAGTAGACCCCGTTCCAGTTCTCATACCATTTTTCAAAACAGGAATCGAATCTCGGACCTCCTGGGTGGCAGTTAAGCTCGTTGACCACTACACAACGGAGGCCACTCCATATATTATTAATATTTTATTATTAAAAGAGAATCATGAAAACAGAAAATCTTGGGAAATTCAAAATTTCTTGATGTCCAGTTTTAGTTTCTCCTTAGATAAGATTGTCCCACGGCGTATCGTGCACCATGACCGCGAGCGTAACTGCAGTCAGTCAGGAGATCGTACGTTCGAATCCCGGTGCTGACCGTGGCTATTCTCAGTGTTATTTTTTTAGGGTAATCCACGTTTCCTCCAGAAAAATGCCGGGTAAGTACCTTACTTCAAGTCCCCGGGCAACTACCTCAACCCTGTCCCTAATACAGTTATACACACTACTACAGTATAATCATTACAAAAATACAGGTTATCAGACAATTTCTACACACACCCAAGTATACGGAGCTACATGGCCACGATGCAGCAAAGCCCGTAAAGAATCAACATCAACAACAACTGACTCAACCGCAGATGAAGGAGAGCTCCCTACAAAAATTCTACCTCATTGACAAGTACACACACTAGTACAGACATCACAGTGACACAGGTTATCAGACAACTTCTACACACACCCAAGTCCAAGGGCTACATGACCATGATGCCGCAAATCCCCAAAAGAATCAACAACAGTCTGTACAATTGATCAAGGAAAACGAATTTTAATCGCTGCAGTCGAGTGTTGAAATATGTGGTGTTATAAGTATACTATTAAAAAAAAAAATAGCAGTAGTGCCCGGCTTCGCCCGGAGTATTTATTTGTTTTATGGATGATAGTTAATACTACTACAGAACTGGCACATGAAACTTAAACTAACAGTATATATATATACATATTTTTAATGTAACTTTTTGTGGTGGTGGTGGTTGTAGTGGGGGTGATAAGTAGTACAGTATAATGGACGTAACATTCAGGTCAATTTCTCGTTATGCTAATAATGAATGAGGAAACGGCTGTTTACTAACTACAGCACTGACACATGTAATATACAAACAAATTTTAAAATATATTTAGAAAGAGGAGTAAGTGAAATAAGACACTGCCTAGGCCCTATATCTCATTGGCTGTTAGAAATGTAGAGACCAATCGTGTCGTCTTTTGTCGCATAGCACCGTAGGAAAATAATCAGAACACTTTGGAAAACATCGGCTGTCCCGAGCTCCTGAGGTAGAATAGTATCATTTACCACCACATAGCGCTCAACAATAAGGTTCGGAATAAATGAAGGTAAATTTGAAAGCACCAACGCTTATTGCAGCTGATAACCTCATTGGACTGCACCAACACCATTGCACGTATACAGAGGCATAATATGTTAATTATGATAACTGTTTTAAGGGGCCTAAGAAATCTTTTTGCACTAATTACTCCTCGTGACTGCAATTTATAAGCAGCGCAAGATTCGACTATTTTCGCAATTCTGCACCAGAACACTGGTAGGGTTGACGTGATGCAGCCAGAATTGCCAGTCAACAATGGACTTATTAAAATACTCTTACATTTACACTACTACGGACATGAATGGTTCTAGGGCCTTAATACATGGTTTTCAAGTTCAGCGTGTTTGTTATTCTAAATGTAGGGAATGGAGAGCGTTGTACAAAATATCAAGTGGACAGTGTTACCAGCAGGGTTCCGAAGTGTAAGTAAAATTTGGTGAGTAGGGGGAGTGACGGGTTCTGCACCCCCCCCCCCCCCCCCCCCGATGCGAGCCGATAACTCCCGAACCCGTGGTGGGAGATTCACGAATGAGGTGTCGTTGGACTCGAGCTGATGGGGGCTTTGCTATGGACCACTCGTTATATTTTTGATTTTTTTTTGAAAATTTTTGTTTTTGAAAGTAGGTGATAGTTTGAAAACCAAACATGATAGAACGTTGTGCAATAGTTGAAACGAATGGTCTCTATGACCTTTCGGTATTATAATAAAACTTTTTTATTTTTAGAGATTTTTTGAAAACACTTAGAGTTTGAAATTCTTATATTTTGGAAACTAAAGAGTTAACAAAAAATTTGTTTGAAATAAATGAATGGGCCTGACCCCCTCTACCAGCAACATAAATTTCAAGCCTCTAGGACTAAAACTGTGCAGTAGTGGGGTAAGACGGGTTCTCCTGCAAGTCGCGTGCGTGCTTGAATACGTATGGCTATGTTGGAAAAAGTTGGTGGTGGGGGAGGACTAGGGTTGAGTGAGGTGTCGTTTAGATGGTATTAGCCTACTTTCGATTTTTGCAAAAAATGAAAGTAGACTTATGAGATCAACACAGGGCGAAAAAAGTGTGTCTGTCTGTGTGTTTGTATGTGTGTGTGTGAGTCTGTGTGTGTGTGTGTGAGTCTGTGTGTGTGTGTGTGTGTGTGTGTGTGTCTGTGTGTGTGTGAGTGTGTGTACTCTGAATGTCTGTCCCCCCCCTATCAATTCGAACACGGTGAATGCGAATTGAACGAAATTTGGTACAAAGGTAGCACTAGCAAAGGACACCTCAGTGTCATGTTTTATATCGCCGCCATCTTTACTAAAACTGAATGGCGGCCACTCAAACGTTCAAAACGTAAAATCAAATAACGACTAACCAAATCATCCGATCTCTACCAAATTTAGTAACAACATACCTTCGTATAGGATGCGTCTTGTGACCAAACTACAAGGTCGTCCGCCATACCATTTCAGGATGGCGGCCGTGCGAATTATGCAAACTTTATAATCCATATCATGGGACCCACCAGTTCCGATTATCGAGCCGAGAATCATTTTAACTGTTCTAAAGGAAGAGGCACGTTCGAAATTAAAAGTTTATTTTGTAATACTATAGTGCAGACGTGATTTTAAAAAGCTGAGCTGATTCAGTAATAAGACAAGATGGCAGCGGATATCTTGTGCCTGACTTATATTTCACTAATTTGAGTATTCCATGCAATATAGCGTACTGATACAAAATAAATAAACTTTGTATGAAATGCTTTATATATAAATAATATACTCCAGTGATGAAATCGTTTAGTATAAATCATTATTTGCTAACAAGTTCTATGTAAGTCATTTTATATAGAACGATATTCGTTGACACAATTAGGTCAGTGGTAGAGCGTTAGCCTATCGCTCAAATGCCTATGGTTCAAACCCGATCAGAGCTAGGTTTTTTGCTTGAAATGTTATATGTTTATTGTTTTGTAATGACTCAGATGTTTTAAAATTAAGCGTTATATTGTGCATATTATGGTGTAAAATATATATTTAATTAAAACATAATTCGCCAGCAGATTTACTCGAGACATCAAGCTGCCAAAAAGGTAACTGCACGTCGACCTACTTATTAACTTCCAGATTTTATTGAAAAGTTTCTTCTTCTGGCCGCTAGAATGCACTTGCTCTGTTAGGATTATATTGTTCGATATTTCACCAATAGATGTCACGACTAGTCTACGTGGGGCTCCATTGATTACTATACCATTGGCATTCTATGCGCATCGAATTTGAAGAATGACAAGATGATACTACGATACATTTTTACTTTTTATTTTAAAGGGTTTGTAACAGCCTATTTTGCGTTACTTGAAAATGATATTTGAAGTAAAGAACAAAACGATTTCACATAGTAGTTTGTATACACACGTCTCTGTAGGGTCATGGAAAGATTTGTTAATTCAATTAGGGTTTTCGATTCCCGGTCAAAGCATGTGAGATTTTCGAAGTGAAATGCCATGTCCTGTGGTTCGTATTCCACGTAAAAAGGAGGTCCCGAGGCTCATAATCACAAGATTCACGGTCACGTAAAACTACAATCTTCCTTCCTTTTTTTTTTTTTAATTAGGGTTGTGAAAGCCATGCACAACCAGACGTGTAAAGACATGCCTCAACTCAAAGTTGGATGTTGCCCACGGCAGGTCGTATATGTAATAATAATAATAATAATAATAATAATAATATAATGTTATTGGTTTTACATCCCTTTTAACTACTGCTGCTTTTAGAGACACCGGGGTGCCGGAATTTTGGCCCGAAGGGGATCTTTAACGTGCCAGTAAATGTACTGACACGGCTCCCTCGCCTTTGTGCACCCTCAAATGCCAGCTGACTGCGCCAGGATACGAACCTGCAACCTAGGGCCCAGCAAGCGAGAACGTTACCGCTGAGCCACGCAGCCAGTCCGGTCGATTATGTCTCCAGATCCATAACATTCTTGATATACTTCTTATCTTTCTTTCTTTCTTTCTTTCTTTCTTTCTTTCTTTCTTCAATGATGGTAGCAGTTTTTATCTAGGTTGTGGCGTTTGGTAGAGGTAAATCGTTTCTAAGGTCTTCAACAAAGAATAGTTCTATTATACTCTTTGATAATAACGAGTTATAACTATACTCATACATTTAGGAGAAAGTAGGCTATATGTTCTTTACTGAACATCTTGTTTTTCCTCTCTCTTTGATGGAGAGGTTATTTTTTAAAATGGATGAAATTTGGAAACGCAATTTGAGGTAAACGTGCGTTTTTAACATATTGGTGATATTTAATGAGCTTGTAAGTCTAGAACGATGTGTTGTTTAGGAACGGGGTGACGTCCTCTATGTTAAGAAGGTGTGTGGATTTTTTTTTTAATTTTTGAAAATTCTTGTTTTTGGATTTTTGATTATTTTGGAAACGGTGAATTTTGGAAAAAGGTCTGTTTGACGTTAATGAAAGGTAGGTATGCCCTCTAGGTGGGCAGCAAGTTTCAAGGGTGTAGGAGGAAACAAAAATGATAGTCAGATTTAAACAAATGAGGTGTCGTTGGACTCGAGCTGACGTCCTCTTTCCTATAGACCACGTATTATATTTTCTTTTTTTTTTTAATTGTTGTTTTTAAAAGTAGACTATAGTTTTGAAAACCAAACTTAATAGAAAGTTGTTCAATAGTTCAAACAAATGGTCCCTATGACCTTTATTTTTTATAATAAAACTTTCTATTTTTTGAGATTTTGTGAAAACACTTAAATTTGGAATTTTTACTATTTTGGAAACTAACAAGTTTACAAATACGTTTGTTTGACATAAATGAAAGGTCTCTACCCCCTCTACCATGAAAATAAATGTCAAGTCTCTAGGAAAAAAAACTGTGCATTTAAAAAAAATATTTTTTAAAAATAAAAGAGTGTTTGTAGACAGAGAGCCGGTAGCGCTGGGGCGTGTGTTCCAACGAGGCTATGACTGAGCATGGTGAATACTGGAAATGGCTATTTCGACGGGGCGATGTATGGCAAAACGAGGGGTCGCTTTTCGATATTTTTTCCTATGACAGATGAATGAAGGCGAATATTTTGAAAATCCCTTATAGCGATCTCGGTGACCGTGCCTGGAAGAAATGAATTGCTATTTTGGTGGGATGCCGGGGCAGCTTATGATGGTTGGTTTTGTGATATTTCCTATGACGGATAGAGGTGAATATTTGAAAATGTGTTAAGTGTGCTAGGATTTTTTTACCCTGAAGGGGATCTTTAACATGCTAGTAAACGGTAATAAGCGAGACTGCTGTCTGGCACAGTAAATGGTTTTAGAATGTGGAAACCTATGACATTTGCTCGACCAAGTCATGTGCATGTACGCAAAGAGCCAAAACGGTAAGGTCATTGGCCTGAAATGTTATAAACTAAATATTGAACTGGGTAAAGTCATGTGTTTTAGGGTGAATGTATGTGGTTATCATGATCATGTATTGAGGATGGCCGCTTGCTAGTAATTATTATTACAGTAAAATGTTTAGTAATAATAATAATAATAATAATAATAAGACACACACGTTTTGAATGCTACAGAACTGTGTTGCTTGCTCGCATTCAATACACGACCTGGTCAGGCCTTGTCAGAGCAACTGCTGATAACACAAGAATGTCTACGTGGGCAGGA
Organism: Meconema thalassinum; assembly: GCA_946902985.2. Classification (NCBI taxonomy): domain Eukaryota; kingdom Metazoa; phylum Arthropoda; class Insecta; order Orthoptera; family Tettigoniidae; genus Meconema; species Meconema thalassinum. The sequence continues at coordinate 29,760,147 of OX336392.1, forward strand.
AGTAAAGGGTCAGTTTACATGGCTGGTAGAGGCTAGCAGGTCTGTCGTTTAAACAGACCTGGTAGAGGCCAGGAGGTCTGGCGTTTAAACAGAGAGACCGCCATTTTGGTTCCTAGATAGCTTTACTATCGATGTATAAGAGGCAGCCATTTTGGTTCCTTATTAAAAACATGAAACTAGTATAAGTTATACGAATCTTTTTCAGATTGAGGAATGTGAAGAGGCGTGGGAACACGTGTGAGAGAGACAATATTTCAAGGTCAAAACGTTGAGAAAATGCAACTCTCTCTGTCGCTAGGCTAACTGATAACGATTGCGTTAGGGATGCACTTGCCATTTTAGAAAACGGACGTATACAGTAGAGCTCGGAACTGAACTTTGGAAGAAAAAATCCTTTTATTTTTTGGTAAGTACCTATGAATGATTATTTTAATAAAGAAATGCTAATGAACTTTAAATTTGTAGTTATTGATCAGGTAATTAATGATTTTTATTTATTTATTCGTTTGCAGATAACCGGTATACCTTACATGTCTGAGATACAAGAAACCATTGCGCTTTTGAGCCCACTAGAAGGAAACAGTAACAAGCCAGTGCAAGTATAGGTGAGATTTTTTTAAAAACTAACTTGTTTCATTTTCTTTGTTTGATATTATTTTATTTTATGAAATGCATGTATTAACCTGAATTTAGGTATTTATAGCGGTTTATTTTATTTATTTTTAGAAACTTGGAATGAAAAGCCTTACCGCCGTAGCAGTTGCTGAAAACCCAAGACGCAATAGAGTGCAGCCATTGTTTCCAGGCAGCGAACTATTGAAAACCCAGGTAAGTCTAACTTAAAAATGCCATTCCATTTTACCATTACTGAAAACTCGTAGACAAAAAATTCATTACCTCTACATGACTAGGACGATGATTGCTTTCTTGAATAATGGCCATGTATTGACAAACGGTACAAGACTATATTGGTTGTTGACTGGGAAAAGTACAAGGCTATGTTGGATTTTCTAAAAACAAAACAAAAAAATTAATTTATGGGTGGTTCCCTATGTACACAATAAATATCCACAGGTTTGAACAAGATAATCTGAACAAAATGATATGATATTTATTTTTGTTTATATATTGGTTAAAGGGAAATGTAAATGACTGCAGGTTTATAAAAAAAAGTACAAGGGTTACTGTTAGTGCAGATACAGTTTATTTTTTTACATATTTTTATGGCGTTTTTATATAATGCGAATTAACTTTAAAGTTTAATTACAAGTATTGATTGATTGAATGATTGATAGAGTGATGAGTTATTTTGTTTGTTTTTAGGTGTGGTCATGTGCCATTAACATAGTGAACAGACAGTGAAAAAAGCATACATTGTGTTTTAAAGTACTCTGTGCAACGTTAATAACTTACAATAAGAAAAAGTTTTATCATAACACATGGCGTTAGTACCAAATACAACAAGTGAGCAAGTTGGTTTACCACGTGGGTTAAATTTAAAATCAGAATATGATCGTTGGTTAACATTTGAATCCTGGCCTGTAGGCTTTTTGTCGACACATAAACTTGCAAAAGCATGTTTTTTTTTCACTTGAACCGAGAAGATGTGGTGCGCTGTGTGTTTTGTCGTATTGAACTTTCATACTGGGAAGAAGGGGATGATCCGTTTAGAGACCATTTGCGATGGTCTCCTTGTTGTCCTTACATGTTTGGAAAACAAGTGGGTAATCTACCAGTGTATCCATTTTACCGAACCACAAGGCCATTGGCTACTACTTACGTTGCTGAATCACAAATAAATAATAATAATAATAATAATACCAGCCAACGGTAGTGTCGATATATGTGGTCCATATGCCATAGACAGTGTTGAATTGGCGTGTGCTTTTGAAAAATTGGGAGTTTGCAAGACTAAGGCACTAGCACACTCAAAGTACAGCTCTGTTGAAAAACGTTTAGAATCTTATAAAAATGTTTGGCCATTAATATTAAAACACCTTACCAAACAGCTAAGTGAAGCTGGATTTTTGTATACTGGTGAAGGGGATAAAAAATATGTTTTTATTGTGGATTTGCTTTAAAGGATTGGCAAATGACTGATGCCCTCACGATGGTATCCTCATCTTGACGTGATGTGTGGGCTCGAGAGTTCGAATGATCCTGCGAGCTATGCCGGCGGGAGCGTAAACTCCTGGTAGGGCCACCCATGCCGAATAGGTCGAAGGTGATGGGCCAGACTAAGAGGGATACCCTGGTCCTCCAGGTTGGGGGTTGGGCGTAGGGTTAACAACCCTACACTGTAAAAAATCTCAATGTTACGGATACCTTACAAGTGCCACGGAATGCTGATCACCCGATGACGAACCGGCGATGACTGGCCGCGAAGATGGGAATGGAAGATCTTGAGGAAAATATACGGGGCATTAAGAGAGGAGGAAGGTTGGAGAATAAGGACAAATGTGGAACTACAGGAACTCTTCGGACAGGCAGATATTGTGGTCAAAATTAAGCAGGGGAGGATAAGATGGGCAGGAAACGTTCAGAGAATGCCAGAATCAAGGAGTGTCAAAAAGGTGTTTACGCAAAGACCGGATGGAAGGAGGAGAAGAGGAAGACCCAGGAGACGGTGGATAGATGATGGGGAAGACGACCTTAGGAGTCTGGGAATCAGGAACTAGATAAGGAAGGCGGAAGATAGAGATGAATGGAGGCAGGTGATAAAAGAGGCCAAGGTTCTTCAAGGACTGTAGCGCCGACTAGTAAGTAAGTAAATGACTGATGACCCTTTTGTGCAACACGCTCGTTGGTTACCTAACTGTAGATACATGGTGTTGCTTAAAGATCAGGAATTTGTGAACACTATTCGTAAAGAAAACGTGATTGCAACACAAGACATAAAAGTGCTTTTAGAGTTAGAACACGCGGAGCAAATGCATGAGGCTGAAAAAAAAAGACTTGTCGCACGAGCAGATACAAACGTGTGACCAACAATTTTGTAAAATTTGTTATCAAGATGAACTAGGTGTTGTAATTTTGCCTTGTGGACACATGATAGCATGTGTCAAGTGTGCATTAGAACATATCACTTGTGCTATATGTAGAAAAGTAGTGTCTGCTACAGTTAGGGCATTTCTTGCATAACTAGTATAATTTATTAGCAATGCATAGTGCAAAATACCTAATTGCACAATATTATTAAAGCTGTTTTAGAGAGTAATAGATATGATTTTCTATTGTTTATAGACTACTATAATGAATGTTTTGAATGCTGTTGGGCAAGCATGTGGCTTAGAGACAAAGAAGCTCAGCGAATTGCCAACACATATTCCATTCCGGATTATCAAGTTTCGGATATTGAATACAGCATATGGTGATCGTGTACTTTGTGTATGTGAAAACTTTGAGACATTTCTGCCTACACGGTTTAATGATATGTCGGAGAGTGTTTTTGATGAAGTGAATAATGCTGTGCAACCTGTACACTTAATTTTTGAAGGTTTTAAAAACAATAGGTGCATGGTCCGTTTTAATTAAATAAAAAAAAAACAAATGTGAAATGATAATGGAAAAATATAAGTGATGACAATAGACTGAAAGAAAAAAAATGTGGAAAGAATAATAATGTTTAAGTTTTTAGTATTGTCTTTAAAAATATTATGATGAAACAAAAAAAAAGTACTGTATATAAAGTTTGTAAATAAATGCAAATGATGTTACAATGCTGTTTTATTTTCTTCTAAGTTACAATATTTAACATTGCAAAGTATACATAATTATGACAATAAATGCATACTTAATACAAGTCTTTGCCTTTACGATAGTGTGTTATAGTTTTAAAAACAAAGCTTGTTGTAGATCTTTTTTCCACTGCGAACAATAGGTATTAAAACGTCCTTATCACTATTATAATCATAAGCAGCATAATTATGATCCTCAACATTACTAAAACCAGTTAAATATTCCTGTTCCTGTTCCTGTTCCTGTTCCTGTTTCTCTTCCTCTTCCTCTACAGTGTCCTCATGTAGAGTCTGCGTGGCTTTTGATAATGTTAAGGGTTTTTTGAACATTGAATTATTTTCAGTAGTAGTATTGTTTTGTAGCACTTGATTTTTAGCATTTTTATGATTTTCTGTTGACAGCAATAATGTTTCATATAGTACACGACATTGATGATCACTGACACCTAAAACCTCACTATTTTTACTTTTTAGCTCACTGTGACATTGTTTTGAACGTTGTTTTGAACAACGCCAAATAACAGTTCCATTTTTATTGGTTCGTTTCACAATATATGAATATCCTTTATAGAATGCATGAGGCTTACCATACCTAGTCACTGATACTTCCATATCAACTGTCAAGCATAGACTAAGCTCTAGTAAAGACAACTTGGTAACAAGAACAATAGTTTAATGTGCGAGCAAATATGGATGCAAATGTGGGAGCAAAAATAAAAGTTGGGAGCAAAAATTGTAAGCAAACGTGGGAGCAAATATGAGAGCAAAAAAAGTAGGAGCAAGTACGGGAGCAAAAAGTGGGAGCAAATGTGAATGCAAAAGTGGGAGCAAAAAGTGATAGAAAAAAGTGGGAGCAAAAAGTGTAAGCAAAAGTGGGAGAAAATATGAGAGCAAAAAAAAAGTGGAAGCAAATATAGGAGCAAAAAGTTTTACTAAAACAATCTCACCTAACCTAACCTAGCCTAACTTTTCCTAACCTAACTTTATCCAACCTTACCTAACCTAACCTAACTTCACCTAACCTAACCTAACCCAACTTCACTTAACCTAACTTCACCTAACTTCACCTAACCTCACTTAACCTAACCTAACCTTCCAACTCTCAGATCAAGAATTAAATTCTGGGCATAGTCGAGTTGGAACCCAAAACCTTTGGGATAACATCCAACTATACTAGTCACTACACCGCGAGATGGGCAAATTATCATGCAACACAACACAAAAATAAAAGTTTTCTGTAGTGTAACTCATTGGCTGACAACCATAGTTGAGAATTCAAGCCCAAGACCTCAGGACTTTTGTTTTGAACATTATCAGAAATATTATTCCATTTACATTATAAGAGTTGGCATTAATATGGGAGTAAAAGTGAGAGAAAAAAAAAGAGTGAGCAAATGTGAAAGCAAAACGTGGGAGCAAATATGAGGGCAAAAAGTAGGAGCAACCATGGCTGGTTGTTGAGACTTTCAAATCAACTAATACACATGAATTAAATTTTAGTAAAGAGACTTGGGTAATAATACTAATAATTGTTAAAAAAATATTCAAGTGGATTCTTTTTTTTTAAGGTGGAATTTCCAAAGTACTGTCAACAATAATAATTACATGAACAGTGGGAAATCTAACCCAATACCTCAGGACTTTTATTTTCAACATTATCAGAAATATTATTCCATTTACATTTTGCTGCTGCTCATAGTTATAAGAGTTGGCATTAATATGAGAGCAAAAGTGGGAGCAAAAGTGAAAGCAAAAAGTGGGAGCAAGCATGGCTGGTTGTTGAGACTTTCATATCAACTAATACACATACATTAAATTTTAGTAAAGTGACTTGGCTAATAATAATAATAATAATAATAATAATAATAATAATAATAATAATAATAATAATAATAATAACAGTTTAAAAAAATCAAGGGGATTGATATTTATCAAGGTGTAATTTCCAAAGTACTGTCAAGAATAATAATTACATGAACAGATTTCAAGAACTCTAGAGTGCTTTTAAGGTTAATGATTGGCTAGGAGTGAGATAGAGCTAGCTAACCTAAGTCAACCTCAGCTCACTTAACCTAACCTTGTCACATGACTTGTTCTACAAGTTTAGACTTGCTTTGAGACTGGCTATGACGTCCAGATGAATGGCGGTGGGAGGCTGGACTTGACTTTTTATTACACAAAAAACATTTTCCTTTTTGCCAGCCTCCCACCGCCATTCATCTGTGACGTCATAGCAAGTCTCAAAGCAAGTCTAAACTTGTAGAACATGCCATGTGATAAGGTTAGGTTGAGTGAGCTGAGGTTAACTTAGGTTAGCTAGCTCTATCTCACTCCTAGCCAATCATTAACCTTAAAAGCACTCTAGAGTTCTTGGAATCTGTTCATGTAATTATTATTCTTGACAGTACTTTGGAAATTACACCTTGATAAATATCAATCCCCTTGATTTTTTTAAAACTGTTATTATTATTATTATTATTATTATTATTATTGTTATTATTATTATTATTATTAGCCAAGTCACTTTACTAAAAAATAATTTATGTGTATTAGTTGATATGAAAGTCTCAACAACCAGCCATGCTTGCTCCCACTTTTTGCTTTCACTTTTGCTCCCACTTTTGCTCTCATATTAATGCCAACTCTTATAACTATGAGCAGCAGCAAAATGTAAATGGAATAATATTTCTGATAATGTTGAAAATAAAAGTCCTGAGGTATTGGGTTAGATTTCCCACTGTTCATGTAATTATTATTGTGGACAGTACTTTGGAAATTCCACCTTAAAAAAAGAATCCACTTGAATTTTTTTAACAATTATTAGTATTATTAACCAAGTCTCTTTACTAAAATTTAATTCATGTGTATTAGTTGATTTGAAAGTCTCAACAACCAGCCATGGTTGCTCCTACTTTTTGCCCTCATATTTGCTCCCACGTTTTGCTTTCACATTTGCTCTCACTTTCGCTCACTCTTTTTTTTTTTCTCACGTTTACTCCCATATTAATGCCAACTCTTATAATGTAAATGGAATAATATTTCTGATAATGTTCAAAACAAAAGTCCTGAGGTCTTGGGCTTGAATTCTCAACTATGGTTGTCAGCCAATGAGTTACACTACAGAAAACTTTTATATTTGTGTTGTGTTGCATGATAATTTGCCCATCTCGCGGTGTAGTGGCTAGTATAGTTGGATGTTATCCCAGAGGTTTTGGGTTCCAACTCGACTATGCCCAGAATTTAATTCTTGATCTGAGAGTTGGAAGGTTAGGTTAGGTTAAGTGAGGTTAGGTGAAGTTAGGACAAGTTAGGTTAGGTGAAGTTAGGTCAAGTTAGGTTAAGTGAAGTTGGGTTTGGTTAGGTTAGGTGAAGTTAGGTTAGGTTAGGTTAGGTTGGATAAAGTTAGGTTAGGAAAAGTTAGGTAGGGTTAGGTTAGGTGAGATTGTTTTAGTAAAACATCACATTTGCCCCCCCCCCCCCACTTTTTACTCACACATTTTGCTCCCACTTTGTGCACCCACTTTTGCTTGCTCTTTTTGCTCTCATTTTGCACTCACTTTTGCTTTCACATTTGCTCCCACTTTCTGCTCACATATTTGCTCACACTTGTTTGCTCCCACTTTTGTTTAAACTTTTTGCTCCCACTTTTGCTTGCACATTTGCTCCCACTTTTTGCTCCCATACTTGCTCCTACTTTTTTTGCTCTCATATTTGCTCCCACTTTTGCTTACACTTTTTGTTCCCACTTTTGCTCCCAACTTTTTTTTGTTGCTCCCACATTTGCATCCATATTTGCTCGCACATTAAACTATTGTTCTTATTACCAAGTTGTCTTTACTAGAGCTTAGTCTAAGCTTGACAGTTGATATGGAAGTATCTGTGACTAGGTATGGTAAGCCTCATGCATTCTATAAAGGATATTCATTTATTGTGAAACGAACCAATAAAAATGAAACTGTTATTTGGCTTGTTCAAAACAACGTTAAAACAATGTCGCAGTGAGCTAAAAAGAGTAAATAGTGAGGTTTTAAGTGTCAGTGATCATCAATGTAGTGTACTACATGAAACATTATTGCGGTCAACAGAAAATCATAAAAATGCTAAAAAGCAAGTGCTACAAAACAATACTACTACTGAAAATAATTCAATGTTCAAAAAACCCTTAACATTATCAAAAGCCACGCAGACTCTACATGAGGACACTGTAGAGGAAGAGGAAGAGGAACAGGAACAGGAACCGGAAGAGGAACAGGAATATTTAACTGGTTTTAGTAATGTTGAGGATAGTAATTATGCTGCTTATGATTATAATAGTGATAATGATGTTTCGTACCTATTATTCGCAGTGGAAAAAAGATCTACAACAAGCTTTATTTTTAAAACTATAACACGGTAAAGGCAAAGACTTGTATTAAGTATGCATTTAATGTCATAATTATGTATACTGTGCAATGTTAAATATTGTAACGTTGTGGAAAATAAAACAGCATTGTAACATCATTTGCATTTATTTACAAACTCTATATTGTACCCTTGGAAAATAAGCACCAAACGAGACAGACATTCGGGGGTGATCGGTCCATACAAAGTACAAAGAGGAGAACGTACTTCTTATAAATTTCCAGGATTCATAAGAGAACTTAAAGCTATAAATGAAATATGACAGGTTAAAACAAAACAATTTAATACGGACTTATAACATAACAGTAAAATAACCACCCACGTGTGATGCCATGAGTCAATGGCCCGCCACACATGACGTGCAAGTGACCCATTAACCCACACTCGACCCCTGGACAGCGAACACCAAGCCAACAAGCCAGCTGGGAACTTGGAAAGCCCCGCTTGCGCCTGCTCACAACGTATCCCCAGCCCACGATAGCCGTAAAATAAAATAACTGGTTCAAGCACCAGCCCATGAAAAGTCACCTCATAAATCAACTAAGACAGTTGTAAACGTGGGATACAAAACTATCACCTCAAACAATATTACAGTTTAAACAAGAAAATAACAAAAATACAAAAATTAGAAAAGAAAACATGTTTATTGTGTCGTGCGCGCGCTCGGACAGAGAAAGATTTGAGTACTTGACGGGAATTCACTTCCGATCGACCATACGATTAAGTGGTGAACCCCATACTGCGAGTTGGAAAATCATGATAATTATGGGAATACACACTAAATGGCTAATACAAAATAAAAATGCACTGACATAGTTTACCCTTACATAAAATCAATCATACACGAATTGTATATTTACACTTATTTGACTGCTGATCAGTCGGTCTTAAGTCATGCAAAACAAAACAGAGCACCCTCGTGACAACAAGGATATCGGTACGCCGTCTGCGACCTTTAAACTGACACATTACATAGCTTGGCAAAAATCCAAGCAACAACAACAACAACAACAAAATAAAAATACTCCAGTGGGCTGAATACAAAAACAAGTAGTTCCGAGAAGAACTATACAGCCTATTTTCATATATCCTGCTAATGTTAATTGTCTCTATCAACATACAAAATTTCAGTTTAATTGCTGTAACAGATTCGTAGATATTGAGAACCGTCTAAATATTTCATATGGTCGCCAGGATGGATTTTTATTTTTGTACTATTACATTAAGATTATTGTGTACGTGTGGTATTCAAATTTCAATCGCATGATTAGAACACATGAAGTAAAAACGAGATTTTAAAAGTACGCACACCAGCCATCTTGTGATTATGCAAAAATTGAAATAAATTACATGCCAGTGGATCAACATTCGTATAATCATTTAACGTGCAACGTTTCACGGCACTCGGATAGTTAATTCGCGAGAAACGTCCATTTAAATATTTATACTTCGCGTTGCCGCCATGTTGGATTTGTGCTCACCAGGTTACTGAAAGTCCTATAGGTGAACATATGTTCATAGTCTCTATGAACATAAAAAATTTCAGTTTGGTTGCTGTAAAAGATTCATAGATATTGAAAAACCGTCCAAATATTTCAGAAACTCGCCATTTAGGAATGTTATATGTATAGGCCATAGAGTTATGTACCATTCAAGGACAATTATTGCCTAGCTTCATTATTCAAACTTTCACTTCGATCGCATGATTACGACACAAGAATAAAAACTTAATTTTAGAATTTCGCACAGCCGCCATCTTGAGGTTATGTAAACAATTGAATTAAATTAGATGGCAGTGCATTACAATCTGCAAAATCATTTACTGTACCACATTTCACTGCGCTCAGAGAGTTAAATCACGAGAAAAGTCTATTAAAATATTTCAAATTCGCTTGATCACCATGTTCGTTTTGTACTTTACAGGTTTATGAAATATACATAGGTAAACATGTATTAGTACCCTTTATCACCGTACAAAATTGCATGATGATATCTGTAATAGTTTCGGAGATATAGAATGTCAGTGAAATATTTCGCACAGCCGCCATTTTGAGGTTATGTAAACAATTGAACTAAATTAGACTCCAGTGCATTACACTGTGTATAAACATTTGCTGTACCAAGTTTCATTACGTTTGGATAGTTAAATCGCGAGATATGTCTATTTAAAAGTCTCAATTTCGCTTGACCGCCATGTTGGTTTTGTAGTCACCTGGGTTTTGAAAGTCTCATAGGTGAACTTCTAGTAGTGCCCTTTATCACCGTACACAATTTTAGGGCGATATCGGTAATAGTTTCGGAGATATTGAATGCTAGTGAAATAATTCGCACTGCCGCCATTTTAGATTGGTGAGACGTAACAAAATTTGAAGGGCACGGTCGAGGTCGCCGGGAATAGTGCTATGAACTTAGCGAGTTTTATTGAAATCGCTCCAGCCGTTTAGATTTTATTAGGGAGACACACACACACACCTCTCACACACACACTCACACACACGCACACACACACGGACAAAAGGTGATCTCATAAGCCTATTTTTTCAAAATTGAAAATACGCTAATTACAAGAAACACTTCGATTAATACGGACTTAAGTATTTAAATACGGGCAATGGCATCTATCCCAATTAACATCAAAAGCAAGCTATAATTTGCCAGGCAAGCAATCTACCAATTAGTTAAAGGAATGCACAGCCCGCACGCTGCTTCCTTATCAACATTCAGAGATCTTAGTACATAGGTCTGTCAAGCTCAAATGTGCCATAGTGTGTCAGCAGAAACTCCAAGCCTCTTAAATCGCGTAAAATGCATCATAAAACATCAAATTTTCTTGACCAACCCCCCATGGGTGTCAAGATCCACATATCAGCAAGACGACCCTCAGGTACGTTTACTGAAGCATGAGGAGCAACGGAAACTGGATCGCCTTGTCCGAATCCTGCTACCTCTTCGAAGAATAACATATAGCACACACACATCTCCATACCTGACCAATTGACCTCATTTGTACCCCAGATCCCGAATATAAATTACCACACTAAAATCTAATATATGACTACAGAAAGGCGGACGGCCTTCTGTAACAACAAAAAGTTGTTCTAAACAAAACAATCTAAGCATTTGCCTGGGAAAACACAACCAAGAAGACGGGAATTTTCCCCCCATTGTCTAACATAAAATTTAAATGCTGTCGCATTTATCACCCTTATCTAAGGTTTCAGCCGTAAATAATCTCGATAGTGCCTCGCATTCATGTGCGCTTCAACATGAAGGCAAGCACTCTATCAAACAAAACAACGGGTTAAAACCCAAGAAAAACACACAAGAAAAAAAAAATCTAATATTTACACAAAATCACGTGATGCTATTTAACATATTATGTCAGAGAAACGAATCTACATGTAATCACAGCAAAGCAAAATTATTTACAAAAAAACACTATTTCCTAATTAATAATACATGATCCCTCCCCGTCAAAATTACATAAATTTAATTAGTACTCATCACTTTCCATGCTGCCCGGTGCCGAGATAGCACCCGCTATCTTCCTTCTGCATAGCCTAGCCCATCTTGCTAGACATCAAATCTTGGATACGACACTATCCACTCTTGAGGCCATGGTGACGATCATCTTGCTAAAGGAAATAAAGTTATTGTTATTATTTTCAGGCTCCTAATTATACTGCATAATTGAGCTACTCGATTCACCCATAAGTTAATTGCAGTGTCGTAGACTTTCCCTACAATATGTGGACATATTCCACCTAATACACAAACACAATTCTATGTTGCCCGTCACACAACACAATAAAAATTTCAAAGTTTTTCGTGCCGCCGAAGCACCCGCAAAAGTTAGTCAATCAACGTGCCACGTCCTCAGACAGAGTGACACCCTACTCGCTCGAAGATATCTAAAAATTGTGTCGGAATCTATTCACAGACCACTATATTTATATGTTTCAATCAAATTTCACGTGGAAGGGGTAACTCGCCTCACAAAAATAGTAATAATACTCGCACACACTTCGGGCACATCTCATTCTGCTTGTAAAAATCAGCACATACAATTTACACTCGCATGCAGAAAATCGCATCGTGGGAATATCTATTTATCAGAATTCGCGCGCAAACAATCTGCGAGGTCAAATTTGGCGTCTTGCTCTGATTGGCTATATTTCAAATAATACGGTGACACCAGGGTGATGATTTTTCTCCCACTCTCATGTCTGGTCATAATCTCATTCTTCAGTTGGCCTATCATCTTCCTTCTCTAGCGTTTAATACAATGAAACATTTATACATCTCGTTTGAACAAGTCAACGGATACATCGCTTGCACCTGCCTTTCTCTTTTTCTTGGAATCGGCTATATTTAACCTGGTGTTGCTTCACTGGCATTGTCCACCCAGACAGACTGATATTTCAAATATGACCAAACTTTTTATCAACTGGGCTGTATCTTAGCAGAAGAAATAAAATTATTTGAGGACTTGAACGAAGGCATTCATTGAAGGGCTCAATATACAGTACATTTTTTTGGTTTCATCATAATATTTTTAAAGACAATACAAGAAACTAAAATATTATTATTCTATACACATATTTTTTTCAGTCTATTGTCATCACGTATATTTTTCCATTATTATTTCACATTTCTTTTTTTATTTAATTAAAACGGACCATGCACCTATTGTTTTTAAAACCTTCATAAATTAAGTGTACAGGTTGCACAGCATTATTCACTTCATCAAAAACACTCTCCGACATATCATTAAACCATGTAGGCAGAAATGTCTCAAAGTTTTCACATACACAACGTACACGATCACCATATGCTGTATACAATTTCCGAATCTTGATAATCCGGAATGGAAAATATCTTGGCAATTCGCTGAGCTTCTTTGTCTCTAAGCCACATGCTTGCCCAACAGCATTCAAAACATTCATTGTAGTAGTCTATAAACAAAAGAAAATCATATCTATTACACTCTAAAACAGCTTTAATAATATTGTGCAATTAGGTATTTTGCACTATGCATGGCTAATAAATTATACTAGTTATGCAAGAAATGCCCTAACTGTAGCAGATACTAATTTTCTACATATAGCACAAGTGTTAAGTTCTAATGCACACTTGACATATGCTATCATGTGTCCACAAGGCAAAAATACAACACCTAGTTCATCTTGATGACAAATTTTACATAATTGTTGGACACGCTTTTGTATCTGTTCGTGCGACAAATCTTTTTTTCAGCCTCATGTATTTGCTCCGCGTGTTCTAACTCTAAAGGCACTTTTATGTCTTGTGTTGCAATCACGTTTTCTTTACGAATAGTGTTCACAAATTCCAGACCTTTAAGCAACACCATGTATCTACAGTTAGGTAACCAACGAGCGTGTTGCACAAAAGGGTCATCAGTCATTTGCCAATCCTTTAAAGCAAATCTACAATAAAAACATACTGTTTTATCCCCTTCACCAGTATAAAAATATCCAGCTTCACTTAGCTGTTTGGTAAGGTGTTTTAATATTAATGGCCATCAATTTTTATAAGATTCTAAACGTTTTTCAACAGAGCTGTACTTTGGGTGTGCTAGTGCTTTAGTCTTGCAAACTCCCAATTTTTCAAAAGCACACGCCAATTCAACACTTTCTATGGCATATGGACCACATATATCGACACTACCGTTGGCTGGTAATACACTATTTTTTTATTTGCGAATTGACCACTTCGGATCACGCTACAATTTCATTTTTTCTTTGCCTGAAGTTTCCTCTTCCTCCAGTACTCCTTCATATGGGCGCTATGCTGTTTCTTCTGCTCATCCGTCCAGGCTCTTCCCTTCTTTGTGGTTCTTGTGACGTGAAACCCTTCCAAATTTTGAATTATGTACCGAAATGTTTCCCTGTTTGACATCTGAACTTCCTGGATGTTGGAATTTTCGAGATCTTTTCGAACTTCCTTAATCCATGTCGTTGTTGTCTTCTTGTTCCACAGGTAGTCGAATAACTGTTTGGTTAGTCTAGTTTTGTCCATTCTGTACAAGTGTCCGAGAAACGATAACCTCCTCTTCTTCATGGTCTCTGAGATTCTCTCCACATTTTTATAGACTTCATTGTTGCTCCGAAGTTTCCAGCCGGTTTCAGTCTGGACTGGGCCCATGATTTTCCGTAGTATTCTTCTTTCTAGGATCTCTAGCTTCTCCAACTTGTAATTCATCGAGAGGCATTCGCTGGCATACAGGCATTCTGCTTTTACTACCGTGTTGTAATGTTTTAGTTTGGCATTCCATGAGATGCATTTCTTGTTGTAGATGTTTTTAGTTAGCCCATAAGCTCTTTCCATTTTTGAGATGCGATCTTCTACAGCAGCTTACTCTAGGCCGTTCTCTTGTATGGTTTCACCGAGGTATTTGAACTTTTTCACCCTCTGAATCCGTCCAATCTCTGTTTCAAGGAATTGTGGCCCATGTTTGTCATTCATCATGAACTTGGTCTTCTCTTTCGAGATCCTAAGTCCTGTCTTGCTAGCAATCTTTTCTAAGAGGTTGATCTGTATGGCCGCTTCTTGTAGGTTCTCTGAAAGTATCGCAAAATCATCAGCGAAAGCCAAGCAATTGACTTTGATTCCTCCCGTTTTTCGTCCTAGGCAGATTGGGGCTATCTCTTGATTTTCAAGTTCGGAATTCCAAATTCTCACAATCCTCTCGAGGACACAGTTGAATAGTAATGGTGATAATCCATCACCCTGTCGCACACCTGTCTTGATTTCAAATGACTGAGACAATTCTCCCATGAACTTGACCTTAGAAGTTGTGGCTGTTAAGGTTTCTCTGATAATATTGGCCAGTTTGGTTTTGACTCCAAATTCTCTAATGAACTTATCTAGGGTCCCTCTGTCCACCGAGTCGAAGGCTTTTTTGAAGTCAATGAATGAAACCACTATACTTTTGCCGTTCAGCGCTCTGTGGCGAATTATTGATTTCAAATTTAGGATTTGTTCGACACAGGAGCGGCCTTTCCGGAACCCACCTTGGTATTCTCCAAGTTGCTTATCTAGGATTCCTTCTATTCTATTCAGAAGTATCCTTGAGAGGATTTTGTAAGTGACTGGGAGTAGCGACACGCCTCTGTAGTTGTTAACATCTTGTTTGTTCCCTTTCTTATGGAGTGGGTGGATCAGCGCTGTTTTCCATTCGTCTGGTAGCTTTTCCGTCTCCCATATTTGTTGGAAGATATGGTGCAGGTCGTCTAGGATTTCCGGTTCTGCCCACTTCAACATTTCTGCTGATATGGAGTCTTCCCCGCTTGCCTTATTGTTCTTGAGACTTTTCAGGGCTTCCTTTATTTCTTCTTTTGTTGGTGGCATATCATCTTCTGAGTTTATAGGATGAGTCTGAAATTCTAGTTTGTTGGTTGAAGGCGGGCAGTTGAGGAGTTTCTCAAAGTATCTGGCTAATATATTGCAGTTTTCTTGATTGTTCAGTCCAATTTTTCCTTCTTCATTTTTGAAACTTATACTTGGAATTTGGTATACTCTAAGCTTGTCCTTGAAGGTTTGGAAAAAATCTCTGGTGTTATTCTTAGTGAAGTCGTCCTGGAGGTTTTGAAACTTTGCATTCTCAAACGATCGTTTGGTCCTGCGGAATACCCCTGATGTTTCTTTCCTTTGGGTTCTGAATTGTTCCAAATGTTCCGTATCTCTTGAACATTTCCATTTTCTCCATGTGTCGGATCTCTTTTCAAGTGCTTTCTCACATTCTTCATTCCACCAGATTGTACGTTTCCTCTTTGCCAGTCCGAATGTTTTCTTAGCGGCTTCATTGATCTTTGTACAAAGATGTTGCCAGGTCTTTGTTCTAGAAGAGCGGATTTCTTCTCTGAAGTTATTTATAATATCTCCATTGATGTTCATTCGATTGGTGTTGTATTTTTTCAACTTAGGTGGATCCTTCTTTTGTTTTGGTGGAAGAAAACGTATTTTAACTTTGGAGAGATAGTGATCAGAGTCAAATTTACCATTTCTAATCACTTTAACATTCATCACCTCCCTAGTATTTGTCCTTGATATTGCTACATGGTCTAATTGGATTTCTCCTAGGTTGGGATTTGGAGATACCCATGTCTTTGCTTTTCTTGGAAGTTTCCGAAAATGAGTCGACATGAGATTCAACTGGAAGATTTTGCAGAGTCCAAGGAGCCGTTCGCCATTCTTGATTGTCCTCCTGTGTGCTGGATAGTCTCCTACTATATCTCTGTATTTTCTTTCTGTCCCTATTTGTGCGTTGAAGTCTCCCAGAAGGAGTTTTACATGGTTCACAGGTATCCGAGCGATTTCTGTTTCTAAGAGGTCCCAGAAGTCATCGACTTTCTGTGGGTTCTTCTTGTTGTCTTCGTTGATAGGAGCATGGCAATTTATGAGAGTATAATTCCTGTTTTTGCACTTGATTGTCAATAGGGATAATCTCTCAGATTTAGATGAAAAGTCTGTGACACTATCCACTATGGTTTTGTTTATGTAGAAGGCAGTCCCAAGGAGAGGGGTGTTAGCCATTATCTTTATTGCTGGCTTTCCTTTGAATACTCTGTAGTGCTTTATATCCATGATGTGGTCATCTAGGAATCTGGTCTCTTGTACAGCCAAAATCTGGATTTGTTGGTCGTCCAGGAGCTTTTCCAATTCTTTCTGTTTTCCGACTCGCAGGAGTGAGTTGACGTTAATGGTCCCGATGAAGTATTTCCTCTTGAATTTCAATTTGGAAGGTGTTTCAGGACGCTCCGACTCATCATGTATGCAGGTGGTGGGACTCCCCAGAATCCTACGTCCCGATGCATTGCCTGCTGCAATGGTGGATTTCTCTTTCAAGTTATCACCTGGGGTAGTGCTCCCATTTAGCGACATTTCCATTCTGCATATGAAATTGTGTTGTGTAGGTGTAGGAAATAAAATTCCGAAATAAGATCGGATTGTTATTCCGAAATGATTGTTTTTCGTGGTTTACTCCACTAGGTTCTTCCGCTCTCTCTGCCGTTGGGAACTGAAATTCTTCATCCGCCTTTGAGACCGTTGACCATGTTTCACCCTCCTCCTTTCTCAACCGGGCTTGGGACCGGCTATGGTGGAGTTGGTAATACATTATTATTATTATTATTTATTTGTGATTCAGCAACGTAAGTAGTAGCCAATGGCCTTGTGGTTCGGTAAAATGGATACACTGGTAGGTTACGCACTTGTTTTCCAAGCATGTAAGGACAACAAGGAGACCATCGCAAATGGTCTCTAAACGGATCATCCCCTTCTTCCCATTGTGAAAGTTCAATACGACAAAACACACAGTGCACCACATCCTCTCGGTTCAAGTAAAAAAACGGCTATTGCAAGTTTATGTGTCGACAAAAAGCCTACAGGCCAGGATTCAAATGTTAACCAACGATCATATTCTGATTTTAAATTTAACCCACGTGGTAAACCAACTTGCTCACTTGTTGTATTTGGTACTAACGCCACGTGTTATAATAAAACTTTTTCTTATTGTAAGTTATTAACGTTGCACAGAGTACTTTAAAGCACAATGTATGCTTTTTTCACTGTCTGTTCACTATGTTAATGGCACATGACCACACCTAAAAAACAAACAAAATAACTCATCACTCAATCAATCAATCAATCAATCAATCAATCAATCAATCAATCAATCAATACTTGTAATTAAACTTTAACGTTAATTCGCATTATATAAAAACACCATAAAAATATTTTAAAAAATAAACTGTATCTGCACTAACAGTAACCCATGTCCTCTTTTTTATAAACCTGCAGTCATTTACAATTCCCTTTAACCAATATATAAACAAAAATAAATATCATATCATTTTGTTCAGATGATCTTGTTCAAACCTGTGGATATTTATTGAGTCCATAGGGAATCACCCATAAATTAAATTTAATTTTTTTTGTTTTTAGAAAATCCAACATAGGCTTGTACTTTTCCCAGTCAACTACCAATATAGTCTTGTACCGTTTTTCAATACATGGCCATTATTCAAGAAAGCAATCATCGTCCTAGTCATGTAGAGGTAATGAATTTTTTGTCTACGAGTTTTCAGTAATGGTAAAATGGAATAGCATTTTTAAGTTAGACTTACCTGAGTTTTCAATAGTTCGCTGCCTGGAAACAATGGCTGCACTCTATTGCGTCTTGATTTTTCAGCAACTGCTACGGCGGTAAGGCTTTTCTTTCCAAGTTTCTAAAAATAAATAAAATAAACCACTATAAATACCTAAATTCAAGTTAATACATTCATTTCATAAAATAAAATAATATCAAACAAAAAAAATTATACAAGTTTGTTAAAAAAAATTATCTCACCTTCACTTGCACTGGCTTGTTACTGTTTCCTTCTAGTGGGCTCAAAAGCGCAATGGTTTCTTGTATCTCAGACATGTTAGGTATACCGGTTATCTGCAAACGAATAAATAAATAAAAATCATTAATTACCTGATCAATAACTACAAAATTAAGGTTCATTAGCATTTCTTTATTAAAATAATCATTCATAGGTACTTACCAAAAAATAAAAGGATTTTTTCTTCCAAAGTTCAGTTCAGAGCTCTACTGTATACGTCCGTTTTCTAAAATGGCAAGTGCATCACTAACGCAATCGTTATGAGTTAGCCTAGCAACAGAGAGAATTGCATTTTCTCAACGTTTTGACATTGAAATGTTGTCTCTCTCACATGTGTTCCCACGCCTCTTCACATTCCTCAATCTGAATAAGATTCGTATACCTTATACTAGTTTCATGTTTTTAATAAGGAACCAAAATGGCTGCCTCTTATACATCGGTAGTACGGCTATCTAGGAACCAAAATGGCGGTCTCTCTGTTTAAACGCCAGACCTCCTAGCCTCTACCAGGTCTGTTTAAACGACAGACCTGCTAGCCTCTACCAGCCAAGTAACCTGACCCTTTACTTCCTGCCCACGTAGACATTCTTGTGTTATCAGCAGTCGCTCTGACAAGGCCTGGCCAGGTCGTGTATTGAATGCGAGCAAGCAACACAGTTCTGTAGCATTCAAAACGTGTGTGTCTTATTGTTATTATTATTATAATTATAATTATTATTATAATTATTATTATAATTATTATACTAAACATTTAACTGTAATAATAATTACTAGCAAGCGGCCATCCTCAATACATGATCATGATAACCACATACTTTCACCCTAAACACATGACTTTACCCAGTTCAATATTTAGTTTATAACATTTCAGGGCAACGACCTTACCGTTTTGGCTCTTTGCGTACATGCACATGACTTGGTCGAGCAAATGTTATAAGTTTCCATATTCTAAAACCGTTTACTGTGCCAGACAGCAGTCTCGCTTATTACCGTTTACTAGCATGTTAAAGATCCCCTTCAGGTTAAAAAATCCTAGCACACTTAACACATTTTCAAATATTCGCCTCTATCCGTCATAGGAAATATCACAAAACCAACCGTCATAAGATGCCTCGGCATCCCACCAAAATAGCAATTAATTTCTTCCAGGCACGGTCACCGAGATCGCTATAACGGATTTTCAAAATATTCGCATTCATTCATTTGTCAAAGGAAAAAATATCGAAAAACGACCCCTCGTTTTGCCATACATCGCCCCGTCGAAATAGCCATTTCCAGTATTCACCATGCTCAGTCATAGCCTCGTTGGAATACACGCCCAAGCGCTACCGGATTTCTGTCTACAAACACTCTTTTATTTAAAAAAAATATTTTTTTAAATGCACAGTTTTTTTCCTAGACACTTGACATTTATTTTCATGGTAGAGGGGGTAGAGACCTTTCATTTATGTCAAACAAACGTATTTGTAAACTTGTTAGTTTCCAAAATAGTAAAAATTCCAAATTTAAGTGTTTTCACAAAATCTCAAAAAATAAAAAGTTTTATTGTAAAAAATAAAGGTCATAGGGACCATTTGTTTGAACTATTGAACAACGTTCTATTAAGTTTGGTTTTCAAAACTATAGTCTACTTTTAAAAACAAAAATGTTCTAAAAAAATTAAAAAAGATAATACATGGTCTAGATGAAAGAGGACGTCAGCTCGAGTCCAACGACACATCATTTGTTAAAATCTGACCATCCTTTCGCCAATTATCGCCAAAGTTCTCGAGAAAGTAGGCTATCATTTTTGTTTCCTCCTACGCTTTTGAAACTTGCTGCCCACCTAGTGGGCATACCCACCTTTCATTAACGTCAAACAAACCTTTTTCCAAAATTCACCGTTTCCAAAATAATCAAAAATTCAAAAACAAGAATTTTCAATTTTTTTTAAAGAATCCACACACCTTCTTACAAAGAGGACGTCACCCCGTTCCTAAACAACACATCGTTCTAGACTTACAAGCTCATTAAATATCACCAAAAGGTTAAAAACGCACGTTTACCTCAAATTGCGTTTCCAAATTTCACCCATTTTAAAAAATAACCTCACCATCAAATAGAGCGGAAAATATACCATCTAAACGACACCTCACTCGACCTTAGTCCTCCCCCACCACCAACTTTTTCCAACATAGCCATACGTATTCAAGCTCGCACGCGACTTGCAGGAGAACCCGTCTTACCCCACTACTGCACAGTTTTAGTCCTAGTGGCTTGAAATTTATGTTGCTGGTAGAGGGGGTCAGGCCCATTCATTTATGTCAAACAAATTTTTTATAAACTCTTTAGTTTCCAAAATATAAAAAAATCAAAATTAGGTGTTTTCAAAAAATCTCAAAAAATAAAAAAGTTTTATTATAAAAAATAAAGGTCATAGAGACCATTCGTTTCAACTATGGCACAACGTTCTATCATGTTTGGTTTTCAAGCTATCGCCTACTTTCAAAAACAAAAATGTTCAAAAAGATATCGAGTGGTCCATAGCAAAGCCCCCGTCAGCTCTAGTCCAACGACACCTCATTCGTGAATCTCCGACCACGGGTTCGGGAGTTATCGGCTCACATTGGGAGTAGTGGTGGTGGGGGGCAGAACTTGTCACTCCCCCCTACTTTGGTGCAATTAGAGGAACGGTGTAGATTTGTGATAAAGGGCCTAAATGTAGGGAATGGAGTGGTCTGTCCGAAATTTAAAGTGGACTGTGTCACTCGTCGGGTTCCAAAGGGTAAGTATGTGAAATTTGGTTGAGATCGGTGAAACGGTGTAGATTTGTGCCGAAGAGCCTAAATGCAGGGAATGGAGTTGTCTGTCCGAAATTTCATGCAGGCAGTGTTACTCGCAGGGTTCCAAAGGGTAAGTATACAAATTTTGGTTCAGATCGGTAAAACGGTGTGGATTTGTGCCAAAGGGCCTAAATGCAGTGAATGGAGTGATGTGTCCGAAATTTAACATAGCCTAAACTATACCTCTTGAATCTGGCTATCATATACAAAAAGAATTCTTCGAATCCGACTGGTAGTTCCAGAGATTAGCGCGTTTAACCACACAAACACACAAACGCACAAACTCTTCAGCTTTATTATATTAAGTATAGATAAAATATTTTCGATTGCAAATACACACTTTATATGCTTAACATTGTAACGTGTGAGTGGTTATAAATCAATTAATAGACTACAAAAAACATCAGGTAAAAATTTGAACCCACTTGGATCGAGGTTGGGAGTTAAAGACGTTAGCCCGCTGCTAAACATAGTCAATGCTAGTAATGCGTTAACAAGTGGTTTAGGATGACTGTATAACATATTTTCATATTTTGTCTTGGGAAGAACGATTTCATTAGCGTTTTGTGTCGTTTTTATAAACCAATTGATACTAAATATGTATTATTTTCTTCACTACATTGCTAAAAGGATATCAATATATTGAAATATGGACTAAACAAGCAATAGCGTCCATTTTGATCCAACGGGGCGGCACGGCCCAGCACGATACGGTACGGTCATAATTTTTAATCCTTACTAAATTAATGCATAATGTTTAAACCTTACTGAATTAATGCATCATTTTTATACCTTACTAATCCAAGGAATTATGTTTAAACCTTACTAAACTATAATGTATAATTCTTAAGGCTTACTAAATTAATGCACAATTTTTAAGCCTTACTAAATTAATGCACAATTTTTAAGCCTTACTAAATTAATGCATAATTTTTAAGCCTTACTAAATTAATGCACAATTTTTAAGCCTTACTAAATTAATGCACAATTTTTAAACCTTACTAAATTAATGCACAATTTTTAAGCCTTACTAAATTAATGTACAATTTTTAAACCTTACTAAATTAATGCACAATTTTTAAGCCTTACTAAATTAATGCACAATTTTTAAGCCTTACTAAATTAATGCACAATTTTTAAGCCTTACTAAATTAATGCATAATTTTAAACCTTACTAAATTAATGCATAATTTTTAAGCCTTACTAAATTAATGCGTAATTTTTAAACCTTACTAAACTATAATGTATAATTTTTAAGGCTTACTAAATTAATGCACAATTTTTAAACCCAACTAAATTAATGAATAATTTTAAACCTTACTAAACTAATGTATAATTTTAAAATATTACTAAATCAATGCATAATTTTTCAACCAAGGAATAATGTTTAAACCTTACTAAATCAATGTATAATTTTTAAGCCCTAATAAACCAATGTATAATTTTTAAACCTTACTAAATTTTTGAACCTTACAAAAATAATGTATATATTTTTAAACTATTTATGCTATGTTTTTGTGGAAATCAATTTGATAACAAGTAAAGGCGAAGAGATTAAATTCAAAACAGCAATATTGTCAATAGTTCCATTAACTATCCCCCTGGTTGTGTTTTAGAGCTCGAACCCGATACCTTTGCCTCAGAGCACCATAAACCTTTCACTACTATGATTGGCTAGCAGCACGCAGTGGGATACGATTGACGTTCAAATGGTTTACATGCATTCTCCAAACAAAACAGAAACGTAATTTATGCGTGCAATGATCATTCCTCATGCTATATGTGTGTGTTATGCAGCAAAAAGATTAATGTCAAAATTGCACTGACCGAGGGCAGAACCCAGATCAAAATAATGGAGGTATCACGTATTTTTTCTCGGCCGAATTATAACGTGGAACTGGGCTTCAATCCCACATGCATAGCATCAAATGTGCATATTTCACACAATGTGGCATCTGGGCTAGCTCGGTTGTCATTTGGAGCACCAGGGAGTGAATTCGATCCCTGGCTCAACCCTGGATTTCATGTCACCAGCCAAT
The DNA here is from genome assembly GCA_946902985.2 of Meconema thalassinum. Lineage (NCBI taxonomy): Eukaryota > Metazoa > Arthropoda > Insecta > Orthoptera > Tettigoniidae > Meconema > Meconema thalassinum. The sequence continues at coordinate 29,783,555 of OX336392.1, forward strand.
CGTGTGTATAGGCAAGATTAATGCTATTGCACAATGTGTGTCCTCGATTTGTTGATAAAAGGCACAACATATAATTTCTTTCCACATGAAAGCAAATGCGTACATTTATATGAATAGAGAGGAATCAAGACAACAAGCTGTTAAAATAATAATAATAATAACAGTAAAATAAAGTATTTAGGAGAGTGGATTTTAACAAACGAAAGCGAGAACTTGGCTATAGATACCAGGCGTGTCAAGTTGGAGAGGGTCTATCACTCATGCAAGAGCATTTACATCTCTAAGTACCTTTTCAAGAATCTTAAGTTCAAACATTATAACTCAGTAGTAAGGCCCTCCGTACTCTATGCTTCTGAACAGGAAGGGTCCACTGGGGAGGCTTGAGCTCAAGGAACGAAAACTCATGCTAGAGCCAATACGAGAAATGGATGGCACCTATAGCAGTGTTTCCCAAACTTTCTTCTGTGTGTACCACTTTAAGAGATGAGAATCTCTCGCGTACCACCTAATGGTTGGGATGTATAGTACAGTGGAACTTGGATAATTCGAACCTCAAGGGACCAGTAAAAAAAATCGAATTATCCAAAAATTCGAATTAAGAAAGTTCTTTGAAAAGGGTAGAGAAGATATTCAAATTTTAAGTTTTCATGCAAGAACCTGTATTAAACATTAAATTACATAGGTTTTTAACAAGTAAAGTGCTTGTATACTATGTATTACTTTTACATAATGATTTACGTTCAACAAAGCAGATTGTCAGACAACGGTACTGTAAAATGACTGTATCGTGAATAACCTCAAAAGCTTCAAATGATAAAATGAAACCAAAATATACTATTCACCTATTTAACGACAGTAGTAATCCAGCAATCTAGTTAAGTCTTAGAGAAATCAACTGTTTTTCAAAAAAGTTTGAGATTTTTACCTGTTTGCTACAATCAAGTCACTCGGCCATCACAAATATTCTAACTAATTTAAGGAACGGAAAACAAAATCACTAACGTCATTTCTACTTTCAAAAGAACGCCTAAGTTCTGTGATGTGGTTTGTTGCTTGGGCTGCACTCGGAACAGTTTTTTTGGTGGGGGAACTTCCTTCACGAGTTCATCGCCAGATGCGTCGTCACCATGTTATTTTTCGGAGTTCAGTACATCGGCGATGATTTCTGCGTCGGTCAGCTCACCACAAATTGCGACAGTTTCCGCTTTTTACACGTAAAATCTTCGAATTATCCAAAATATAATTCGAATTAACAACGATGTTTTAGCATTGATTGCGTATAAAATGCTAGGGACCAAGAGAAAAATTCGAATTAAAGAAGATTTCGAATTACAGAAGTTCGATTTAGCCACGTTCCACTGTAACTATAATCCCACCACCACTACGTCTGCACAAATATTAATAATAAAAGAACTCTTAATAATTAAACATAAAAACCAAAGTTGAATGTGAAGGGTGAGCTTGAAGATTAGAAGCCAACTTTGGAATGACTGGTTCAAGATTGCTGAGTCTCAAACGAAGATCGTTTTCCGCTGTAAGGAGCCTATTCCGGTATTTATTCTTGAGATAAACAAGTGAAGAAAATGCAGTCTCACACAAGTATGAAGTAGGGAAAGGCAGTAAAAATCTAACTGCTTTGTCAGCTATGTCTGCATAGTCTGCACGCCTCTCAACCCAAAAGTTCACAAGAGCCATTTTTGAAAAAGTTTGCCTAACTATGAATCACAATTCAATTCATAAAACTGCTCCTTATCTTTGGCCTTTATGTCCTCCGGCAACATATCGATGTTTATATTTCGTTATTTTTGTATATTTCGTAACGTATCTAATACTATTTTAATATTTTTCGCAACATCACCGCGAACCACTGCAGCAGTACGAGCGTACCACAGTTTGGGAAACGCTGACCTATAGGATCAGACACAATAGTGAGCTGCACCATCTCCAAGAGGACATAATCACATCGATGAGGAAAATACGACTAACCATTTATGGTTATCAAACCCACATGAGCCCCTGCCGACTCACGGACAGGATCTTCACCACGACAGGTAGAGGCAGGAACAAAAGGATCACCACAGTGAAATCAGTCCTGGAGCAGCTTCAAATTTCTCCCGAGACCACACATGATCGGACCAAATTCCGTCTGCTCATTCTTCAAGGGATAGGCTGTTCCCAGTATCCGTTAGCAGCAGGAAGACCACAGGAATCACCAGACCGAAGTGGATAGACAGAGGAAGTCTGCTCGTAGCTGGAAAATGAAAGTCTTCTGGGCCAAGAAGAAACGGAAGACCCGTGCAGAGTTAAAGCGAGCCTCGTGGTCCTTAGATGGACAAAAACGAAAAGAAGAAGATGAATAACACTAAAGCGCGGTAATTCAACCCTAACTAACCAAAACGCTTGCCAAGGTGGTGAGTGGTTGTCTTGTCGGACTACCAGCTACACCGATCGCTGTGACTACGCTGGCTAAAGCGCAGCGTTAGGTCATGGGGCCAAGCTCTCTGCTGACTCGGTAGACACGTGGGGTTAGAGCCCCACCGTCGGCCGTCCTAGAAATAGTTTTCCGTGGTTTCCCCATTTTCAACACCAGGCAAATGCTGGGACGGTACCTTCTGACAGGCCACGGTCGCTTCCTTCCACATCCTTGACCAGTTTCATTCATCTTCACCCATTCCATCTCTCATCCTGACGCGCAGGTCGCCCACAGGCGTCGACTTGAAAGACCTGCACTCGGCCTATCAGGAGGCCACACGAAAAAAAAAAAAAAAGAACTACCAGCCACAAGCTTGCAGGTTCGCTCCTGGCCATGGCAAGTAATTTTTTTGAAAGGCGACAAAAATCATGACACGCATGTCATACGTTGTGTGCATGTTAAAGAACCCATTTGAATTCAGAAGGCCGTGTTCATAATGGCAAAATTAATCTCGGGATTTTCCGCCAACACAAAATTTCCTCCTTTCTCTACTAGAAAGCGCTATAGTGTCAAAGACCTTAGATATCTAACCTCCTTGACTTTCATAGCGCTCCAAGGAACAACAAAATTCGACATGCAAGCTGCCCTCTGGGCGCAAAGAGCAAAACGTACAACCGGCAACCGAGGCCATACGATATTATTATTATTATTATTACTAAACAAAACTTCAGAAAAACAAGAGAGGACAATCCTTGGGAAAATTTTCGGCCCAGTTTTGATAGACGGAGTGTGGAGATCCCATGAGTTATAGGCTACCAACATTCCGAGAAAATAACAGACATTATTAGATAAAGACGATTTGATTTTTTTGGACATATTCAATGAAAGGACAATCAAAGACTTCAAGCAAAGTATATTTAATCATGCCTCTTCATTAAAAGTCAAGAATTGCCGTATGTAATTGATACTGAAAATAACCTCCAAGAAATAAACGCAACAGACGATATTCATTGTAACAGGAACCTTTCCAATCGATACATTGAGCGAGCAATGAAGGACATTTGAGAAAAATTCAAAGTAGGAGTAAAGATTCAAGGAGAAGTAATTTCAACTCTGAGATTTGCTGTTGACATCGTCATCTTAGCCGACACACCAGAGGATTTGAATGAGTTTTAAATGGTATGGATTCTGTCTTGAGGAAAGAATTAAGTTATTCATGATGAAAATTAATAAATGTAAAACAAAAATTTTTGGAATGCTGTCGAAAGATACCAGAAACCCCTATGGATGTCGAATTGGCAGGTGAAAAGCTAAAGGATGTAGGAAACTTCTGTTACTTAGGAAGCAAAATAACCAGTGATGGACGAAGGAAAGAGGATAGAAAAAGTAGGTTAGCACAGGAAAGGAAAGCATTTCTATAGAAAAGAAATCTGTTGACATCGAATCCAGATTTAGGTATTTGGAAGTCATTTTTGAAGGCCTTTGTCTGGAGCGCGGCGCTCTGTGGAAGTGAAACTTGGACTATTGGTGCTGCCAAAAAGAGGAGTTGAAGAGCGTTTGAAATGTGGTGGTATAGGATAATGATGAAGACCAGATGGGTAGATAGGGTTACAAATGAAATACGAGTGGGAGGGGAGAGATGTTTGTAGTGACTGCTATCAATTCTTTCATAAGAAGATGCCAGGTGTGTGTTAAAAGAGGAGGAGGACATTTTCAGAATCGGCTATGAGCACTGTTAGTACACATTAATAAAAATGTTTGGTGAGAGTGTAAAAGTGCGCGCCACCACCGGCTGAACAGTGTGCGCGCGCCCGCGATCTGCGCCAGACAAAGCCGGCTTAGCTTGCCGTGTTTATTGGGGCACACATAGATTATGACCCTGTAGTAATGAAGCATAGACTATTATTAGACTTATCATATTGCGGATTTTGCCCTTGTAGGCCTACTACGGATTTAGCCCTAGTACCACTAGTATCAACGAAAAATCCCTAAAAAATTACTTAATTCAAATTTCTTTTAAAGTGATATTTTAAGCGGGCCCTTGGTGTCCCCACCCGGACCCACACAGGAGCAGCAAACTGCGCGCTACCTCACTTCTTATGAAGCACACCTGCGCTTCTTTACTGCGAGAGCTGAAAGCTCAAGCAGCCTTTCACCTCCCTATAAAGGCTTCCAAAAAGATGGAATATTGGCTTTCAAGAGCCCGCTGATGAGCCCATCTTGGTGTTCCTAGGCGAAACCCCGACAAGACACGGCACAAACCCAGAAAAATTCCTGTGCTTTAAATTCCTTGGCCGTGAAAGCCAATATATCAATAATAATGTTATTGGAATTATATCCCTTTTAACTACTGCGGCTTTTAGAGACGTCGGGGTGCTCGAAGTTTGCCCCAAAGGGGATCTTTAACCCTTTCCAGACCAAATGAATTGGATTGTTGGAAAAATTATTATTCCTTGAAAAGTAACTAAACTCTGAATCCAAAACATCAAACCACCATAAACATAGCTATTTATAGCGTGAAAGTAGTCCTGGAATTAATTACTAACACGCCTCATATCAGCATAACCTAACACATGGTTGATGCCCACTTTATTTATTTAGCGTATGATCCTTACAAGACAAAAAGAATTATATACACTATTTACAATAAACACTATTCACAGCATTAGGACCATCTCTTCAAATTTGGACAGGAAGGTCTGTAATCCACGCAATTGCATCAGGAGTTGCTGAGTGGAGATCATCCAAGGCGCCGGGATATGAATGCAGAGGGCACTCCTGCACAATATGCTCGATAGTCTGCATTTCAAAACCACAGTCACATCGGGGGGAATCTATCCAACCCCACTGCACCTGTTCGACCAGTACTACATCGGATTCTGTTGAGCCTTGACCAAACTGCCCGAGGAAGATTAAAACCAGCAAGTCTTGTGGTGGGGTCACTGATTTGAAGTAGGCCGCGAGGTGAGGAGTTTCGCCATTCATCTCTCCAGGCATTTCGGAGGTTGAACTCACTGGACGAATGATGAATAGCCGTTTTGCATGCTGGCTTTCGGGATTTCATCCTCTTTGTAGAGAGCCGTATGGCATCCTGATGAACCACAAGCGAACAAGAGCTTGTTGTCTCCTTATATGGGGTGGAGCGATATTACAAAGTACAGGTAGCCACTGGGTAGGGGTGCAACGTAGAGTACCAGAGATGATGCGCATTGCCTGGCGGAGTTGTATATCTACGAGTTGGCAGTTCAACCACACGCCTGCACAATATTCAGCTGAAGAATATACGATGATGATGATGATGATAATTGTTGTTTTAAGGGGCCTAACATCTAGGTTATCGGCCCCTGAAGAATATACGACAGCCAGAGAGGTACTGTAGTCCTGATTGTACTGGTGTCGGCGCCCCAAGATGTTCCAGCTAACCCACCAATGCAATATGGCGTATTTGGTATTTTACACATACAGAATTGTAATTCTAAATATAACTAATATATGCACCAACTTAATCCTGCATCTTTTGTCACCATTTTAACATATTTTGAGGCAAGAAACACCAAAACTTACACCAAAATGTAACAATATTCCGGAGATTGTAAGAGCAGGTTCTTCTTGCATGTCGAATAGGTCAGGGAACATGCATGAGTATTTGGCTATGTTCGCTTGCTGACTGTTCCTCTTAACAGTTAAAGGTAAACTATCCGTACACAATAATTTTCAATGCACATAAAAATAATAGAGATCGTGGAAAGGATTGAAGTGCCAGTAAATCTACTCACACGGCTTCCTCGAATTTGCGCACCCTCAAATGCCAACTGACTGCGCCAGGTTTCGTTCCTGCAACCTTGGGCTCAGCAAGAACGTTACCGCTGATCTACGTAGCCAGTCTTTGAGAAAAGTTAGACATGTTCGGCTCGCCAGTGTTGAAGCTGCTTCCAGCGGACACGCAATGGGTGAGCTACAAGTACCGTCGCGTGTGGAGTGTTGTCTGGGGAGGAAAGTGTGAATGTAAGGACGAGGAGTTGGAAGGTAGCGGCTGTGGCCTATAGTTCCTGGAAGGAAGATGGGGAAACCACAGAAAACCATCTTCATGGTTGCCGGCGGGGGGGAATCGAACCTCCTGGCCTCCCGGATGTGAGCGACTGCCAGCAGCCACGCCGTAACGACCACGGCTAACTCACCCGGTAAGAAACTAGTAAACTTATACGGACACAATACAGCAATCAAATAACATTAAATATAACCATTTAATAAATACGATGATTAATTAATTTCAGATTGTATAAATTATGCACTCAGCAGCACACCTGAATCCTTGAGGATTATACCGCACTGAGCGTGTAAATGGATTTCACGCCACTCATGTTTATGTTGTTAATGATGTCCGCCAGTGTAAATGATTATTCGCCAGTTAATCTTAGGGATTATTATTGTCGAAACTTGTGACATGATATCAGAATAAATTTGTCATCGTTTTCTTTCAAGCCTAGAATGAAATGAACGATGTCAAAGATTTCACTTCGAAAGAAAACTGTCACAATTTTTCGCCTACTTTTCACATTTTGCAAAAATGAGGAAAAAGTAGACTTATGAGATCGATCCGGGAAAATGTGTGTCTGTCTGGCTGTGTGTGTGTGTGTGTCCCCCCCCCATCAACTCCTAAACGGCTGCAGCAATCGAAACCAAATTTAATATGAGTAAAGCTGCATACCGGAATATCTCAAGCCCATATTTGAAAATTATGTCAGTGCTATCAACTGCTGAAGAAACGCACTAGAAATTTGAGCTCCATGTTGGATATCTTGGAAGGTATACATGGGAGCTATTCCAAAATTGGCACACATGTAGATAATACTATTTCAGTTTAATTTTCAGGAGGACATGCATCACAGTGTTGCCAACATAATTTTAAGCCTTCTGATAGGTCCAATGTTTAAATTCATATAACGTCTACACTATCAATTGAATTTCAACCAAATTTTGTATGTAATATGTGTACATAAACAGATATGACTGAGCGTATTCTTAAGAGCCACCAAGGCTGCCAACTGTTGATAATTACTCTCTCTCTCTCTTTTTATATACAAATACCAATATATCAGAAAGTATGCAAGCCGACAGCTTTAAACTATGCACACGTATAGTACCTGACATTTTAGATTAATTTGGAGTAACTTATATACGTCAGTTCTACCAACATAAATCTAAGCCTGCTGATAGGACCAATTTTTAAATACATGTAACTTCTATACTATCAGTTGGATTTCATCCAAATTTCGTATGTGCTATGTGTAATATGACAGATATGACTATAAGTATTCTTAAGAGCAATCAGGGCTGACAACTGTTAATAATTGCTGTCTATATGTTTTGACCCTAATATTCTAGATAGGTTCATATACTGTAGATTAATCATTGGCATCAATCTTAATTTTAAGAAAAGTAGGCTCTTTAGTTCGTCACGGAAGTTTTTGTTTCGAAATAATATGGTACAGATATGGAATGAAATCCAGGTCTGTAAAATAACTCCACTACGAAGTTTATAAACTCCTCACAGAGTTGTGACTGCTGTAGGTACATCTATGGCGATGGTATAAGCCATCATCAAAAAGTTTCCGTTCAAGGCTGTTGTTGCGGCGTATACGCAACATAGCTCCACTCCGATGCGGGTATAGGGAATAGTGTGGCAGATCCTTTCTGCCTATGCCCTACGCTTTGACCTAACCCGCTTATTTATCCTTAATCCCGCTTCATGATGCCTGGTAGAGTACATAGTACTGGGACAGGCAGAGGTAATCTCGCCAAACGGCTATCATACCCAGTAGTAAAGGTCGGCTGCCACGCGAGGGGTGCGGGTACTCTTTCGCCCCCCCCCCCCCCCCCTCGAAAAAAAATAGTGTGGCAGTCGTGTCCTGCCGAGGCGCGTGCGTTAAATGTGGCAACGGGAACTACTAGCTCGGGTCAAAGCTCTGGGAACTTGAGGGGTGATGGGGGAAGGGGCAGGCGAGAAGAGAAGGGCCTGTCAACAGCTCGCCGTGATACCTGGTATTCCTTACTATTCCAATACTGCTAACATAGGGCCGTTGCTCAAACCACTGTCGTGTTGAGAATGAGTGATGGTTGGTTGGTTCCTCAGTTTAGGGGCTGCGACAACGCGGTCATGTAGCCCCGTGTACTTTGGGTGTGTGTAGAATCTGTCTGATAACCGGTGTTAATTGTGATGGCTGTATTAGTGTGTGTATCTGTTTTTTAATTCAAGGAAAGGACTGCAACTTTGAATTTATCAAATAGTTCCTACTTTTGCCGCCAAACGCCACCGTCAACGACTACTAGGCCTAGTTCAGTACTTAGCTACTAGCCGCCACCGCAGTCGGCTTTTGGCAACGAACGTAGAAACCTAAGAGCGTTGTTTACATTCCAAACCTCTACAATTTAGCTTTACACAGGTGTAATTAGTGGAAGGTTCTTTAACATGCCATACATCTATGACATGGGACCGCCGGCTTTACTTCCCCTCCGAAGGAAGGCCTACTGAGGGATTCTTAACGCTCTTAAAAAATCCGACGGCTTCGGCCGGGGTTGAACCCGCTATCTTGGGCATAGAAGTTCAGCATGCTACCAACTACGCCACCGAAGCCACGAATGAGTGAGTGAGTCACCGACCAAAGTATTTGGTTCTGTTGCTACGCTCGTACCGGGAAACCTCTTCACTCTTCATTTGTAACCCTATTTACCCATCTGATCTTCATCATTCTCCTGTAACACCACATTTCAAACACTTCAATTCTCCTCTTTTCTGCTGCTACAATAGTCCAAGTTTCACTTCCGTAGAGCGCCACGCTACAGACAGAGTCTTTCAAAAATGACTTCATAATACCTAAATCTATATTCGATCTCAACAGATTCTCTTTCTGTAGAAATGCTTTCCTTGTCTGAGCTAACCTACTTTTTATATCCTCTTTGATTCTTCCATCACTGGTTATTTTGCTTCCTAAGTATGTTTATCGAAAAGCACTGTTGTGGAATGGTGCACCAAGTTCCGTGCTGGTCGCGTTTCGATGCAAGACGCTGGTCGATCTGGGAAGACAGCCCGAAGTGGGAGATACTCAAGCAGTCGCCCTATAGTCCTGATCTATCCCCATGCGATTATCACACATTCGGTTCCTTAAAAAAGAACTTGATGTATCGACGATTCCTGTCGGACGGGGATGTGTAGCAGGACTCAGTGTTTTAACACACAGGGAGCTTCAACCTGCTGAGTCGGTGGTATGAGTGCTTCAATACTCACAGTGATTCTCCCTGATTCTGGCGTAGTTGGTAGCATGCTGAGCTTATATGCCCAAGGTCGCGGGTTCAAACCCGGCCAAAGTCATCGGATTTTTTAAGAGCGTTACAAATCCCTCAGTATGCCTTCCTTCGTAGAGGATGTAAAGCCGGCGGTCCCATGTCATAGATTTATGGCATGTAAAATAACCTTCCACTAATTACACTTGTGTGAAGCTAAATTATAGGTTGGATTTGACTAACGCTCTTAGGTTCCAACGTTCGTCGCCAGGAGCCGACTGCAGTGACATCTAGTAACCAAGTTCAGAACAAGTTGTTGTTGACGGTGGCGTTTGGTAGCAAAAGTAGGAACTACTTGAAATTATTGTCTGCAGTCCTTACTTGAATTAAAACAAATAACACACACTAATACAGCCATCACAATTAACACCGGTTATCAGACAGAGGAATGGTGTAACGACAGAAGAAAGTGGAGAGGAACCATATTTGCCCCCACCCAGTGTCAGCTGGAAAAGGGGAAATGTAGATGATGATGATGATCAGACAGATTCTTCACACACACAAAGTACACGGGGATACATAACCACGTTGTCGCAGCCCCTAAACTAAGGAACCAACCAACCAACCAACCAACCAACCAACCAACCAACCATTTTCTTTGATTATCATACCGATTCAGGACTGTACGGCGTCAGACGGAAACTTTTTGATCACCCCTTAAATGTTTGGGCACATACGTGGATGACTTAATACATGTAATTAATTGCTTTATTGCAGCCAAATGAGTTTGTGTCTGTCTGTTACACTTCACACAAAGAATACTCAACTGGAAAATTTTTGTTACATTTTATAACTGGAAATATTGCTAAGGAAAGTTCGCAGTTTTACGTGATGGTTAATCTCACATTTATGATCCACGGTATCTCCATTCTTACGTGCAATCCGAACCACAGGACGTATTATTCACTTCGAAAATCTCGGAAAGAATTTAAGACTCGAATTTTGGCACTCTCGCATAGCCAAAAATAGCAAAAATATCGCATTTTTGGTATTACAGAGGTGTGATAATCATTACAATCTAATAAAGAACATCAGTCGGAATTATCTATTCAAACTCAATTTTATACAATCTGCTGGCATCTTTCGTAACCCTACTTGGTAATGTTTTCTGCCCCGTGGACTTACACCTTTTCCCATAAGGAATTATGTCTGGAAACGTTCAGAATTGGGTATTCCGTGGGATACCTGAGCTTGACTCATTTTCTATTATTTCCATGACTTTGCAATATACCCTCTAAGTCAGGTTATTTCAATCCCTGGTTCTTGAATCTTTGAATAGTTCAAGAGCGGATCATCAGTAAAGTTACTTCAAACCCCTCAGCTCTAAATTCACTCGATAAGTAGAGTGGAGTAATCAAAACAAAACGTGTGGCATTTTGCAGTAGCAAAGCTCGTCTGTTCGTGGAAATTATAAAAAGTCATTTTACTTTGAGTTTCTTAAAAGAAAATATAACTAAGACTCTTGGTTAAACATTGGAAGTAATTTCACCGCCTTGCAAACATATTTAGTGTATTAAGCCGTGAAAAGTGTAAAGGCAATTTTGGAAAACTGTCGTCAAGTATAATAATTTGCACGCCTCTGTAGCCTACTACCGGACAAAGACCATTTTACACTCCTCAGCACGAGAAACAACACCTGACAGGTCCCAGAAGGACCGGAAAACCATCAATGTCCTAGATATTTCTAGAACAATCCCCGCTCTTGGAAACTGAGCAAGCAATGGGCAGCCGTAACCATGGAAACGACAGTTCAAGTCTGTAAGACACAGTGCCCAACTCTACTGAACATCTAAAATAAAAAACCATGTGCACGTTATAAAACATAAAAACATAATAGTACATTATGCAACGAGCCTATAATGGCTATAATTAAGACACGAGTATTTTTTATAAAACGAGCGTATGCGAGTTTTATAATTTCCATACGAGTGTCTTAATTACCATTATAGGCGAGTTGCATACGACTGTTTATGTTCGACGATAATTATAACTTTATTATATGTTTTAACATAAATATTCATAAATATCTGTTGAGAGTCAGCTACTGGAATTTTGTGATCACAGAGCGAGCGTTGGGTGTTATACCTTCGTCTTTCAAGAGCTTTGAACGGCCGACGCATGCGCTCTGTGGGCTCTCAATGCCATATGCAGCCATATGTTTACATCAGCCGTCCCTCAGTAATATTGTCACCGCAGTCATTTGAAGACAATGCTCTGTGTAGAAATTAGTGTTAGTGATTTTAAGGTACTGTGCTATTTCTTGTCTCATATTCGCCAGTTTATTTACGCGAACATATGGACGGTGGGTATTCCATGTCGGTAATTTATTATAGTTCGATGTTGTGTTTATGTCCGACATGTTGGATTTTGAGCGCATGCGCGAAATTATCGTTTCCTAATTGGTCAATGAACGAGCTCTGATTGGCTGGAGAAACTGTATCGTAATGAAAAACGGTGTTATAATGACCATCATTATGATACAGTTTTCAAACACATAATAGTGAGGGTCGAACATAAAGTGATTTATAGTACATGTAAAACCCTAATTAATACTTGTTGTGGTCAAACATTCTCTCTGGTAGCTCATAAAGGGAATTCCACATTAACTTATTTATGTAGTTTAATATCTTAAAACTAACTAGATCATAATTGTAACAAGGGAGGACAACATACCATAATATAAGACAAAGAGCTCATGAAGTCAAAGATATGGCATTACACGGAATGCGCAAGATTCCCGACCGTGCTACGGGCGATGCCGTACGTGGGCACTGGGTGAACTACCGTTAATATAGGGAGCAGCACCGTTCAATACTTACAAAAATAAAATGCAAGGTGGGTTAAAAGATAAAGCCATATTTTGTTTCTTCATCAGTGCTTACTTGTAATTACAATTGCCCTGGATGTAAATAAAATACAAACTTAGCAAAATTTATATATTTATTTTATATTTGAATTGCAGCCAATAGGCATAGCGCGGTAATTTAATTGAACAGCCGAAGACTCCCGACAAGCTCCATTTCAATTAGTTCCAACTTTGGCTACCAGGATGCCACTGTATTCAACCCCAAATAATGTCAAAATATAAAACTTTCAACCCCTAATACGAGGGATGTTTTTTTAGGCAAGGGCCGTTTCTTTAAAAAAATTAACCGAACATTTTATTTTGAAACCAGATTTATTTTTAGGTTTTACATACCTTCCTCTATTTTTCTACATAGTTGCCTTGTTTATTAGGCACTTGTTATACCTTAAAACTAAGTTCTGAAATCCCTCTGCATAAAAGTTTGCCGCCTGCTCTGACAACCAAGAATTCACGACGGTTTTCACTTCTTCATCGTCGGCGAAGCGCTTCCCACCAAGATGACGTTTCAGCTGCGAAAAGAGGTGGTCGACCTGAGCGTTCATCGTCATGAATATTTTCACGGCCACTTTTGAACTCGCGTTCCCATTTTCTCACTTTACCTTCCTTCATTGCATTATCACCATACACCTCACAAAGCTGACGATGGATGTCTGCAGCCGACATGTTTCTTGCACTCAAAAAACGTATCACAGATCGTACCTTACACGCGGCGGGCGAATCAATAATCTTGAACATTGTAAAGATGCACAGTTCAGCGTACAGGTTAGCTACACAGCTGCAACCGAAGCCTGCGTATTCGCAAAGGAAGCCGGGAGATAGCGCGCACCCTTGTTGCGGCTTGCGCTCTAACTGCGGGCTTAAAAAAACGGCCCTTACTTAAGAAACATCCTTCGTACCTAGCGGAATAATTAAAGATACACGATACACTGTATGGATGACCAAGTATCTACTTTTCAAATTACATTACTTTCATTCAAATCATAAATATGAACGTTCTAGGCCTAGTAGAGTACATACAGTAGTTATAGCATGGAAGTAAGGTTAAATGGTTTCCTGGATGCGTTACCATCCATTGGTTCACTTAACAATAGCGATTCTTTGACATGATGCTGTTTCCCGCGGTAAGATGTGCGAGCCATCGATATCGTCAACAATGCAATGTTTCATTCTTTCTTCTTTTGCCACTTGTTGGCATAACAAAAGATCAATACAGCGAGACGCGGATTCAAGGGGGGGGGGGGGGGGGGCACGGGGGTCATGACCCCCCCCCCCAAACAGAGACAAAAAATCTTTGCAAAGTCAAAAAACGAAAACACTATAACCAGACAAATAAAACTTAACGAATTTAAACTGAAAAACAGTTCTTTTCATTTATTCAATACTGAAATTATCTTTATTGCAATTATTATGTTCTGTTTCAACTGTACATATTTACAACTTCATACCTGTTATATAAAAACGATTATTTATATAACAAAATCAACTCGTCTATTTTGTTTAGCAACCCTTGTGATTACCTAATCCATGTTTATAGTGATGTCACGATGAATGTGCAGCAATGCACGGATAGGAATTTGGGGCTTTTTTCGCACCAAAAGATTTTGCCGAACTGCAGGTTTGGATGGCAATTTAAGCTGTGACTTTCTCCCTTTGTCGGTACCAACTCGACTTGCCGAAACTGTAACGTACCTTGAAACTTTTCTCGAAGCTCGATGTAAAAGTCGCAAAACACACCGTTGCAATTTGTACGAATATTTTAGGTGCTCTAATCGCATCAAATTTCTATCCGTGTAGCTTGCAAAAAAAATTGGTCTGGTTTCGTACGTTTGGTTATTTTGTGATTGCGTTCTTAGTGATACCATTTTTCTTAACTATTTCGATTCTCTGATCCCCCCCCCCCCCCCCAAAGCCAAACTCTAGATCCGCGCCTGAATACAGCCTTATCCTGAGTTGTTGTTGTGCAATTCAGAAACGAATATGCGCTTGAGGCCTGAAGATGTCGCCAGGGAAGTGGCTCTGATCGAAAATGGTGGCGCGTACATCTTTCCGCTGGAAACAGCATCGTGTCAATGAATCGCTATTGTTAACTGAAACAATGACATGAACAATGTTAATACATCCAGGAAAACAATTAACCTTACTTCCATGCTATAAACAGTAAGTTATGTACTAGGCCCAGAGTGTTCATATTTGAGATTTAAATGTAAGTAATGTTGAATTTTTCAAGTGATCGTTTTCTTTTGCCAGCCAGTGTACTTTTCAAAGGACTTTCTGGCCTTTACGGAACCATTCTGGACACTTAGGGGCTAAGAGTTCTATGCCTACTTTGAAATTCAACAGCAAATGGTCTACCAAGTATTTCCAAACACAATATAAAGCATTGTGTTATCCGTCCTCGATCTCTAGACACTCGGAATAAAACTGGTTGATAGTAACTAATATGCGCGTTACTCATAAAAACAGCTGGCACTTGTAAGTCTCGCGGTGACAGCTGATATCGATATTGTGAAATATGTGCTCAATAATCCGGAAGGGTAGGTCAATGTTAATGCATGCAGATTATAGCATTGAAAAATAAAATTAGCCACCAGTTCATTTTCCCACAGTATTTTAACTCACTTTTACATCGTGCGTCAGCCACATTATTCCACAACAGCAGTTCTTTCTGTCCATTAGCGCTTTCTACCACCGCTGCGTATTTTCATTTCTTGATACAGATTCGATTAAATGTACAGTGACGTTAGTTCGACAGCAGCTAGACCACGGGGCCAAGCCACATGCGGACACGGTAGAAATGGATTCGAACCCCATCGCCGGCAGTCCGTGAAATAAAACTCAGCAATTTTTCTAGGTTTCTGCCGTGTCTTGTGTGTGGTTTCACCTAGGACACCAAGATGGCTCATCAGCGGGCTCTTGGTGTCCCCACCTGCGAGAACTAAAGGCTCAAGCAACCATAACCTCCCTATGAAGGCTTCCAAAAAGACGGTATATTGGCTTTCACGCCCTGTGGGAGTCCGGGTGGGGACACCAAGAGCCCGCTGATGAGCCAGCTTGGTGTCCTAGGCGAAACCCCACGCAGGACACGTCACAAACCTAGAAGAATTGCTCAGTTTTAATTCACCGGCCGTGAAAGCCTATAAATCACATAATTCTCAGTTCAGACAAGGGTTACTGTCTTATTTATTTCTTTAAATGCACTTTATAAACATATATATATATATATATATTCGTTGACTTTTCAAGAAATGTTGGATTTTTCCTGTACTATTGAGACCATTTCGAAGATTTTGGTACCTTCTACAGCGGAGGTCTCCAAATATTTTAGCTTAAGGGCCACACTGACTCCACCACTAGTTCGCAAGGACAAAGACCTCGCTAGCTCATTATTAGGGACAGGATTTTTAGCCAACTTTCGATTTTTGCAAAAAAAAATAGTTGTATGAGATCTACACAGAGTCAAACATTGTGTGTATGTCTGTGTGTGTACTTTGTATGTCTGTCTGTCCTCCCCCCTATCAATTCAAACACGGTCAAACCGAACTGAACGAAATTTGGTACAGAGGTAGCACTAGCAAAGGGTACTTCAGCGTCATGTTTTATATCTTCGCCATGTGTACTAAAACTGAATGGCGGCCACTCAAACGTTCAAAATGTAAAATCAAATAACGACTAAACTAATCATCCGATCAGTACCAAATTTGATAACAACATACCTTCATATGGGACGCGTTTTATGACCAAACTACAAGGTCATCAGCCGTACTATTTCAGGATGGCGGCCGTGTGAATTATGCACACTTTATAATCCATAACATGGGACCCACCAGTTCCGATTATCGAACCGAGAATCGTTTAAACAGTTCTAAAAGGCGTAGTCCGTTCGAAATTAAAAGTTCATCTTGTAATATTATAGTGCAGAAGTGGCTTTAAAAAGCTGAGCCGCCTCGGTTACAAGACAAGATTGCGATATGTCTGCTCTTTCTTCCTTCAATGATGGTCTCGTTTTACCTAGGTTCTGGTGTTTGGTGGAGGTAAATAGTTTCTAAAGTCTCCAACCAAGAAATGATTCTATTATACTCCTTGATAAAGACAAAGAGTTACAACTATCCTACTCATACATTTAGGAGAAAGTAGGCTATATGTTCTTTACTGAACATCTTGTTTGAAAATGCACATGTTGAGGGTTTATTGGAATAAATGTATATTCTGAACATAACAGCATATTTTAGCATTTGCCCTTGAAATTTAGTATAATTTAAAACATCTTGAACACCATTGATTTTGCCTGCGTGTTAGACATCCCTTTCATCATATGGACAACTTCCTGAGAAACATATAACGAGATAACAGTATTTTACAGAAGCATGCTGCCTCAAAATTCCTAAAGAGGAGAGCAGCAGAAATATATTTATTACAACAGTGGTTGTCAGGTAATAGTGATTATTCAACTGATGGCGTTGTCGTCTATTGTCAAGATGCTCGAAGAAGTGAAATGTGAAAAGAAATTTCAACTCGAACTACATGCAAAACGGCTGCACATATTACGGCAAAGGAGGGAATAAATTTGGCTCATTATTGAGTAGTGCATATTGTTCAATATTTTAATGCAATTTTTCTACAGTTTTAGAGCATAATTGCATACTTATTTTAATCGTTTTTAGTGGATGAATATCCGGTCCCTAACATTCATTATACCAACACACTGTACGCGGAAATGTTGGTTGCAGGACTACCTGGCAAGTGAGATATCTACTGTTTGGTTCATAGTTCGGAGGGTGAACTCCGCTCCGAATGTTCGGGGATATTTCAGCACTAATTATTTGTGTAAAAACATTCTCCAAAATGAAGTATAAAATGACATAAAAATGACCATGATAGCCCGATTTCTTACTGACGATGTAATTATAATAACATTTATATAACCATCAGTCAATATAATTATATTGTACATTAAACCGTTGTTATTATTTCAACTTATTCACATCTCTTCTATTCTACGCATCCAGGGTCACCACCACCCAAAAAAGGCAAGGCCATCCACACGAGTGCAGGAAAGGTAATCCTGACGTTCTTCTTTGACCAAGATGGCCCCCTTCTGATACACTTCATGCCGCACGGGACAACAGTGAATGCCCAGCGTTACTCGCAAAATCTTGACAACCCATCGCCAAGCGATCAAAACAAAACGACCAGGCAATCTCACCCGTGGGGGCATTCTGCTCCACGACAATGCACGACCTCATACGGCCAACACAGTCGCGGCACAACAGCAGAAATTCAAATGGGAGGTTCTCGGCCACCCTCCATACAGTCCAGACTTCTCTCCCTGTGATTACGCCATGTTTGGTCCCCTGAAAAGGGCTCTGCGGGGCCAACGATTCACCTCGGACGCCGACGTCCAGCTGTACGTGCGGAACTGGTTCACATCGCAGCCCAGGGAATTTTATGAGACAGCCATTCACCGCCTCGTGTCACAGTGGGACAAGTGCCTCAACAGCCAGGGCCAATACTTCTAACATACAGGTTCTGGTTTCTGTAATTATACCTCCGGCTCGTTACTTTTTGAACACACCTTATAGTTAAAATGGTCATTATGTATGTGAGTTAGTTTGTTTTTAATTGTTCATTAAATGAGAACATCTAATTCTTAGTTTGTATTATTTATTTATTTATTTATCCGAGTCCAAAACACATACAAATCTCTCTATATATAAAAATGAAAGTTTGTCTGTTTTTTCTGAATTTCTACGGAAATTTGCGATATTTGCGCGTTTCAGACTGTTTTATGACGGATGCGAGCAAAAATAAAATTTTTGTCTGTCTGTTTGTTTGTCTGTGGACAATTTTGTGTTCTTATAACTCGAGAACGGCTGGGTGGATCAACGTAAAATTTGGTACCGATATCCATCAGAGGCACGACACTAATCATTGATGTAACACTTCTCCATATCTCTCATAAAAGGGGGCCTACCCCCTTAAAATACATGATGAAATAGTCGTAGAAGGGTGAAACAAAGCTCATTTTCAGCCCCTCAATGTGAGAAATGAAACTCGGGGGGCCAAAAGGATCCCGAAAATCACATTTTAAGGCCCTAAAACCAACAGTTTTTGAGATATTCCCAGAAAACTAATTTCATTTCTTAAGCTACTGAAAGAATGCAAGGCGGTAACCATGGCAACACAATCTCAGAGGTCCACATATTTTCTGTAAGACGCAATTGAATTCCATTTATTACATCACTGTGAAGGTTTGCAAACGGCTATAAGGTTATAACGGATCCAAATTAAGCTGTAAAATTCATCTATACATATAATGCGCTTAAGGGGGTAAAGGGGTTCTCTAGAAAATTTTCACGTGATTTACACGTACGGGTATGGTACAGAAGGTCTATTATATCCCTATCCCTATATTGTTATGTTATTAACTTATTATTATTATTATTATTATTATTATTATTATTATTATTATTATTATTATTATTATTATTATTATTATTATTATTATTATTATTATATTATGGCGTGCAACGGCGAGACAAACCCCTTGGTGTCAGAAACAAACCTCGGGGCCCCTAAAGAGCCGTAAAGGGTCCCCAAAAACTACATTTTAAGGCTCTAAAAGCAACAGTTTCTTAGATATTCCAAGAAAACTAATTTCATTTAATAAACTAATGAAGGAATGTAAGCCAGTAACCATGACAACAGTATCTCGAGAGGTGACATCCAACTTTACATCTATTTCTGCAAGAAGTAATGCCACTCCATTTATTACATTTCTGTGAAAGTTTGCAAATGGCTAGAAGGTTATCACGGACCCAACTAAAACTGTAAAATTCATCAATGCGCTTAAGGGGTTCAAGGAGTACCCGAGATTGTTTTCACACGACTTACTCGTGCGATATGTCGTACAGAAGGTCTATTATATCTCCAAACAGCAACATTATTTTCAAAAACTCCTGATTTAAAATAGTATTTTTTGCTGCTTTTAGGAATTTGGGTCATTGGAGGCTAAAGAAGGAAGAAGATTGTAGTTTTACGTGACCGTGAATCTTGTGATTATGAGCCACGGGACCTCCTTTTTACGTGGAATCCGAACCACAGGACATGGCTTTTCACTTCGAAAATCTCACATGCATTGACCGGGAATCGAACCCGGACCGCCTTGGTGAGAGGCATACAGCTAGAACGCTGAGCCACCATGCCCCCCTGGAGGCTAAAGAACTTGACTTTTCATGCACCTTTATAATTTATAAAAGGGGTCTTCCTGTGGTTGGGGACATGACACAACGGTGAGGGTCAGTTTGTATGTGACGTGAATGGCGATTCGTCTACGAGGTTTTCAATTTTATTTTCACATCAGGAAGAAAACGTTAGGTAAATTTAGTTTGAGAGAATATTTTAACTGTTCATTTTTCTTTGTCTACAAACAGGTTCCAAGCCTTAACCATTGCAACAGTAGCTCAGTTGATAACGTCTGGTTATTAATACGAAGACCGTTCGAAGTATGGGTACTTCTGCTAGTATACTGTTACGTGCCACCCCCTAGTGGCACCTTTGTTAACTGGATTACGGTGGGTAGGAAGCACAACACCAATTACTGCTTAAAGAAATAATTAACTTTATTGCGGCCAGGAGGATACAGCACTCTTCAGTAAATACAAGCAATTATTACCTTACTCCAGTTTCCTTACGGCGAGAACACTTCCCCTTTCACTTGTCAACAGACCACAGTTAATCCTCTTCGCTAATGATTCCGGTCCCGTACGCTAGCTGGAAATAGCTGCACCCAGCCTGTCACAGTACTACACACTGTTTCACAATGTAGCACAATCACTTCTGTCGCACTGGAAATAAACACACTCGCTCAAGACACAGTTCCTCTGTAGGAGTCTCACTTCCCCGCTCCACTAGGGGTTTTGCAAGTCACCACACATCTGTCGCTCAGGATAATCGCTCACACTAGCTCGTAAAACACAACAACCACTGCTTGACAGGTCGCACTTATATAGCAGGCCGGTGACTCAATAAATGCTTCTAGATCCATCCAGGGTTCACGGCTTCTCGAGGTTTCCATCGCTGGTCCAGTCACGAATATTCCGGACTATCCCTTTGTCCTAGTAGCCCTGTTGCATAAGGAGCACGCAATACAGGAGGCAGGGCACAGCCCAACCCTGGGGCAGTTGTGACTCATGCGGCGAGCGATGACACAAACTCACAGCCGTAACACCACCCCCTTCCTAAAAAGGCTGATCGTCCCGATCAATCATTGGTCCGTCTGTGTCCCTCCGTAGGCTGCCAGGCGATCTCGGTGCACGATCTTCATCTTCGCCCTCGGGCTCCGCTGGATCCTGTAGACGACATCGTTGATCCGTTTCACGACTCGGTACGGGCCCTCCCAGGACTTCTGCAGTTTGGGTGACAGGCCTTTCTTCCGTAATGGGTTGAAGAGCCAGTCCAGGTCGTCCTCGTGGAATCCGCCGGCATCCGTCTGCTGGTCGTATCGGGTCTTCATTCGGTCGGTCTCGATCCGCAGTTTCCTCCTCGCGAACGCGTGTACGTCCTCCAGTTGGTCGACCATTTCTTGACAATACTGGCTTACCGGGATCGGATCATTCCCAGGTCGGCCGAAGGCAAGATCGACAGGTAGACGGAGCTCCCTCCCAAACATGGCCCGGGCTGGTGTGCACCCGGTGGCTTCATGCACGGCGGCGCGGTAGGCCAGGAGAAATAGTGGAAGATGCTTGTCCCAATCCCTCTGTGCTCGCTCACAACTATTCGGAGATGGTTCTCGATGGTGCGATTGAATCGCTCTACCATCCCGTCGGACTGAGGGTGTAGCGGCGTTGTCCTTGTCTTCCGGATTCCCAGCAGCTGGCATAGGTTCTGGAACACCTGCGACTCGAAGTTCCTCCCTTGGTCGGAGTGCAGCTCCAGGGGTACTCCGTACCGGCTGACGAATTCCTTCACCAGGGTCTCTTCTTGGTTAGGGAGCGCATACGCCTCCGGTCATTTGGTAAAGTAGTCGCTGACGACTAATATGTAGCGGTTCCCTGCCTCGCTTAACGGGAATGGCCCAGCAACATCGATGGCCACTCTCTACATGGGGCCGCCCACGTTGTAGGTCTTCAGTGGACCCCGTCGTCTTCGTCCTGGGCCCTTGCTGGCTGCGCAATCGTGGCACCTCACGCAGTGGTTCTCCACGTCTGTTCGGCTTCCGATCCAGTAGAACCGCTCTCTCAGCTTCTCCAGGGTCTTCTTTATCCCTAGGTGTCCACCAGATGATCCTCCATGAACTTCCTTCAGGACTTCCTCCGTCATAGCCTTTGGAACGACGACTTGTTCCCGAGATGTCTTCCCGTCGGTGCTCTCCCAGGCGTGGCAGATGAGGCCATCCCTTACAATCAGCGAGTCCCACTGCGCCCAGTAGGACTTAAACTTTGGGCTGCAGTCACTCACAATGTTCCACCCGGCTCTGGGGACACAGGCCCCTTTCCATTCGGCTATTAGTCCCAGGTCATCATCTTCTGCTTGTGCCCGCGTGAAAGATTCGCGGCTCCAGCTCCCTTGAAAGTCCACGGTAGTCCTTCGGCACTGTATCCCGGTGTTCTCCTCCCTTCGGGCACAGAAGGTGCAGTCTTCGGGGCACGGTCTTCGTGACAGGGCGCCGGCGTTAGAATGCAGCTGGCCTTTCCTGTGCTGAATCTCAATGTTGTACTGTTGAAGCCTCTCTAACCACCGCGCGAGTTGACCCTCGGGCTGCTTGAAGTTCAGGAGCCACCGCAGGGTTGCATGGTCGGTCCTGATGAGAAATTCTTGCCCGTACAGGTACTTGTGGAAGTGTTCAATGGTCTTCACGATGGCGAGCAGCTCCTTCCTGGTGACGCAGTAGTTCCTTTCTGGCTTTGACAAGGCCTTGCTGAAGTAGGCAACTACTCTCTCCTCACCGTCCACTACTTGCGACAGGATTCCCCCTATGCCAAAGTCGCTGGCATCGGTATCGACGATGAACCTTGTTCCAGGTCTGGGGTAGGCCAGAATAGGCGCGGTGCACAGAGCCTGCTTGAGTTGTTCGAAGGCACTGTGGCATTCTGCTCTCCACGTGAAGAGTTGGTCCTTCTCAGTCAGTCGATGTAAAGGTTTGGCGATGTCGGCGAATCCTCTCACGAAGCGACGGTAATAAGTGCAGAGTCCCAGGGAGCTTCGTAGTTGGGACTTGTCCTTCGGAACTGGCCACTCCCTCACAGCTGCGGTCTTCTCTGGGTCGGTGCGCACCCCTTCCTCGGAGACGATATGCCCAAGGTACTGGACCCGCTTCTGGAAGAGCTGACACTTCTTGGGGCTCAACTTCAGCTGGGCAGCCCGTAGCTTCAACAAGATCTCCTTCAGGTTGCTGTAGTGCTCCTCGAAGCTCCTCCCCAGAACGATGACGTCGTCTAGGTAGACCAGGCAGGTCTTCCAGTGCAGTCCCCTCAGAATGGACTCCATTAGCCTTTCGAAGGTCGCAGGGGCGTTGCTCAGGCCGAATGGCATGACGGTGAGCTGCCAGAGCCCGCTGCCCACAGAGAACGCCGTTTTCTCGCGGTCCTTAGGGTGGACTTCCACCTGCCAGTAGCCACTCTTCAAATTGAAGGTGGAGAACCACCTTGACCCTGATATGGTATCCAGCGTGTCGTCGATCCGGGGTAGAGGGTAGGTGTCCTTCTTCGTGGCGTCGTTCACCCACCTGTAGTCCACGCAGAACCTGGTGGAACCGTCCTTCTTCTTCACAAGCACGACCGGAGTACTCCAAGGACTATGTGATGGCTCGATCACCCCCTGCTCCTTCATCTCTTCTACCATCCGGTCGACTTCGGCTTGCTTGGCGAGCGTGACACGTCGGAATGGGGCCCTAATCGGTGCGCTGTCCCCAACGTCGATTCTGTGCTGGACCAAGCTTGTCCTGCCGAAGTCTCTGCTCCCCACGGAGAAGACATCCTGGAATTCGCGTAGCAGGTCCTGAAGTTGGAGTGATTGTTCCTCGTCTAAATGGTCCTGGGATCCTTGGTACAGCTTCTGTAGTTCTTCTGGCAGTGTGCGTCTTCTTCGGTTGTCCGTCTGCAGGTGTCCGTCTGTCGTATCTGTGATGCGGGCAATCCAGGTAACGGGCTCGCAGACTCCTAGGTTGGTGTCCCGGTGAAACGTAATGTCGTAGTCGTTCAGGTTGGACAGGCGGACGTACGGCCGAGACGTCGTGTTGATGAGTGTCTTGGCAACTAGCAATCTGGATGTCCTCATATTTTGGCTCGATGACAGCCGCCACTCCCTCAGCAGTTCCGTCGACAATTACGGCAGCGCTGACCTCCGTCCTGGCGGGAACGATGACGTCTTCTCTCAACCTTACTCGTCGTGCGGTGATTGACTCGTGCGCGGGTTGCAAAGCAAGTTCCTCACCTCCGAAATGCAGAGTGTTGGTACTCAGATCCAAGATGATGTTGTTCTGGTCCAGGAAGTCCAGTCCGATGATCACTTCATTTGATACGTCGGCCACAAGCACTGGATGCTTTATCGCCCGTCGACCAATGACGAACTCCAGTGATGCTTCGCCATGTACCGGTGCGGTCTCTCCGGTCGCGGTTATTAGCTGGAGGTTCCTTTGTGTGGATTGCACTCTCCACTTCGGGATCACGGTGGGACTGACGATGGTCCTCGATGCTCCCGTGTCGATTAGCATGGGCCAGCAGTCTCCGTTGACGACTCCGTCTACCATCAGGCTGCTATTATCCCTCCGTAACTGCGTCACACGAACTTGGACTGCCGGGGCTTGACGACTGTCACTAGCCAACCTTTGCCCCCCAAGGCTGGCTGACACTTGCTTTCCTGGGCCGCGCGGTTTCCCTTCGACTGACTGTCCCGACGGAAACCCTTGGCGGCGGCGGCGATCACCGCAGTCCTTGCTCAGGTGGCCTCTCTTACGGCAGGTCCAGCAGGTCGGTAGTCCTCTTCCGGGCCGCCTCTCCGGATGTTCTTCGGCTACGTTTTTTGTTGGTGGTACTGCGACTCTTGAAGAACCGGCCTATCGCCTCCATCAGTTCATCGGCCAGGGGCTTGGTCTTGTTGGTTTTTGCTGGTTCGTCGACGTCCACTTGACGCACCCGCGCGTGCATTCTAGATGCCTGTTTTGCCGTCTCGAACTCAAGTGCGTGGCTCAGCGCATCTACCAGGGTCTTATTGCGCGCGAGACGCAGCGCCTGTTGAGTGTCCGAGTCCCGTAGCCCGTCGGTGAAAGTCTGCGTCGCTATCTGCTCCAGAAAGTCGGCCGGCGCTGTTGGGTAGGCGAGCCTTACGAGGCGTGCGATGTCCATCTCGAACTCCTGCAGGGTTTCCGCGTTCTTCTGTACCCGGGTCCGGAGCTGCATCTGATAGGCCTGCCGAAGATGGCTATCTCCATATCGGGACTCCATATGGGCGATCAGGGAAGCGTAGTCCTGGGATCCAGTCGGGATGGCCTGAAGGGCGTTAAGGGCGTCACCTCTCAGCGCTACGATGAGAGCTGTAGCCTTTTCTGTGTTGTTCCAGTTATTTATGGAACAGGCCGCCTCGAACTGACGTGAGTAGGTGCTCCACGGGACCTTTCCGTCGAAGGTTGGGGGCGTCACTCTGCTATGTCCCGTTCCTGATATTCCCGGTGTAACGGAGGGCGGGCGTTGGCGCAGCTCGGCAACTTCCTCTCGTAGAGCGTTGAATTTCTCTTCCACCCCCTTCAGTGGGCGTTGGCGTAGCTCGGCAACTTCCCTTTGTAAGGCGTTGAATTTCTCCTCAACCCCCATCAGCGGGCGTTGGCACAGCTCGGCAACTTCCACTTGTAAGGCGTTGAATTTCTCCTCCAACCCCATCAGCGGTCGTTGGCACAGCTCGGCAACTTCCACTTGCAAGGCGTTGAATTTCTCCTCCACCCCCGTCAGTGGGCGTTGGCGCAGCTCGGCAACTTCCTTTTGCTTTTTTTTTGCATTTCTCCTCCACCCCCATCAGCGGACGTTGGCGCAGCTCGGCAACTTCCACTTGTAAGGCGTCGAACCTCCTTTCCACTGCCGTGACTTCCTCACGCAGACCCAGTTCTAATTTCTTCAGGTCCTGTATCAACTTATTCTGACCGTCTTCCATCTTCTTCTGGCCGTCCTCTATCCTCTTCAGGTCCTCCGCTAGCTTATTTTGACCGTCTTCCATCTTCTTCTGGCCGTCTTCTAGTTTGGCAGTTAGGTCCTCGGCTAACTTCTTCTGGCCGTCTTCTAGTTTGGCAGTTAGGTCCTCGGTTAACTTCTTCTGGCCGTCCTCCATCTTCTTCTGGCCGTCCTCCATCTTCTTCAGGTCCTCCGCTAACTTATTTTGACCGTCTTCCATCTTCTTCTGGCCGTCTTCTAGCTTCTTCTGGCCGACCTCCATCTTGGTTTCCATGCCATTTAACTTTTCTAGCAATGCTGCCAATTTCTCCTCCATTTTAGTTGTTTGTCTTGTAAAGGGCATGCACTCACAGGAAAATTAGAGAAAATTATCTGCTCGGGTTTTGAAACCAGGATCGTCAGGTGTTGTGCTTGAGTTCGTAATCCGGCTTCTGACCGCAGTTGTTACGTGCCACCCCCTAGTGGCACCTTTGTTAACTGGATTACGGTGGGTAGGAAGCACAACACCAATTACTGCTAAAAGAAATAATTAACTTTATTGCGGCCAGGAGGATACAGCACTCTTCAGTAAATACAAGAAATTATTACCTTACTCCAGTTTCCTTACGGCGAGAACACTTCCCCTTTCACTAGTCAACAGACCACAGTTAATCCTCTTCGCTAATGAGTCCGGTCGCGTACGCTAGCTGGAAATAGCTGCACCCAGCCTGTCACCGTACTACACACTGTTTCACAATGTAGCACAATCACTTCTGTCGCACTGGAAATAAACACACTCGCTCAAGACACAGTTCCTCCGTAGGAGTCTCACTTCCCCTATCCACTAGGGGTTTCGCAAGTCACCACACATCTGTCGCTCAGGATAATCGCTCACACTAGCTCGTAAAACACAACAAACACTGCTTGACAGGTCGCACTTATATAGCAGGCCGGTGACTCAATAAATGCTTCTAGATCCATCCAGGGTTCACGGCTTCTCGAGGTTTCCATCGCTGGTCCAGTCACGAATATTCTGGACTATCCCTTTGTCCTAGTAGCCCTGTTGCATAAGGAGCACGCAATACAGGAGGCAGGGCACAGCCCAACCCTGGGGCAGTTGTGACTCATGCGGCGAGCGATGACACAAACTCACAGCCGTAACAATACATATAAATTGCACTAAATTTCATTTCTCCAGTGTTCAACTGTTAGAATGGCACCGTCATTAGCTTCTATCAAGTCCTGCACAGCACATGGTCTTGATAACATGCTGCAATTCAGAAGGTGCTCAGGGTCTTGTCTTTCACCACATCTACAAAGTTCTTCAGTACTGTATCCCCACTTCATTAAATTGCTTTTGCACCGACTCACACCTGTTCTCAGTCTGTTTAGCGTCTTCCAAGATCCGTATTGTAAATGGTAGCCTGCTGCCGGCAGCTTCTCCTTCATTTCCCATGATCCTCCCGGTGATTTTGTTTTCCAAAGTTCAATTCGGCGCGCTTCAGCTGAGGAAGGAATGGATATTGTTGTTTGGAGGAAGCTCTTTCTTGATTTTAGCGTAGGTGGATGGACATCAAGTCCATACATTGGATGTCTTGGATTTGTTTATTGCTTTTTATCAATTCAAATGATCTTGTCGACTTCGTCGTTATGCTTTGGATCTAACGTTATGCGAGACGGACACGGTTGTTTACGGAGACGGAGACTGTGACGTCATGCAGCCGCGCGGGAAGCCTAAGTTAATGGGTAAAGGACGGCGAGTGCGTGACGTCATGCAGCCACGCGGGAAGCCTAAGTTAATGGTTAATGGAGTCTGTTGAAAGAGTCCTGGGGCGTCGAGTGACCTGGGGCTTCGAGCGAAGCGAAAAGAATACATGGTGACTCCTAAAGAGGTGTACAAGATGCCAGATAAGAATAAAGGGTAACTCCTAAAGAGATATACAAGACGCCAGATAAGAATACAGGGTGACTCTTAAAGAGGTGTACAAGATGGCAGAGAAGAATACAGGGTGTCTCCTAAAGAGGTGCACAAGATGTCAGACAAGAATACAGGGTGACTCCTAAAGAGGTGTACAAGATGTCACACAAGAATACAGGGTGACTTCTAAAGAGATATATAAGATGCCATATAAGAATACAGGGTGCCTCCTAAAGAGGTGTGTAGGGTGTCAGAGCAAAATACAGTACAAGATGCCAGATAAGAATACAGGGTGACTCCTAAAGAGATATACAAGATGCCAGATAAGAATACAAGGTGACTCTTAAAGAGGTCTACAAGATGGCAGAGAAGAATACAGGGTGACTCCTAAAGAGGTGCACAAGATGTCAGACAAGAATACAGGGTGACTCCTAAAGAGGTGTACAAGATGTCACACAAGAATACAGGGTGACTTCTAAAGAGATATACAAGATGCCAGATAATTATACAGGGTGACCCTTAAAGAGGTGGGCAAGATGTCAGATTGAAACCATTAACCCCTTATTGGATGGAACTAATTGCTGAAATATTTTGTTCTAAGTTCGTAATGGAGTCTGTTGAAAGAGTCCTGGGGTTTCGAGCGAAGCGAGAAGCCCTCCTGCCTTTCTAACATGTGTAGCATTTGTAGCATGCGTCATTTGAAATTATGATATAACGTCTAGTCTTTCAGACTGACTGTAATTTTTTAGCCTATTTTCAATTTTGAAAAAATAGGCTTATGAGATCACCTTCTGTCCGTGTGTTTGTGCGTGTGTGTGTGAGGAGTGTGTGTGTGTGTCCCCTAATAAATTCTAAACGGCTGGAGCGATTTCAATGAAACTCGGTAAGTTCATAGCACTATTCCAGACGACCCCGACCGTGCCCTTCAAATTTTGTTACGTCTCACCAATCCAACATGGCGGCTGTGCAAAATATTTCACCAGAATTCAATATCTCCGAAACTATTCCCGTCAACACCCTGGAATTTCTTACGGTGATAAAGGGAACTACCAGAAGTTCACCTATGGGACATTTGAAAAACTGGTAACTACAAAACCAACATGGCCGCCACGTGAATTCGCGACATTTAAATAGACGTTTCTCGCGATTTAACCAACCAAACGCAATAAAACTTGGTACAGTTTATATTTATACACATTGTAATGCACCGACGTCTAACTTGGTTCAATTGTTTACATAACGACAAGATGGCGGATGTGCGAAATATTTCACCGGCATCCTATATCTCTGAAACTATTAGCGGTATCACCCTGAAATTTTGTACGGAGGTAAAGGGCACTACTGGAAGTTCATCTATGAAACTTTCAAAAACCGTTTAACTACAAAACAAATATGGCGGCCAAGCGAATTTGAAAATTTTAAATAGACCTTTCTCGCGATTTAATGTTCCAAACGCAATGAAATCTGGTACAGGAAATGTTTATACACATTGTAATACACTGGTATCTAATTTAGTTCAATTGTTTACATAACCTCAAGATGGCGGCTTTGCAAATTTTAAAATTAAGTTTCTATTTCTTGTGTCGTAATCATGCGATCGATGTGAAAGTTTGAATAATGAACCTAAGCAATAATTTTCCTTTAATGGTACATGACTCTATGGCCTATACATTTAACAATCCAACATGGCGACCATCCGAAATATTTAGACGGCTCTGAATATCTACGAATCTATTCTAGCAATCAAACTGATTTTTTTATGTTCATAGAAGCTATGAACTTAAGTTCACCTACAGGACTTTAAATAACCTGGTGATCACAAATCCAACATGGCAGTGACGCGAAGTATTGAACCCATATGCTATAGGGTCCAAGGTGTGCGAATCCATGCATTTGAGGAAGAAATCAAAGAAACGTACAGTTTCTAATGTAACTTAAAGAAAGATCCAGCTAGGAGGCCAGCATAAGGTTGTGCAACTAACGAGGACCAGGTGGTCGAGAGGATGATATCATCCCTCTTGACATTCTGAAGGGAGCGAGTCACGAGTATTAATAACCGAGTGGAAATTTCCCAGGATTAAACAAGGAAGCCTGAATCGGAATTCAAGCTGACGTTGCAGGAAAATGACAACTCCGCTTATGCGCCAGGAGAGGAATAATTAAATTTAACCCGTTTACAAGTATAATAATGAGTAAACAAGTACAGTACAGTGAATCATTTTGAATGAGAGATTTTTCAGTAAAGAGAAACCATTTAATAATTGCGCAGAAAAAAACTGCTAACGCAAGACGACGTCATTGGGGAATTACCGAAGCCTGTGTGGAGGGGAGAAAGCAAAAGAAATGCAACACCCACACATCTGAGGACGAGAAATTAATTAATATCTCCGAATTGTACGATCGATTCTTAGGTGCAATGAGATTATTTGACATTGAGAAGACGAGCTTTCGGAAGGTATAATTTTTATAATTGTGGCACCATTATTTTAGAAGTTGGCCACAGAAAAGGCTAGAGTCTTATTTTTTTGTAGTGAAATAGTATAAAGCTTCGGGCTTCACCAAGCCAATCATGCAGTCTCGAACAGCCCGAGGGGGCGTTGCCACGCATCACGTAGTACGAGTCCGTCCAGGGGGACGTGAAGTTATTTCAGCTCATGCAGTTATTGTCAGCCTGCGGGCATGACACTGTGTCACGATCATCATTGAATGCAGTCTCGAACAGCCCGAGGGGGTGTAATCACGCATCACGCAGTACAAATCCGTCCAGGGGGACGTAACGCTGGATCATCAGCACATGCAGTTATTCTGACAACCCGTGAGGGTGTTACTACGCACGCAGTTCAAACGGCCTGAGGGCACGTCACTAAGCTACATCAAACACCGAATGCAGTTCGACAGTCCGTGAGGGGCATAACTCTGCGTCACATCGAAGACAGTTACCAGTACTCCTTGAGGGGAGAAACGCTGTGTTACACCGCAGAAGTAATATCCGATAGCCACAGGCGTCGCAGTATTAACGACTTGCTTGTCTCCATAAGGAGTGGTCAAGAAGAAATTTAAAGTATCGCCGTATTGAAATATTAGGAAAATCCTAGTTACAGGATTTAGGCCCGACTGTATACAAGTTATAGTGAAAGTTCGTAAGATATAGGCAGAGCAGGCCGCGAACGTCGGACTTAAAAGCGATAGGTCGTTAAATAGACGAACGAATAGATCATAACGTACGGAAGTACCGTACCAGAAAGATAAACTGTCATCTAAATTAAAGAACCCTAAATGGGAAGAACAGAATAAGGTTCGGAACGTACGTCAGAAACGTAGGAGTGCTAGAACCTATCAAATAAAGCAGATAGGAGACTATAAACATTATCTCCAGGAAGCAGGCGAACTATTCTAAAAGTACTAGACTCGAGAAGTACTAGATGCTATAAACTAAATCTATAGGTCTTTGAGGAGACCTCGATCCGAATAGACTTTAGCTAGGATCGATAAACAGATCTACAAAGGAGCCGTTCAAGCTAGATAAATAGCCGGTCATCCAGGATAGGAGTAGCAGAATTTGGACTCCAGGGAACAGTAGATGTTTCGAGACTTTCGTATTCTGCAGGATAGGAAGCCGACATCGAATAAATTTCACCCTTGGAAACGAGAATTTAAGAAGGTCACGTGTGATAGGCTCAGAAATACGGCCTAGTGATCAAGAATTGTGAAGTGTAAATTTATCAAGATTGTGTGTTAAATTAATATTTTTAGTGTTTATTATGTGTTCAAAAGGGACACATCAGTGTATAAAAATGTCGTTAATGTTAAGTGTCTTAAATATATGTCAAAAAGTGTTTATACATAAGATGAATTCCTTTAATATGGAGTAAAAAGTTCAAAGTGGGCCCAAAATGAAGCACCGCACAAGAATAAAGATCATGGGACGATCTTAAAAACATGTGAGTACTGAATTTCATTTTATTTTGGGGTCAGAAATTGGTTGTGTACAAATCCACCGGAGTTTTTGAGTAAAAGGGATGTGTGTTAATAAATAAATACTGAATAAGCAAGAACGCGGTCTGAACAATAATAGAAAATTTGAGAAATTATAAATAATTATGTAAAGAATAAATCCCGTAGAGGAAATAAGTGAATAAAAATGTTAATGTATTTAACAAATGTCATAAGAGCAAGCGAAATATCACTAATTATCATGAAAGATATTTAAATAAAGTAAAGTTGAGATATGAAAGAAATAGCTTTTGAGCTTGTGTAAAGAATAAAGATAATAATAATAATTAAATATGGAAATATTAAATAAAGATCAAATAAATTGATGTGAACATAAGAGCGTTAAAGCCTTAATGTATGTGTAAGATATGATGTTCAAGTGAATGTTTTAAAAGGGAGCGATTTATCGGCAACGGAAAGATTAATATGAGAATTAAAATAATATGAATTGTTACTAATGAGATTTATCAGTTCTTGGGAAGACAATTCGGCTTAAAATAATGTATAGCGCAAAAGAGCGCCAATAATAGTAAAATGTCACGCTAGGAACGCGTAGAGGTTAAAATACTTGGTAGATTACTTATGGAGGGTAGTTGATTGCAGTGAATTGATAATTGTATAAGTCCTCTATTTGTGACGTAGTATCACGAGGCATTGTGTATGTATTTGAAAGGGAGCTAATATATGGTATTATTGAGCGTATGTCATATGGGCCACGGCCGACTTTAAATCGCATTTTGTATAAGTCCTCTGTAAGGGAATGGTTCCCGAGGCACATGAAGAGATTCGAACGCAGAATCTTCTTATGATAAAAGCCCCTTTATTCTTCGTCGTCGGATGTGTATTAATCTTCCCAATCAATGAGGACCCTCTCATAATTAATAAATGCCAAGGTTACGAAAGGGGTCTTTGAACCAAAGAATAGTTGTTTGAATGAGTACGGTACAGTAAAAGCCCGGTCTCTCCCCAGAACTGAATATAATGTGAAGGTTTGTTTTGAAAGCCTTGGAAATAAGCTACTAACGTGGGTTAGACAGGGAGTCGCCGTCACCCCCCCGTGTCATAAATCGCGCCCGAGTAGAAGGGTCTAGCTCTCTTAAAGCGAGAGGGGCCAGAAACCGTCTCGTAAGATGTTGTAAAGAGAAATGAATACACCAGGAGTGTTTAAAGTTGTTAACAACCCGGGCGTTGAACCGAGGTCCTAGTAGATTGATATTTTCGTTTGCCTGTTCAGATCGTAGTTTCTTATATGATAATGGTCTTATAAGACATAAGAGATAAATAACAATCCCTATTGTAGTGTTGGATAGACGTAGGATTCCACGAGTTAATTGAAGGCAACTAAGTTTCGGGAGTAACTATAGTTTTTTGACTGTGTCAAGTATCTTCACGCTCTGGAGTACACAATTGATTTCCTGATTACCTTAATATATTTGTGAAAATAAAGAGAGATGATAACAACTGAATGTGTGGACATGCCCAAAATATTGAGTTAGATAATTAACATAAATTTTAAATGTAATTATATATATATATTTTTTTTTTGAGAATTAAGAAAATATAAAGGAAAGTATTTGAGGTGTACCAGAATGACACCATTATTATGTAATGCATGGAGCCAAAAGAGCTCGGAGTTATATAAAACTTATAGTGATGCTTTATGGAAGTAAGACTAAGTAGGAATGGTTGGTTTATGTGGAAACCATATGTTTTAAATACAATATTTGTTTATTATATTTTTGATTCCTTGTTCATTTGGAACAAGCAGATGATTATGGGTCAGTAATTAAATTGTTAAAGTGTTTGTAGCGCCATTAATTTTATTAATTAAATGTGTTTAAAATAGGAGTTGATTTGTTGTTATTTTTGCAAGTGTATCCTCTAATTGATCCAAAATATGTGAGTCACAGAGTGGGGGAACTTACCGCTGCCCCGAAAATTCCGAATTGAGCTACGCTGGTATACTGTGATTGGCATATTTCTTGCTAAAAGGGCACATGGGGGTCGTATAAGTAATGTGCTGGATTAATTACTAGAGGAACACTTAAGACGGTCATTTCATGTAAATTAAAGTAATGATAGGTGTAGCTACAACGTAAAATATTAACTGACCGCATGGGTCCCTAGAAACTCATACCGAGCAGCCCTGTATTATATTATCAACCCCCTAGCAAACATTTCATGGCGCCCAACGTGGGGCCTCTAATTAAATTGTTAAAGCGTTTTCCAACGTGGGGCCTATATGATTTTATCATACACCTAATCATTAACATGGCGCCCAGTACGCAGGGCTGAGTTTTCCTGGGGAAAACCCGAGTTTTTCTCGAAAAATCAAAATTTTCATTTTTTTAAGAATGGTTTTTCGAAATTTTGAATTTTAAATACTTCCATAAAGGTTTATGAAATTGAATAAAAGTATCAAAAGGGTACGTTGTAAGTGAATACCCGTACCAAAGTAATATTTTAAAAGAAATTGGGACACTAATCCAGAGTATCATCTCTCAAGCATGTACTAGTGTGGTGGCATTAGAGGCCCACTGTATTCTCATAAGATGGTATTGAGTGAGGAATTGCAGGGGCTTTTGGAGGCGATAAAAGCCGATAGTAATGAGAAGTTGGAGGCTATAAACAATACATTGGGCCTCCAAAAGGATGAAAATAACAAAGTGTTCGAATCCATAAATAAGAGTTTGAATAAGTTGGATAGCCAACAGACTGAAAATAAAGAAGGGTTAGGATCTATAAATCAAAGTTTAAAGTTACTAAAAACTGATAGTGCTAATATGGGAACGAAATTAGAAGCTATCGAAGTTAAAAGTGATAACATGGGGATTAAATTAGAAGCTATCGGAGTTAAAAGTAATACCATGGAAACTAAGTTAGAAGCTATCGAGGCTAACTGTGTAACAATGAACAATGAAGTAAAGGCTGAGATAGATAAAGTGAATAACAAATTCCAGGGTTTTGACATTGAGTTTGGGAAGAAGCTAACGGAGTTAAAAGAGGAAATCACCAGTAAAATTCAGAATGAAAATGGGACACTTAAGTCTGAACTGCAAGGCCAAATAAAGGTATTGAAGGACAGTATGGTGGATTCCCAAACTCAATGCATAGTAAACTTTGAAAATTTAGAAGGTAATTTTAAGGCTATAAAAATTAAGTTAAATTCTATGGAAAAGAGCATGTCAAAAGAAGGTAGACGATTGTGAAAAGAAACTTGTAACCCAGATCCAAGGTGTGCAGGAAAAATTAGAAGCTCAGATAAAATCTAACAGCGATATTTGTGAGGCCTCCCGGGATGAAATAAAACAAAGCGTGAATAAGCTAAGAGATAGATTTGAAGGGGTTGAGAAAAAAATGGGAGAACTTGAGGGAAAAGTCAATAAAGTTCAAACCAAAGTAACTGAGTTGAAAAATCAAAATCAAAAGGATGTTAAGGATATGAAAGAGCAGATTGATCTTTTTACCGGGCAGGTAGATGAGAACCTGAAGAAGTACGAAGAGGAAATAGTAAGTCCAGACCAGGAGGACAGCCAAAATGAAAATGAGCTGCAAACTGAAGAGACTCATTTTGATGAAAAAGTTGAGCTGGAAGAGCAAGAAGTAATCTCGGAACAGGAGATAACAAAGGAATTGATAGTTGAAGAAACGGAAATAATAATTCCAGAAGAAATAGAGAAATTAAATGAAATAAATATAGAAAATATCAACGAAGCACCGATGGAAACAGAGGTTCAAGATTTCACAGAAATTGAAAGAGAAAACCCAGAAGACGTTCAGGAGGACCAGGAAGATGAAAGGGCATTAGAAGAAGAAGAAGGAAAATTGAAAGCTCAGATCCTTGAATTAATGATTAAATGTCAAGATTGCCAAAGAAAGACTAGAGAAATGGAGAAAGATGCTAATAAGAGCCAAGAAACCCTAAAAGAAAAAGATGAGATTGTTGGAAACAATGAAAAAATGAGAGGAGACGTCTCGGAAGAAAATCAAGACAGAGGAAAACCGCCATTGATAGTTGGTGTACCAGGAAATGGATACCCCATGGGAACAATGAAAGGAGGTGGAATAACATACGAAGCCTTAGAGAAAGAGGATGCCCAGGCATACTTCAGCTGGAAGCTCCGTAAAAAGAAAGGGAGCAATAAAAAGAAGAGAAAAGAAGGAGATCTGAAAGACCTAAAGAACTGGAAGAGTCGAGAAAAGAAATACTCTTTGGAAATGCCATCTCGATACGAGGTGAAGGAAAAGGATTATTCCATCATGAACAAACGGGTAAAGCTATTTGCAACCGTTAAAGAATAAGAGAAATAAGTATAATATGTGTTTGAAATACCATCTCAAAGAGAGATAAGGAAGGGGGAAGAGAACCAGAAAGAGTCAGGTGAGGTCAGACTGAGCTCTTAAAAATCAAATGAAGTGTAACAGACTTGAAGTCTGAGAACTGTAATGAATTAATTTACGGGTAAAGCTAATTGCACCCGCAAGGTAATTAACATAAAGTCATTAAGTTGAAAATATATAATGAATAGAGAACAGACCGACTTGAAGTCTGTCCTGAGAAAAGAAGAAAGGAACCAACTGTTGACTCGAGTTTGGAGAAGCATGCGCCAGACGAGGGGAGAGTTGTAAACACCGAACGTGACAAGAAATTTATGGCCCTGAGTGTAGACGACCGCTAGGGGAATAAATGAATGAATGGGAACTTTTGAAGACCCAACCTAAACACAGACCATAGAGGAAAGGAACTTTAAAGAAGTAATTGATTTTATTGAAAAAGAAAATTTTAATGTAATAAAGGAGAAAGAAAGGGTAAAGATAGAGCATACCCAACCTACACTATTAGTGGAAGGAACTTTAAGGAAATAAAACAACAGTAAATACGGATTACGTTATGATGGATTCGATGAAATAAGAATACAAAATTAATTAAAATAATTTTCCTCAAAAATTTTTCGAAAATTTATTTATCCTAAGGAAGGGTGAGATGAACCCATATGCTATAGGGTCCAAGGTGTGCGAATCCATGCATTTGAGGAAGAAATCAAAGAAACGTACAGTTTCTAATGTAACTTAAAGAAAGATCCAGCTAGGAGGCCAGCATAAGGTTGTGCAACTAACGAGGACCAGGTGGTCGAGAGGATGATATCATCCCTCTTGACATTCTGAAGGGAGCGAGTCACGAGTATTAATAACCGAGTGGAAATTTCCCAGGATTAAACAAGGAAGCCTGAATCGGAATTCAAGCTGACGTTGCTGGAAAATGACAACACCGCTTATGCGCCAGGAGAGGAATAATTAAATTTAACCCGTTTACAAGTATAATAATGAGTAAACAAGTACAGTACAGTGAATCATTTTGAATGAGAGATTTTTCAGTAAAGAGAAACCATTTAATAATTGCGCAGAAAAAAACTGCTAACGCAAGACGACGTCATTGGGGAATTACCGAAGCCTGTGTGGAGGGGAGAAAGCAAAAGAAATGCAACACCCACACATCTGAGGACGAGAAATTAATTAATATCTCCGAATTGTACGATCGATTCTTAGGTGCAATGAGATTATTTGACATTGAGAAGACGAGCTTTCGGAAGGTATAATTTTTATAATTGTGGCACCATTATTTTAGAAGTTGGCCACAGAAAAGGCTAGAGTCTTATTTTTTTGTAGTGAAATAGTATAAAGCTTCGGGCTTCACCAAGCCAATCATGCAGTCTCGAACAGCCCGAGGGGGCGTTGCCACGCATCACGTAGTACGAGTCCGTCCAGGGGGACGTGAAGTTATATCAGCTCATGCAGTTATTGTCAGCCTGCGGGCATGACACTGTGTCACGATCATCATTGAATGCAGTCTCGAACAGCCCGAGGGGGTGTAATCACGCATCACGCAGTACAAATCCGTCCAGGGGGACGTAACGCTGGATCATCAGCACATGCAGTTATTCTGACAACCCGTGAGGGTGTTACTACGCACGCAGTTCAAACGGCCTGAGGGCACGTCACTAAGCTACATCAAACACCGAATGCAGTTCGACAGTCCGTGAGGGGCATAACTCTGCGTCACATCGAAGACAGTTACCAGTACTCCTTGAGGGGAGAAACGCTGTGTTACACCGCAGAAGTAATATCCGATAGCCACAGGCGTCGCAGTATTAACGACTTGCTTGTCTTCATAAGGAGTGGTCAAGAAGAAATTTAAAGTATCGCCGTATTGAAATATTAGGAAAATCCTAGTTACAGGATTTAGGCCCGACTGTATACAAGTTATAGTGAAAGTTCGTAAGATATAGGCAGAGCAGGCCGCGAACGTCGGACTTAAAAGCGATAGGTCGTTAAATAGACGAACGAATAGATCATAACGTACGGAAGTACCGTACCAGAAAGATAAACTGTCATCTAAATTAAAGAACCCTAAATGGGAAGAACAGAATAAGGTTCGGAACGTACGTCAGAAACGTAGGAGTGCTAGAACCTATCAAATAAAGAAGATAGGAGACTATAAACATTATCTCCAGGAAGCAGGCGAACTATTCTAAAAGTACTAGACTCGAGAAGTACTAGATGCTATAAACTAAATCTATAGGTCATTGAGGAGACCTCGATCCGAATAGACTTTAGCTAGGATCGATAAACAGATCTACAAAGAAGCCGTTCAAGCTAGATAAATAGCCGGTCATCCAGGATAGGAGTAGCAGAATTTGGACTCCAGGGAACAGTAGATGTTTCGAGACTTTCGTATTCTGCAGGATAGGAAGCCGACATCGAATAAATTTCACCCTTGGAAACGGGAATTTAAGAAGGTCACGTGTGATAGGCTCAGAAATACGGCCTAGTGATCAAGAATTGTGAAGTGTAAATTTATCAAGATTGTGTGTTAAATTAATATTTTTAGTGTTTATTATGTGTTCAAAAGGGACACATCAGTGTATAAAAATGTCGTTAATGTTAAGTGTCTTAAATATATGTCAAAAAGTGTTTATACATAAGATGAATTCCTTTAATATGGAGTAAAAAGTTCAAAGTGGGCCCAAAATGAAGCACCGCACAAGAATAAAGATCATGGGACGATCTTGAAAACATGTGAGTACTGAATTTCATTTTATTTTGGGGTCAGAAATTGGTTGTGTACAAATCCACCGGAGTTTTTGAGTAAAAGGGATGTGTGTTAATAAATAAATACTGAATAAGCAAGAACGCGGTCTGAACAATAATAGAAAATTTGAGAAATTATAAATAATTATGTAAAGAATAAATCCCGTAGAGGAAATAAATGAATAAAATGTTAATGTATTTAACAAATGTCATAAGAGCAAGCGAAATATCACTAATTATCATGAAAGATATTTAAATAAAGTAAAGTTGAGAAATGAAAGAAATAGCTTTTGAGCTTGTGTAAAGAATAAAGATAATAATAATAATTAAATATGGAAATATTAAATAAAGATCAAATAAATTGATGTGAACATAAGAGCGTTAAAGCCTTAATGTATGTGTAAGATATGATGTTCAAGTGAATGTTTTAAAAGGGAGCGATTTATCGGCAACGGAAAGATTAATATGAGAATTAAAATAATATGAATTGTTACTAATGAGATTTATCAGTTCTTGGGAAGACAATTCGGCTTAAAATAATGTATAGCGCAAAAGAGCGCCAATAATAGTAAAATGTCACGCTAGGAACGCGTAGAGGTTAAAATACTTGGTAGATTACTTATGGAGGGTAGTTGATTGCAGTGAATTGATAATTGTATAAGTCCTCTATTTGTGACGTAGTATCACGAGGCATTGTGTATGTATTTGAAAGGGAGCTAATATATGGTATTATTGAGCGTATGTCATATGGGCCACGGCCGACTTTAAATCGCATTTTGTATAAGTCCTCTGTAAGGGAATGGTTCCCGAGGCACATGAAGAGATTCGAACGCAGAATCTTCTTATGATAAAAGCCCCTTTATTCTTCGTCGTCGGATGTGTATTAATCTTCCCAATCAATGAGGACCCTCTCATAATTAATAAATGCCAAGGTTACGAAAGGGGTCTTTGAACCAAAGAATAGTTGTTTGAATGAGTACGGTACAGTAAAAGCCCGGTCTCTCCCCAGAACTGAATATAATGTGAAGGTTTGTTTTGAAAGCCTTGGAAATAAGCTACTAACGTGGGTTAGACAGGGAGTCGCCGTCACCCCCCCGTGTCATAAATCGCGCCCGAGTAGAAGGGTCTAGCTCTCTTAAAGCGAGAGGGGCCAGAAACCGTCTCGTAAGATGTTGTAAAGAGAAATGAATACACCAGGAGTGTTTAAAGTTGTTAACAACCCGGGCGTTGAACCGAGGTCCTAGTAGATTGATATTTTCGTTTGCCTGTTCAGATCGTAGTTTCTTATATGATAATGGTCTTATAAGACATAAGAGATAAATAACAATCCCTATTGTAGTGTTGGATAGACGTAGGATTCCACGAGTTAATTGAAGGCAACTAAGTTTCGGGAGTAACTATAGTTTTTTGACTGTGTCAAGTATCTTCACGCTCTGGAGTACACAATTGATTTCCTGATTACCTTAATATATTTGTGAAAATAAAGAGAGATGATAACAACTGAATGTGTGGACATGCCCAAAATATTGAGTTAGATAATTAACATTTTAAATGTAATTATATATATTTTTTTTTTTTTGAGAATTAAGAAAATATAAAGGAAAGTATTTGAGGTGTACCAGAATGACACCATTATTATGTAATGCATGGAGCCAAAAGAGCTCGGAGTTATATAAAACTTATAGTGATGCTTTATGGAAGTAAGACTAAGTAGGAATGGTTGGTTTATGTGGAAACCATATGTTTTAAATACAATATTTGTTTATTATATTTTTGATTCCTTGTTCATTTGGAACAAGTAGATGATTATGGGTCAGTAATTACATTGTTAAAGTGTTTGTAGCGCCATTAATTTTATTAATTAAATGTGTTTAAAATAGGAGTTGATTTGTTGTTATTTTTGCAAGTGTATCCTCTAATTGATCCAAAATATGTGAGTCACAGAGTGGGGGAACTTACCGCTGCCCCGAAAATTCCGAATTGAGCTACGCTGGTATACTGTGATTGGCATATTTCTTGCTAAAAGGGCACAGTATAAATATTCACATGGACGTTTCTCGCAATTTAACCATCCGAGTGCAGTGAAACATGGTACATTAAATCCTTATACGAATGTTAATCCACTGGCATCTAATTTATTTCATTTGTTTCCATAACCACAAGATGGCAGCTGTGCGAAATTTTAAAATATCCTTGTTACTTCTTGTGTCCTAATCATGCGATTGAAGTTTGAATGCTACACGTACACAATAATCTTCATTTAACAGAGCACAACTCTGGGACCTACATATATTAAATCCAACATGGCGACCATCCGAAATATTTAGTCGGTTCTCAATATCTACGAATCTATTACAGCAATCAAACTGAAATTTTGTATGTAGATAGAGGCAATTAACATAAGTAGGATATGTGAGAATAGGCTGTATAGTTCTTCACGGAACTACTTGTTCTTCTCTACTTCTGCCGCTACTTGTCTTCTAACTTCTGGAGGTGCTACTTATCGACAGAAGTTGGGCGTAGACAGCCTCTCACAATGCATCCTGTCTCATGGAGGGCAACATCTACTTGGTATTAGTTTGTATGATTTACTTGCATTCAAATTAATCAATAGCGGACCGAGTGGATGTTGGCTCGCGGGCCGGTGTTGGCTCGCGAGCCAGTGTTTGGATACTCTTGTTCTACAGAGGTGCGTAAATTATTAGACTCACCGGTAGTTTTCCAAAATTTCATTTAAACTTGCCATGAATTAATGCACTAAATATGTTTGCAAGTCGTGAATGTATTTGAAATGTTTACCCAAGAGTATAAGTTATTAATTACATTTCATTTTAAGAAACTAATAATAAAATGATGTGTATGAATCTCCAGTAAATCGGGCTTATACACCGCCAGTAGGAGTTTTCACACACATTGCTTAACTAATATGTAACATCGAATTATGAGAGCTTACAAACTTATACATGGGCTTTTATGACATATTTAAAGGCGAACAGTATATAAAATATTGCGTGATTTATTGGTAGGAATATATTTGTGATGATTTAAACGTCATGAATAGGGCCCGGATGTTTATGACATATCATCTTTTTACCGAGATGTCTAAAGTAATGTAGAAGTACATAGAAACCCCGTATTCAAATATGTCACTCTTATTTTGCATCTTATTGCATTTTTGCTATTTTTCCATTTTAGGAGCATTTTTTAAATTTGGAACATTTTTAGGTCATATTTTAGAGAAATCGGCCTTTTAAGGTCATTCTCTTCCAATTTAGTCATGTCACAGCTTTATATGAGGGAGTTACGTCTCTCAGAGTTAAAAAGAAGTTAGTAGCTGATACAAGATAACTTAAAATATTGAAATAAAGTATTTCAGTATTGCTATTAGTAGAAAAATATATATCTTGGGTGCAGAAGAACGGTGCCGTAGGTATAGAGATGCTCGTAGTGCAGCGCAACTCAGACTTAAGTGAACATAAACCTTTTTTTAAGTGCTAGAAATAATCTATTTTGATTGAATTTTCAGTTTGAGCTTAAGATGTCATTTTTTAATATTGGTGAGTTTATTATTATAAGATCTTTTTTGTTCATTTTATACTGCATTTTTTGAATTTTTGAAATTTAGGTGAGTTAATTATTATAAGATAATTTTCTCCATTTTATAGTGCATTTTTCGAATTTTTAGGTCATATTTGAAAATTTTAAGTGCATTTTTTAAATGTTTTACGGCATCAACCTCCAGGCTCTAGTCATGAATCACAAAAAACACGATTTAACAAGAAATGCCAAACTGAATGAATTTTTTTCCTGTTAAGGAAACACACCCACACGAGTACGGAGGATGAACCTCATTCATGAAATTATACTAATAAATAATTAATAATTACTTTGAAAAATTAACAAAAGACTATTTTTGAAAGACAAATTAATTTTTTAAACCATACTATTGACAATATAACATTAATGGTGGTTCATCCTCGGTATTCATGTGTTTTCTTTATATGAAAGAGGAAAAATCATTCCATTCAGACGGGTATTTCTTGTTAAATGGTGTTTTTTTTGTAATTCGTGACGTTAAGTAAATCACAAATATTGTCCTGCCAATAAATCACGCAATACATTATATACTGTTCGCCTTTATATATGTCATGAAAGCTGTAAGTTCCCATAATTCTGTGTTACATATTAGTGAACAATTATTTACTTCTTAGTTGTGTGCGAAAACTCTCACTCGCGGTGAATGCGCGCCCAGAGAAGTCTTGCAAAAAGCAAAATATCTCACGTTTTGTTTTTATTACTTTATTATAATTTTCATGTTAATTTGGAGCAGAGGTTCGCTCTGAGACTGTTCAAAGATTCGTGAACCATGGGTTGAAATCACTTGAAGTCAATGAAAAAAGAGACCCAGCTCAAGTATCCCACGAAATCTCCAAATTCGGAATATTTCCAGACGCAATTCCCATAGGGAATTAAGTTTAGGGGAGAAATCATTACTAAGTAGGATACTATGATGTCAGCAGCAAGGTTTAATGAAATGGGAAACGATATCCTAAGTCAATAAAATGAAATATTTGAGCACACAGTACCTGCTTCGGTTATGTTATAACTAGGGCTCGGATTTTTAGGTAAATAAATATTCTTTTATGTAAATACATATTTTAAACATTTTTTCTATAATTTCATAAATTCCTGATTTTTACTTATTATCGCATAAAAAGAACTATTGTTTTTCTATAAATGAGTATGCTAGATCTTTCAGTTTATTGCATTTTTGTTCTGTGTTACTTAAACGGGGATGAACCATTGAGCTATCCAATCTATTTAGCTATCTAATGTCAACTTGCCGCTGTGTTTTTCTGATCTTGTCGCCCCGTCCCACTCACTGTGGAAGCCGGGGATTCCCTTGTCCATAGCCATATTGCACCACGTGCTACATCTCCCCCTCCCCCAGCTACCTGAACCAGTGTCACTCACATGCTGTTCATTTCAGACATTTTGAAAAGTAAGGCAGTTCTACGTTGCCTAAAGTAAAAACAACTACAAGTTATCGTCTGCAGCAGTATGTTGCAGAATTTAAGGATAATTTTACTTCTGATGAGGGTGTTCTGTTGTGGGAAAGCAATCAAGGCTGAACAGCGATCTCAAGTTACACAACACCTCAAGGGCAAGAAACATATTGCCGCAGTTTCGAGCCTTCAGAACAAGTGTTTCGCGATAATCGTCGGTCATTTGTGATGAAGATGTACCTCGTTGTGCATTGTAATGCTTCAGTAGTCAGTGAGACATAGCATAAATTCCATTCGTGAGTACTGCATATTGTTTATATTCACATTAATAAATTAAATTATAATTAAATATTTTATTTTTTGTCACATATTTCAGGTATTTTAATACATAAGAAATAAATATTTTTAGCCTATTTTCAATTTTGAAAAAATAGGCTTATGAGATCACCTTTTGTCCGTGTGTGTGTGCGTGTGTGTGTGTGTGTGTGCGATTCGTGTGTGTGTGTCCCCCCCCTAATAAAATCTAAACGGCAGGAGCGATTTCAATGAAACTCGGAAAGTTCATAGCACTATTCCCGGCGACCTCGACCGTGCCCTTCAAATTTTGTTACGACTCACCAA
Source organism: Meconema thalassinum (assembly GCA_946902985.2). Taxonomy (NCBI): domain Eukaryota; kingdom Metazoa; phylum Arthropoda; class Insecta; order Orthoptera; family Tettigoniidae; genus Meconema; species Meconema thalassinum. The sequence continues at coordinate 29,827,938 of OX336392.1, forward strand.
TCCAACATGGCGGCTGTGCGAAATATTTCACCAGCATTCAATATCTCCGAAACTATTACCGATATTACCCTGAGATTTTCTATGGTGATAGAGGGAACTACTATAAGTTCACTTATGTGACTTTTGAAAACCTGGTATCTACAAAACCAACATGGAGGCCAAGCGAATTCGCGACTTTTAAATAGACGTTTCTCGTGATTTGACCAACCAAACGCAATGAAACATGGTAGAGTATATGTTCATATACATTGTAATGCACCGACATCTAACTTCGTTCAATTGTTTACATAATCACAAGATGGCGGATGTGCGAAATATTTCACCGGCATTCTATATCTCTGAAACTATTAGCGGTATCTCCCTAAAATTTTGTACGGAGATAAAGGGCACTACTGGAAGTCCATCTATAAGACTTTCAAAAACCGGTTAACTACAAAACGAACATGGCGGCCAAGCGAATTTGAAAATTTTAAATAGACCTTTCTCGCGATTTAATGTTCCAAGCGCACTGAAACCTGGCACAGGAAATATTTATACACATTGTAATCCACTGGTATCTAATTTAGTTCAATTCTTTACATAACCTCAAGATGGCGGCAGTGCGAATTTTAAAATTAAGTTTTTATTTCTTGTGATGTAGTCATGCGATCGAAGTGAAAGTTTGAATAATGAACCTACGCAATAATTTTCCTTTAATGGTACATGACTCTATGGCCTATACATTTAACAATCCAACATGGCGACCATCCGAAATATTTAGACGATACTGAATATCTACGAATCTATTTTAGCAATCAAACTGCATTTTTTAATGTTCATAGGGGCTATGAACTTAAGTTCACCTATAAGACTTTAAATAACCTGGTGATCACAAATCCAACATGGCGGTGACGCGAATTATAAATATTCACATGGACATTTCTCGCAATTTAACCATCCGAGTGCAGTGAAACTTGTTACAGTAAATCCTTATACGAATGTTAATCCACTAACATCTAATTTATTTCAATTGTTTCCATAACCTCAAGATGGCAGCTCTGAAAAATTTTAAAATCTCCTTGTTTTTTCTTGTGTCCTAATTATGCGATTGAAGTTTGTATACTACACGTTCACAATAATCTGCATGTAACAGTACATAACTCTAGGACCTACATATATAAAATCCAACATGGCGACCATCCGAAATATTTAGTCGGTTCTTAATATCTACGAATCTATTACAGCAATCAAACAGAAATTGTGTATGTTGATAGTGGCAATTAACATAAGTTGGATATATGAAAATAGGCTGTATAGTTCTTCACGGAACTACTTGTCCCAATTTTTAGCACCTAAAAATCCGAGCCCTTGTGATATTTACTAAAACTGGAGTAATTGTTAAGTTGTATGAAAGTTTAGTTCGAAGCAAGTTAGAATATTCAGCAGTAATCTGGGATCCCTTTTATAAAGATCAAATTCATCACATTGAGATTGTGCAAAATAAATTTCTAAGATACATGCATTATAAGACGTTCAATGTATTTTGTCCATTTGATACTTCGACTCAGTTTTTACGAAATTTGTTCAATTTCAAGTCCTTGAAAAGTAGAAGGTCGTTAAGTTCTTTGCATCTGCTGAGGAAAATTTTAACTGTAAAATTGACTGCCAAGAATTATTTCAATTCATCACTTTTCATGTACCACAAGTAAGATCTCGACAGCAAGCACTCTTTCACATCCCAAGATCTAAAAGTGTTCACCATTCTAATTCGCCTTTAGTTAAAATATTATCATTTTATAATTCAATTGATGTTCAAGTAGATTTATTCGCTGGCGCTAACTTATTCAATAAACAAGTAAAAGCAGCTGTTCCTTGAATACTGGGTACTCTTTTCTCCTTTATTTTTGTATATTATTTTTTTCTAATTTGCATATTAAGGCTTTTACGGCCCGGATTATTATATAAATAATTCATGCTTTTGGGCTAATGCCGTGTGTATTTTTAATTTAAACCATACGTTTCGGAGAAACCTTGCCTCCTTTTTCAATGGAAATAAACAATGTGGCCAAAGAAAGTATATCAATGAGATTACAAAAAATATAGATAAATTCCTCTGTTCGTCACCAGAGAGCAGCTGCCAGAAATAACTGTATGGACCATGGTGGAACGGCGGACAGAGTAGTAAGTAACAAGAAGGTAAAGGGGGCGGTGAGAAAATATAGAAACTCCTCGAAGAATGAGGAGGGAGGGGGGAGGTGGGAGGGTTAGATGGATATAAGGAAACATAAACAAAAGGGAATAGTAGCTGAACGATACCTTACGTCATACAGTCAACGGCGAATAAACAGATGGAAACTCCTCCAGTGACGAACAAAGGAGATCAAATCCAGGCTCTGAGCCCTAGAGGGAAAATGTACAATTTTTAATATGTGAAGAACAGAGAGACTGAGAGGAACTATCTCCCTAGATCCTTAATAACTGGTAGCCAAGTGTCACTTAGCTGATATCCAGTGTCTCTGTTAAAATTATTGGGATTTTTACGAATTTCAACTGCCTCCCTTATAATTCTAGACCAGTTGTGCTTAACAAGGGCAAGCGCATGAGCATCCTTGAAACATACATCGTGCCCTGAAGACAGGGCATGTTCAGCTACAGCTGATTTGTCAGGTTGGTTTAGACGGATGTTCCTTTGATGCTCTTTGATGCGAGTGGCAATGGATCGTTTTGTTTGTCCAATGTAGACTTTTCCGCAAGTACATGGGACTTCATACACCCCAGGTTGTAGTATTGGGGACAATTTATCTTTGTTTAATGCTAAACGTTGACCAATTTTCGTCATAGTGCCGAAAACTGTTTTTATCTTGTGCTTGCGGAGAATCTTAGCAACGCGGTCAGTGGTGTTGTGAATATAAGGGAGGTAAGCAGTTCCTCTCACGTCGGAGCTCTGAGAAGGTTGTCTATCCCTCCTTCTGGGATGTAAGGATCTATATATAGTGGATTCATTATAGCCATTACCCTTAAACATGGTTTGTAAGGCATGTAACTCTTCCTGAAGAGTTGATGCCTCACAAATACGTTCCGCTCTTTTGGCTAGAGTTGTTATAATTCCTTGTTTTTGTGCTGGGTGGTGGTGGGAGTCCGCATGTAAATAACGGTTAGTGTGAGTTGGCTTACGGTAGACGCTGTGCCCCATGGAGCCATCCGCTTTCCTCCTCACAAGAACATCCAAAAAAGGTAAGCATCCACCTGACTCTAGCTCCATTGTGAAGTGGATTGAAGGATGCAGCTGATTTAGGTGGTTCAGAAAGTGGTTCAGTTTCTCAGAACCCTCCTCCCACACCACGAACGTATCATCCACATACCTCCACCAAATCACTGGTTTGAAAGACGCCGAAGATATAGCCTCCCCCTCAAAATGTTCCATGAAAAAATTTGCCACGACAGGCGAGAGTGGACTTCCCATGGCCACACCATCAGTCTGCTCGTAATATTTACCATCCCACAAGAAATAGCTGGAACACAAGCAGTGGTGGAATAATCGGGCAATGTCCTCAGGAAACAAATCCTTGATGAGTGACATGACCGAGTCCACCGGCACTCTGGTAAACAAGGACTCTACATCAAAACTCACCAAAATAGCATTTGGTTGAACGGCGATGGTTGACAATTTTTCGACGAAATGGGTTGAATCCCTAATGTAGGACTGTGTGCGCCCCAAGTGCGGCTGAAGCAACTTGCCGAGATATTGCGCAAGAGCATACGTTGGAGAACCTATTGTGCTAACAATTGGTCGAAGAGGGACGTCTTGCTTATGGATTTTTGGAAGACCATACAATCTCGGAGGAACAGCATCTCTCGGAATAAGACATCTTCCCTCTTCTTTTGGAATAGAGGACAGTTTAACAAGCTTAGCAGTGGCATTGGATACACGAGTGGTTGGATCACGAGTGCACAGTCTGTAGACAGGATCAGATAACAGAATCGAGATTTTACTTTTATATTCAACGGTATCCATCACCACTGTCGCATTTCCCTTGTCAGCGTGAAGAATAGAAATGGTGTCATTATTTCTTAGTTCCTTCAATGCCTTTCTTTCACCCCGAGTTAAATTGGGTGTGGGTACTTTAGATGATCTTAATATCCTCACACTTTCTTGTCTAACTTCTTCAGCTTCATCTGGAGGTAAATTGTAGATGGCAGCCTCAACGGATGTGATCAACTCCTCTGTAGGAATTTTGGAGGGTGCGAGAGCAAAGTTGAGACCTCTCGCACCCTCTAAAATTCCTACAGAGGAGTTGATCACATCCGCTGAGGCTGCCATCTACAATTTACCTCCAGATGAAGCTGAAGAAGTTAGACAAGAAAGTGTGAGGATATTAAGATCCTCTAAAGTACCCACACCCAATTTAACTCGGGGTGAAAGAAAGGCATTGAAGGAACTAAGAAATAATGACACCATTTCTATTCTTCACGCTGACAAGGGAAATGCGACAGTGGTGATGGATACCGTTGAATATAAAAGTAAAATCTCGATTCTGTTATCTGATCCTGTCTACAGACTGTGCACTCGTGATCCAACCACTCGTGTATCCAATGCCACTGCTAAGCTTGTTAAACTGTCCTCTATTCCAAAAGAAGAGGGAAGATGTCTTATTCCGAGAGATGCTGTTCCTCCGAGATTGTATGGTCTTCCAAAAATCCATAAACAAGACGTCCCTCTTCGACCAATTGTTAGCACAATAGGTTCTCCAACGTATGCTCTTGCGCAATATCTCAGCAAGTTGCTTCAGCCGCACTTGGGGCGCACACAGTCCTACATTAGGGATTCAACCCATTTCGTCGAAAAATTGTCAACCATCGCCGTTCAACCAAATGCTATTTTGGTGAGTTTTGATGTAGAGTCCTTGTTTACCAGAGTGCCGGTGGACTCGGTCATGTCACTCATCAAGGATTTGTTTCCTGAGGACATTGCCCGATTATTCCACCACTGCTTGTGTTCCAGCTATTTCTTGTGGGATGGTAAATATTACGAGCAGACTGATGGTGTGGCCATGGGAAGTCCACTCTCGCCTGTCGTGGCAAATTTTTTCATGGAACATTTTGAGGGGGAGGCTATATCTTCGGCGTCTTTCAAACCAGTGATTTGGTGGAGGTATGTGGATGATACGTTCGTGGTGTGGGAGGAGGGTTCTGAGAAACTGAACCACTTTCTGAGCCACCTAAATCAGCTGCATCCTTCAATCCACTTCACAATGGAGCTAGAGTCAGGTGGATGCTTACCTTTTTTGGATGTTCTTGTGAGGAGGAAAGCGAATGGCTCCATGGGGCACAGCGTCTACCGTAAGCCAACTCACACTAACCGTTATTTACATGCGGACTCCCACCACCACCCAGCACAAAAACAAGGAATTATAACAACTCTAGCCAAAAGAGCGGAACGTATTTGTGAGGCATCAACTCTTCAGGAAGAGTTACATGCCTTACAAACCATTTTTAAGGGTAATGGCTATAATGAATCCACTATATATAGGTCCTTACATCCCAGAAGGAGGGATAGACAACCTTCTCAGAGCTCCGACGTGAGAGGAACTGCTTACCTCCCTTATATTCACAACACCACTGACCGCGTTGCTAAGATTCTCCGCAAGCACAAGATAAAAACAGTTTTCGGCACTATGACGAAAATTGGTCAACGTTTAGCATTAAACAAAGATAAATTGTCCCCAATACTACAACCTGGGGTGTATGAAGTCCCATGTACTTGCGGAAAAGTCTACATTGGACAAACAAAACGATCCATTGCCACTCGCATCAAAGAGCATCAAAGGAACATCCGTCTAAACCAACCTGACAAATCAGCTATAGCTGAACATGCCCTGTCTTCAGGGCACGATGTATGTTTCAAGGATGCTCATGCGCTTGCCCTTGTTAAGCACAACTGGTCTAGAATTATAAGGGAGGCAGTTGAAATTCGTAAAAATCCCAATAATTTTAACAGAGACACTGGATATCAGCTAAGTGACACTTGGCTACCAGTTATTAAGGATCTAGGGAGATAGTTCCTCTCAGTCTCTCTGTTCTTCACATATTAAAAATTGTACATTTTCCCTCTAGGGCTCAGAGCCTGAATTTGATCTCCTTTGTTCGTCACTGGAGGAGTTTCCATCTGTTTATTCGCCGTTGACTGTATGACGTAAGGTATCGTTCAGCTACTATTCCCTTTTGTTTATGTTTCCTTATATCCATCTAACCCTCCCACCTCCCCCCTCCCTCCTCATTCTTCGAGGAGTTTCTATATTTTCTCACCACCCCCTTTACCTTCTTGTTACTTACTACTCTGTCCGCCGTTCCACCATGGTCCATACAGTTATTTCTGGCAGCTGCTCTCTGGTGACGAACAGAGGAATTTATCTATATTTTTTGTAATCTCATTGATATACTTTCTTTGGCCACATTGTTTATTTCCATTGAAAAAGGAGGCAAGGTTTCTCCGAAACGTATGGTTTAAATTAAAAATACACACGGCATTAGCCCAAAAGCATGAATTATTTATATTTTTTTCTACTTTGTACAGTTTTGTTTTCATTTTATGGTTTATATTTTCACGATCTCCTTTGTAGTATTTATGTTCTGTTCTTCATTTGTGTAATTTGTGTAATCTGTTTTCTCTATTTTCCACTGATACATGTTGTTATTTAATCAGATAATGTCAAGAAAGAATGTATTTGGGCTGGTGCCTGTGTTCCTTCATATTGATAAATAAATAAATAAATAAATAAATAACCTTCTTTAACAGACATCATATGAAACGAACGAAGCAGCAAGACTGCATACAAATTTATAAAAAGTATGAGTTCACAAATTATTTACAAAAAGTTAACTATCTAAAAAATATTCTAAAAAATGTAAAATCAGATCTGTTCAAGTTAATGATGGAAGAACGAATTCTTAAAAGACAGCCCTTAGTGGAGATGTCAATGATACGGAACTGATGTAGTGGTTCATTGAAAAAAAAAAGTTGGAGTTCGGATGAATTGTGATCTTATGCTTACGTTGGGATAAAAGGCTTTAAGATAAATGTCATAGTGATAACATATAATATACAGTATATATTATAGTGATAACATATTATTAGCCTACTTTCGATTTTTGCAAAAAATGAAAGTAGACTTATGAGATCACTACAGGGCGAAAAAAAAGTGTGTCTGTCTGTGAGTGTGTGTGTATGTGTGTGTGTGAGTCTGTGTGTGTGTGTGAGTGTGTGTACTCTGAATGTCTGTCCCCCCCCCTATCAATTCGAACACGGTGAGCGCAAATTGAACGAAATTTGGTACAAAGGTAGCACTAGCAAAGGGCACCTCAGTGTCATGTTTTATATCGCCGCCATCTTGACGGAAACGTAATGGCGGCCACACAAATGTTCAAAGCTTAAATCAAATTACGACTAACCTAATCATCCGATCTCTACCAAATTTTGCAACAACATACCTTTATGGGGGCAACATCCTTTGACCAAACTAATAGGTCATCAGCCTAATAGTTTGCGGATGGCGGCCATCTTTGTGTCAAAATCGATAGCCCCTATTAATTCGAACACGGTGAAACCGAATGGAACGAAATTTGGAACAGAGGTAGTACTAGCAAAGGGCACCCCAGTGTCATGTTTTATATCACCGCCATCTTGACGGAAACGTAATGGCGGCCACACAAATGTTCAAAGCTTAAATCAAATTACGACTAACCTAATCATCCGATCTCTACCAAATTTTGCAACAACATACCTTTTTGGAGGGAGCATCGTTTGACAAATCTAATAGGTCATTAGCCTAATAGTTTGCGGATGGCGGCCATCTTTGTGTCAAAATCGATTACCCCTATTAATTCGAACACGGTGAAACCGAATGGAATGAAATTTGGTACAGAGATAGCACTAGCAAATGACACCCAAGTGTCATGTTTTATATCACCGCCATCTTGACGGAAACGTAATGGCGGCCACACAAATGTTCAAAGCTTAAATCAAATTACGACTAACCTAATCATCCGATCTCTACCAAATGTTGCAACAACATACCTTTATGGAGGAAGCATCCTTTGACAAATCTAATAGGTCTTTAGCCTAATAGCTTGCGGATGGCGGCCATCTTTGTGTCAAAATCGATTACCCCTATTAATTCGAACACCGTGAAACCGAATGGAATGAAATTTGGTACAGAGGTAGCACTAGCAAAGGGCACCTTAGTGTCAAGTTTTATATCGCCGCCATCTTGACGGAAACGTAATGGCGTCCACACAAATATTCAAAGCTTAAATCAAATTACGATTAACCTTATCATCCGATCTCTACCAAATTTTGCATCAACATAATATTATGGAGGGAGCATCCTTTGACCAAACTAATAGGTCATTAGCCTAATATTTTGCGGATGGCGGCCATCTTTGTGTGAAAATCGATTCCCCCTTTTAATTCGAACACGGTGAAACCGAATGGAACGAAATTTGGTACAGAGGTAGCACTAGAAAAGGCCACTTCAGTGTCATGTTTTATATCACCGTCATCTTGACGGAAACGTAATCGCGGCCACCCAAATGTTAAAGGCTAAAATGTAATTACGACCAACCTAATAATCTAGTCTCTACCAAATTTTGCAACAACAAATCTTTATGTGGGAAGCATATTCTGACCAAACTGCTAGATCATCAGCCCAATAGTTTGCAGATGGTGGCCAAGTATGTGTGCAAATCGATTCCCCCTATAAATTCAAACACGGTGAAACCGAATTGAACGAAATTTGGTACAGAGGTAGCACTAGCAAAAGGCACCCCAGTGTCATGTTTTATATCGCCGCCATCTTGACGGAAACGGAATGACGGCCACCCAAATGTTAAAAACTTAAATCAAATTTCGACCATCCTAATAATTTGATCTCTACCGGATTTTGCAGCAACATGCCTTTTTGTGGAAAGCATCTTATGACTGACTACAAGGTCATCAGCCCAATAGTTTGCAAATAGCGGCCATGTATGTGTGCAAATCCATTCCCCAGATCAATTCAAATACGGTGAAACTGAATTGAATGATTTTTTTTACAGAGGTAGCACTAGCAAAGGGCACCTCATATTCATGTTTAATATCCCTATAGCACGTTGTATTTCAACAAGCTACTACAACCAACATTCAATTATACTCCTTGAAAAGGACAAAGAGTTATAACAATACCCATGCATTTAGGAGAAAGTAGGCTATATGTTCTTTACTGAACAACTTGTTACATCCATGTATATAAAAATCAATGTACGAGATAGTTCGTATGTGGGTGGGTGGGTGGGTGGGTGGGTGGGTATGTCTCCTATGCGTTCACATACCATTCATTCGATTACGATGAAATTTGGTTGAGTTGTTGATTACACTCCAAGGAAGGTTTCTTGCTTAGTAAATCCATTTTACAATAGGTAGCGCACGTGTATATTCAACAAATGAGCGACGATGCGCGAAGCGTTTCAATAAAGTCCCCTATACGTTCACACCATTCATTCGATTACGATGAAACTTGGGTGAGATGTTGAGTACACCTTTCCAAGGAAGGTTTCTGGCTTAATAAATCCACTTTAAAATAGGTAGCGCACAAGTAGATTCAACATATGAGCGACGACGCGCGAAGCGTTTCAATAAAGTCCGGTATGCGATCACATAGTATTCATCCGATTGCGATGAAACTTGGGTGAGATGTTGAGTACACCCCAAGGAAGGTTTCTGGATTAGTAAATCGATTTTAGAATAGGTAGAGCACGAGTAGATTCAAGAAATGGCTGACGACGCGCGAAGCGTTTCAATCAAGTGCTGTATGCGTTCACATACCATTCATTCGATTTCGATGAAACTTGGGAGAGATGTTGAGTACACCACTCCAAGGAAGGTTTCTGGCTTTGTAAATCCACTTTACAATAGGTAGCGCACGAGTGGATTCAACAAATGAGCGACGACGCGCGAAGCGTTTCAATTAAGTCCCGTATGCGTTCACATAGTATTAATCCGATTGCGATGAAACTTGGGTGAGATATTGAGTACACCCCAAAGAAGGTTTCTGGATTAGTAATTCAATTTTACAATAGGTAGCGCACGTGTAGATTCAACAAATGAGTGACGACGCGCGAAGCGTTTCAATAAATTACCGTATGCGTTCACATACCAATTATTCGGTTCAATGAAACTTGGGACAGATGTTGAGTACACTCCAAGGAAGGTTTCTGGCTTAGTAAATCCATTTTTCAATAGGCATCGCACTTGTAGATTCAACAAATGAGCAACGACGCGCGAAGCGTTACAATCAAGTCCCATATGCGGTCGTATACCATTCGACCGATAGCGATGAAACTTGGGTTAGATGTTGTGTACACCACTCAAGGAAGGTTTCTGGCTTAGTAAATCCACTTTACAATAGGTAGCGCACGAGTAGATTCAACAAATGAGCGCTGACGCGCGAAGCGTTTCAATATAGTCCCGTATGCGTTCACATATTATTAATCCGATTGCGATGAAACATGGGTGAGATTTTGAGTACACCCCAAGGAAAGAAGTTTTTGGATTAGTAATTCCATTTTACAATAGGTAGCGCACGTGTAGATTCAATAAATGAGTGACGACGCGCGAAGCGTTTCAATAAATTACCATATGCGTTCACATACCATTTATTCGATTTCGATGAAACTTGGGAGAGATGTTGAGTACACTCCAAGGAAGGTTTCTGGCTTAGTAAATCCATTTTACAATAGGCAGCGCACGTGTAGATTCAACAAATGAGTGACGACGCGCGAAGCGTTTCAATAAAGTCCCGTATGCGGTCATATACCATTCGTCCGATAACGATGAAACTTGGGTTAGATGTTGTGTACATGCCAGGGAAGGTTTCTGGCTTAGTATTTGCATTTTACAATAGGTAGCGCACAAGTAGATTCAACAAATGAGCGATGGCACGACAATTGTTTTAACTAAGTCACGTATGCGTTCATATACCATTCATCCGATTGCGATGAAACTTATGATGAGTTGTTGTGTACAGGCCAGAGAAGGTTTTCGACTTAGTAAATCCACTTCACAATAGGTAGCGCACGAGTAGATGCAACAAATGATTGACGACGCGCGAAGCGTTTCAACAAAATCCCGTATGCGATCTTATAACATTCATCGATTGGGAAGAAACTTTTGTGAGCTGTTGTGTACACTCATGTGAACGTTTCTAACGTAGTAAATCCATTTCACAATAGATAGCACACGAGTAGATTCAACAAATGTGTGACAACGCACGAATCGTTAAAACAAAAGTCCCGTATTGGTTCATACGCCATTCATCCGATTGCCATGAAACGTTAATGATTTGTTGTGTACAAGCCAGGGAAGGTTTTCGACTTAGTAAATCAATTTCTCAATAGGTAGCGCACGCGTATATGCAACAAATGAGTGACGACGCGCGAAGCGTTTGAACAAAATTGCGTATGCGTTCATATACCATTCATCGATTACGATGAAACTTTGATGAGTTGTTCTGTATACGTATGTGGACATTTCTAAATTAGTAAATCCATTTCTCAATAGGTAGCGCACGCGTTGATGTAATAATTGGGTGACGACGCGTGAAGCGTTTCAACAAAGTCCCATATGCGTTCATATACCATTCATCGATTGCGATGAAACATTGATGAGTTGTTGTGTACATTTATGTGTAAGTTGCTAACTTAGTAAATCCATATCACAATAGGTAGCGCACGAGTAGATTCAACACATGTGAGACAGCGCACGAGTCATTTAAACAAAATCCCGTATGCGTTCATCTGCCATTCATCCGATTGCGATGAAACTTATGATGAGTTGTTGTGTACACGCCAGAGAAGGTTTTCGACTTAGTAAATCCATTTCACAATAGGTAGCGCACGAGTAGATGCAACAAATGATTGACGACGCGCGAAGCGTTTCAACAAAATCCCGTATGCGATCTTATAACATTCATCGATTGGGAAGAAACTTTGGTGAGCTGTTGTGTACACTCATGTGAACGTTTCTAACGTAGTAAATCCATTTCACAATAGATAGCACACGAGTAGATTCAACAAATGTGTGACAACGCACGAATCGTTAAAATAAAAGTCCCGTATTGGTTCATACGCCATTCATCCGATTGCCATGGAACGTTAATGATTTTTTGTGTACAAGCCAGGGAAGGTTTTCGACTTAGTAAATCCATTTCTCAATAGGTAGCGCACGCGTATATGCAACAAATGAGTGACGACGCGCGAAGCGTTTGAACAAAATTGCGTATGCGTTCATATACCATTCATCGATTGCGATGAAACTTTGATGAGTTGTTCTGTATACGTATGTGGACATTTCTAAATTAGTAAATCCATTTCTCAATAGGTAGCGCACGCGTTGATGTAATAATTGGGTGACGACGCGTGAAGCGTTTCAACAAAGTCCCATATGCGTTCATATACCATTCATCGATTGCGATGAAACATTGATGAGTTGTTGTGTACATTTATGTGTAAGTTGCTAACTTAGTAAATCCATATCACAATAGGTAGCGCACGAGTAGATTCAACACATGTGAGACAGCGCACGAGTCATTTAAACAAAATCCCGTATGCGTTCATCTGCCATTCATCCGATTGCGATGAAACTTATGATGAGTTGTTGTGTACACGCCAGAGAAGGTTTTCGACTTAGTAAATCCATTTCACAATAGGTAGCGCACGAGTAGATGCAACAAATGATTGACGACGCGCGAAGCGTTTCAACAAAATCCCGTATGCGATCTTATAACATTCATCGATTGGGAAGAAACTTTTGTGAGCTGTTGTGTACACTCATGTGAACGTTTCTAACGTAGTAAATCCATTTCACAATAGATAGCACACGAGTAGATTCAACAAATGTGTGACAACGCACGAATCGTTAAAACAAAAGTCCCGTATTGGTTCATACGCCATTCATCCGATTGCCATGAAACGTTAATGATTTGTTGTGTACAAGCCAGGGAAGGTTTTCGACTTAGTAAATCAATTTCTCAATAGGTAGCGCACGCGTATATGCAACAAATGAGTGACGACGCGCGAAGCGTTTGAACCAAATTGCGTATGAGTTCATATACCATTCATCGATTACGATGAAACTTTGATGAGTTGTTCTGTATACGTATGTGGACATTTCTAAATTAGTAAATCCATTTCTCAATAGGTAGCGCACGCGTTGATGTAATAATTGGGTGACGACGCGTGAAGCGTTTCAACAAAGTCCCATATGCGTTCATATACCATTCATCGATTGCGATGAAACATTGATGAGTTGTTGTGTACATTTATGTGTAAGTTGCTAACTTAGTAAATCCATATCACAATAGGTAGCGCACGAGTAGATTCAACACATGTGAGACAGCGCACGAGTCATTTAAACAAAATCCCGTATGCGTTCATCTGCCATTCATCCGATTGCGATGAAACTTATGATGAGTTGTTGTGTACACGCCAGAGAAGGTTTTCGACTTAGTAAATCCATTTCACAATAGGTAGCGCACGAGTAGATGCAACAAATGATTGACGACGCGCGAAGCGTTTCAACAAAATCCCGTATGCGATCTTATAACATTCATCGATTGGGAAGAAACTTTGGTGAGCTGTTGTGTACACTCATGTGAACGTTTCTAACGTAGTAAATCCATTTCACAATAGATAGCACACGAGTAGATTCAACAAATGTGTGACAACGCACGAATCGTTAAAATAAAAGTCCCGTATTGGTTCATACGCCATTCATCCGATTGCCATGGAACGTTAATGATTTGTTGTGTACAAGCCAGGGAAGGTTTTCGACTTAGTAAATCCATTTCTCAATAGGTAGCGCACGCGTATATGCAACAAATGAGTGACGACGCGCGAAGCGTTTGAACAAAATTGCGTATGCGTTCATATACCATTCATCGATTGCGATGAAACTTTGATGAGTTGTTCTGTATACGTATGTGGACATTTCTAAATTAGTAAATCCATTTCTCAATAGGTAGCGCACGCGTTGATGTAATAATTGGGTGACGACACGTGAAGCGTTTCAACAAAGTCTCATATGCGTTCATATACCATTCATCGATTGCGATGAAACATTGATGAGTTGTTGTGTACATTTATGTGTAAGTTGCTAACTTAGTAAATCCATATCACAATAGGTAGCGCACAAGTAGATTCAACACATGTGAGACAGCGCACGAGTCGTTTAAACAAAATCCCGTATGCGTTCATCTGCCATTCATCCGATTGCGATGAAACTTATGATGAGTTGTTGTGTACACGCCAGAGAAGGTTTTCGACTTAGTAAATCCATTTCACAATAGGTAGCGCACGAGTAGATGCAACAATTGTGTGACGACGCGCTAAGCGTTACAACAAAATCCCGTATGCCATTCATCGATTGTGATGAAACATTGATGAGTTGTTGTGTACACTTATGTGAAGGTTTCAAACTTAGTAAATCCATTTCACGGTGGGCAGCGCACGAGTAGAACAACAAATGTTTGACAGCGCACGAATCGTTTAAACAAAATCCCGTATTCGTTTATATGCCATACATTCGATTGCGATGAAACTTTGGTGAGTTGTTGTGCACGCTCCCACGAATGTTTCTAAATTAGTGAATCCATTTTACGATAGTTCAGAGGTAGTTAACGGAAATCGAAAACATATTGTGTATGCTAACGCACTTCAAAAACAAAATTAAAACGCCAGCACTTTCTTTGATTGGCATTGCAACGCATGCCGGGTACAGCTTGTTTAACTATAAAATGGAGCTTATTAATTTTACACTGTACCTTGTGCGTGAGCATCTACAGTATTCGTGTTTTTAATTTGCAAATCTTACTCTCAGATTCATATGGAATCCTCTAAAAAATATAATGGTTCATATTCAGAATATACTGCCCAATATATTTCTAAAATAATCTCTTTAAGTCTGACCGTGAAGTTATTGGAATAGCTTCAATGTTTCATCTCGAAAGGGTTGGTTTTGCTAGAAGAAGGGAGAGAAAGTAGGATGTCTACTGACTGGAGGTTTGTGCTCTCAGCCGTGCTGTTTGGGAGAGGGAATGGGACTATCGCAAACGAACCAAGACTATACATATGAGTTGGGGGAGTACGTAGGGGGAGGAGAGAAGTAGTGGCTTAAAAAAAGCGTGCTATATAACAAACCTAAGGGTTATTTGGACGTAGTGGAGCTGGAGGAGGAAAAGAGAAATGCCCACTCCCCATATCCCCCCTCCACCCCCCTCCTGTGGACAACAATGGGGGAGAACAATGTGTATGGACCCGCGATCAATACCCCGATAGGTCGATATCACCCACACACATGCATACATAGAGGGAATGCATGCGGAATGCAGTTGGGTGGGTGGGGGGTGGTACATTGCACTGAACAGCCAACCTAATGTGTGAGCTTCAAATGCATGGGCTTAACTCAAAAACGAACAAAAAGCATCCACTCCCTTTGAAAACATGACCTCATCATTCGCGATGATTTTAATGCTGATGATTGGTTACCCTAGGGCAGAAAATTCCTCAGTTGTTAGAACTTTGCAAATCCAAATACAGAACTTGATCGAGTCAAAATTTAACTTTTAACTATCAGCGCATTCATTTTATTTGAAAATAACGTCCAATTATTATTATTAACAAGAAAAGTGCGCTCAAGTGGAGCATTAATTTACAATTATAGGAGCACATCTAAAAGAACACATTATTATTTGCTATATTCTGTGAAAAAAGGCGAGTAATGGACTCGTGTGTACTTGCCGTTCTCCTCTATGGAGCACAAACGTGGTAAATAACTAAGAGCAAGCTTCGAAGGTGGAAGTGTGCCAGAGGAAAATGGAGAGAAAACTTCTAACCATTGCATTAAGGAACAGAATTTGACACGAGGAAATCAGGAAGAGGACAGGGCTAGAGGATGTCATCACAAGAGCCAAGAAACTGAAATGGACATGGGCAGGCCATGTACTGAGAATGGATCACGCAAGGTGGGCCTACTCAACTACAGTGTGGGAGCCCAGAGACGGAAGAAGAAATCCCGGCTTTCCGAAGACCAGATGGTCAGACGAGTTCCAGTGACGATCGGGAAGCAGTGGATGAGAGTGGCAGGTCAACGGAATTCGTGGAGGACTGTCGTCGAAACGGTTTGTTTGAAATGTCCCTAGACTCATCGTCAGCTTAGATAAATCTTCAGGCAAATACGAACTAGGTCCAAGTATTATGAGTGAAAATGTTTAACGTAATACGATCATTTGTGAGGAAGATGATTAAGAGTGTAAATAGTCAGTACAATTAGTTTTAAGTTACTATTAAGGTAAATGTTCATCAGCTTAGCTCATCTGATGAAATATCTCAGAGCTACCCTGCTAGCAGGAGGCCTTTATGGGATTTACCAATGGCTAATAATAATAATAATATGTAAGCGCTTTTGTCCTCTTTACGCATGTCAATATGTGATATTTGTCACGGGTCGCCCGCACAGCACACATTGACAATTTTCAGTCGGTTTATGGTATTTTTGATAGCCTATTGCATATCTAGTGATGGCATCCGTGAATTACTGTTCTTGTGATAACATGTTACTGGGACTTGCATTCCTTCTTCCATCCATCGTCCAATAGTTAAGGAACTTCAAACATACCACCACATGGTTTATATTCCTCAATTAGAATGAAAATTATGAAATATATATTGGGCTTTTTGGTCCAAGCTGTGTGCATGCCAGTTTTTAAAGTTTCTAGCTTCACGGGAGAGGAGATGCAGCTTTAAGAGAAGAAAAGAAGAAAGAAGAGCGATAATTAATGATTGTGTCTGTCACAAATCACGTACAATATACAATATAACACACATTTCCAAGAAAACTGTGAATCTTTGCTATCACAAACAAATTTCTACCAACATACTTTCAGTCTTATTTGAGACTGTTTTACCTTTCAGTGCCCAGTCTAGTCTGCAAGCCTCTGCTTGCGAACAATCGCCTCTATGTTCCCCTATTAGCAGTTAGCACTGCAGCCTCCTCTGCTTCTACAGCTCTCACCTTGAAATCATTCAACACTGAATATAACAATCGCCTTCTAGGCCTACCTCTTCTTGTCTTACCCTCTACAGCCAGAACCATTAACCTGGTAATCTCTCCTCCCCCTCATCACATGCCCCAGCTTGCCACGGTGGGTGAGTGGTTATCGTGTCGGTCTACTAACCCAAAGCTTGCAAGCTCACTCCTGGCGGTGGTAAGTGATTTTTTAAAGGGAGCAAAAATTATTACATCATGTCATACGATGTTGGCATGCCAAACAACCTATTTGAATTCAGTAGGCCGTGTTCATAATGGCAAAATTAACCTTGGGAGTTTCCGCCAACACATAGTTCCTCATTTCTCTACTAGGAAGCGCTATAGTGTTCAAGGAGCTTAGATATCTAACCTCCTTGACTTTCATAGTGCTTCAAGGAAGAACGAAATTCGACATGCAAGCTACCCTTCGGGTGTCAAATGACAAAGCTTGCTCCCGGCATCCGAGGCCATACGATATTATTATTATTATCACATGTCGGCTCATACGAACAACTTCATGAATTAAGTTTGTCGTCCCGAAAGGGTCTTTAATTAAATATGTAGATTCCCTTTTCTCAGCTTCCAAGCGGGACAGCAGTTAGAACATGGTCCACTCAGGTTCCCCTCGAGACTGGTATTTCTTGAATCAACTGAACACGAAGATTCCCAAATGAATGTTATTTATTATAAGTCGACCGACAAATAATACATTCACAATAATCTATATACAAGGCATGTAGCCTGACTGCTTCGCAGTCTAGTTGAACAGAGTTACATTACTCAAAGTTACAAGTGATGAAGAGGAAGAGCTGGCCTTGTGCACCAAGTTAAATACTGGATGATCCATAGTGGGGGTTGAGAGTTTCTCTGATGGGCTAGCCAATCAGAAGTTTACTTCGTTTAGGAGGGAGTTGTCTCTCTGAGTGGGAGAAATAATGATACGTAAAATATTGAAGGTTAGTTAAAATTCCTTCTAGAAGCTTCAGAACTCCGTCATAAATGACTCTCAAGGTTTTCTTATGAAAGAGAGCTGTTTACTGGAGGTTTCCATGTCTTTAAATGGAGACAGCTTGTTTTAGATTATCTGACTGGGATATCTTGTTTTTAAATGGTTAATGCTTGTAAAGGAAACGAGGGATTACAAGATTTGGCTTTTAGCTTTATGACTTGGTGAGGCGCTTTCATAAATGGTATGTCAACAGGTTTCAACAGGCTAAGCTTCCAATAATAATAATAATAATAATAATATAACTTAGAAACCAAACTCATTGGAACCCATAAACCTAGGTTCAGTATTGGACAGGGAACATGATTTCTCCCCCCTTAGTGTTTTGCTGTCCTCAGCAACATTTACATTTTTCTTACTTCTAAGTTTTACAGATTTACATAAATGACACAGTTTTTGTCTAAATATAAACAAAATGATACATATTATAATTAATACAAAAATTATATTAATGGATGTAAATTGCCTCTTCGTGATATAGGTTGTAGGAATTGGCTCCAAGTCTAATTTCAATTTGGTTATATCAAGATGGGAATTAAGGAAGTTTACTTCACTCTTTATTATGGGTGTGTCATGAATATTCAGGATTGGGAAGTTGTGAACATAATTAGTAGGTTTTTGTTGCAGCGTTGTGCCTATACTAGACATGGGGCAAGATTCGTTTGAAAACACTATTTGTGGACCTGAGAGTTTCAGAGAGCTTTGAGTCTCTTTGCATGTTTGTAAAATTATCTCAGGTGTTCTGCTAAAGAACAGAATGTGTTCCTTATTTATAGGTTGGAATATTCTTATATCATTTCTTATGGAAGCATATTCACATCCGGCAGGATTTGTTAGATTACAATTGGTAATTCTAATATTATAGTACGGTACATACATACATATGACTGTGTGTTTTTCACACAAGGTGAACTGGACCATTTTAATGTGGGTCCCTGTAAATAATATTTTTCAGTCGGGATAAGGATTGCATTTTCAATGGTTGGTACAGGGGTGACGTCATACAATTGATATTGGCTTCCATCCGTGATTGGCATGGAGAGGATTACAATCATTTCCTCGTCCATTATAATTACCTGGGTTTTTGACAATTTTAAATTTTCGAATTGATGATATTGATCTGCATGAATCATACTTTTGACAGGGTAAATAGATAGCAAATGTTTTACCAAGTTTGTTAAGTCTTTTCTGGAGAATAATTTTACATTTGTCATTTCGTTAAATGAGAGAGAAATAGTTTCTTGCAGCACTTGCACTATTTTGTTATATTTATTGATGCACATTAAAACTTATTGAAGGTCTTCCAGTAGGTTGATCTTGAAATCTTCTGTCTGGAGAATACCCTGAAGTACCCTCATGTTGCTGGTAACATGATTCATTTCATCGTAAAATTTTTGAGCAATTGAGTTTGCAAAAGATACCAATTTATTTATATGTTTAATCTCATTATTACGGCTTTGTTTTAAAGTGTCTAATTGACTTTGTAAATTATCCAAATCATCTTGGTCCAAATTACCAGAGATGAATTTAATTACTTTTCCTAAACCGTTAATTAAACCTCTCCTAGTTCTATTAGAAATGTTTGGTATTAATTTATTTAAATCCTTTTTAGTTTCTTTAGTTACTTCAATTAATTCATTTATTAAATAGGGAATAGTATTATTACTTTTTAATACTAAACTAGAGACAGTGTCATCAATATTCTTATATGCCTCTTTTAAAGTAGTAAGGTTGAAATGAAACATGAATTTGTGGTAGTTGCTAATTATTACAACGGGTCCCATAGGATCGGCGTAGAATCCTGGAGATTTACGGGTTCTGTGTGGATGATGGCATACCCTGGTAGGAATCTGCAATGGGAAGAATTTTCCTCTTAGGTTTTATATCACGGAAGTTTCGGACATGAGTTTTACCGTTTTTCATTTTACAGTAAACTCGGTTTTCCTCGATTTTGGTTATTGTGCCTTCATTATATACATTTTTTGATTTCCTATTTCTGGTTAGGGGATCCAAAACATAAACTACCTCACCTATTTTATAGGGATGTTCAAAGGTGGAATCCCTTGGATCGGGCTTTCTTTCATTTAAAACTTTAATTTGGTTTGCCTGTCTTTGTATGTATTCATTAATTTTTGGTGACGGGGAGAAAATGTGGTCCAATGCTTTGTAGTATGGGCCATATAGGACATTAAATGGTGGTTGCTTGGTTGCTGTGTGAATTGAGGAATTGTAATTTGTGATTGCAGTGATTATGAGCTGTGGCAACGGGGTAAATTTATCATTATCTCTCGAAATTCTTAATTTTTCGAGGAGGGTGGAATTCAATCTTTCCACAGGTGAATTTGAGGTTGAGTTCAGAGGTGTGGTGGCATGGTTCTCAATGTTCATAGCTTTACAGTACTCTGTAATTAAGCTGTTTTCAAATTCTCCTCCTTGATCGTGAGTGATTCTTTTGGGATACCCATGGTGCGAAAAATAAATTTGTAATTGGTTCAAAACTGCCATAGCTGTACCATTAGCTAATACGTAGGCTTGTCCGTATTTAGAAAATACGTCCAATATCGTTAAAATGCGGTTCTGTTCAAAATTAAATGTGTCAATGTGAATCTGGGCAAATGGGTGGTCTGCTACAATAGGTCCTTGATTTGGTACCTCATTAGGGTGCCTCTCATACTTATTTCTTTGACACAAATTGCATTGGTTAATTAGATTCCTGATCTGTTCTTTTAGATGTGGCCAATAGTACTTGGTTCGAAGGTGCTCATATGTTTCAATAATACCATTGTGATTTATTGAATGGTATTGCAATATCAACTGTTTTTGAGTTTCTGAACATTCTATGTCCTCTAAAAATTTTGATGTCCTGATTATTATCAATTCTGAAGTGAATAATCTCTGGCATACTCTGATAAACGGAATCTCAAGTGTTACGTCATCAAAGTAGGCGGCGTACCTATTTGAGGTATTTATGACTTTAAGAAGGTGTCTCTTTAAATCGTCATAGAGATTTTTCTGCGTTACAATCATGACGTGGCGGGTAAATTTCTTAAATAATTTCTGTTCTAGAATCTTTGGAAATTCTCCGTACTTTATTATGATCTGGTTACGGTTCTGGTTCAAATTTCTTTCTGATATCTTTAAAGTGAAAATTGGGTCGTCCTGATTGGAATGTACAGTTTCATTATCCATTTCATGCTGGTATGTATCATCTCCGGGGATGGCTACATTAGAAACTGTTTCCTCATTTATATTCACTTGTATTCGTGAAAGTGCATCCGCGACATAATTAGTTTTTCCCTTGACATATTTTATGTCAAAATCAAACTCTCCTAACTTTATTTTCCAGCGATAGAGTCTTGAACTGGGATCTTTAAGAGAGAACAGCCATTGGAGTGGACGATGATCACACTCTACAGTGAAGTGTCGTCCCCATAAATAAGGCTTAAAATGTTTGCTACTCTCTACTATGGCTAACAGTTCTCTTTCTATTGTTGAATAATTTCTTTCGGCGGGATTTAAAGTTTTGGAGTAGTAGGCAATAGGATGTCCTTTCTGTGTGAGAACACTGCCTAATGCGAAGTCTGAGCTATCCGTGGTTAACACGAATGGTTCTTCAAAATCTGGGTAAGCTAATACTGGCGCATTTATTAACTGGGTTTTTAGGGTTTCAAATGCAGATTTGTACTCGGGATTTTCTGCATCTATTTTGGTTCCTTTTTTCAAGCAGCGGGTTATTGGATATGCAATTTTGGCAAAATCTTTCAGGAATCTCCTGTAAAAGCCCGCAAGGCCAAGAAATTGTTTAATTTCTCTCGTGGTCTTGGGAATAGGGTAGTTTTTTACTACTTTAATTTTGTCAGGGTTTGGTTTTACACCTTCTTGTGAGACAACATGCCCTAGGAAAGCTACTTCCTTGTGAAGAAATTCAGTTTTATCAAGCTGTATCTTCAGGTTCACCTCTCGTAATTTTTGCATTACAAGGGTAAGGTGTTGTCCATGTTCCTCTAGGGATTTGCTGTATATGATGATGTCATCAATATACACAAAACAGAACTTGTAAAGAAAAGGGCGTAGGACGTTGTCCATTACACGCTGAAAAGTGGCGGGAGCATTCTTAAGACCAAACGGCATTCTACAATATTGTAGATGGCGATTTTCTATAGTAAATGCTGTCTTTTCTATAGATCTAGGATCCATCTCAATTTGATGAAATCCTTGCGCGAGGTCTAGAGTCGAAAAATAGGAACTGTGTCCTAGGTTATCTAGGATCTCTTCTATCCTAGGAAGAGGATATTTGTCTTCAATGGTCTTTTTATTTAGCTGCCTAAAGTCTATGACCAATCTCCATTTCTTTTGTCCTGAAGCATCTAGCTTCTTTGGCACTATCCATACTGGATTACTATATGGAGATTCACTATGGGTAATTATCCCCTGCTTAAGAAGTTTTTCTACTTCTTCGCTCAATACTTTCTTTAGCGCGGGAGGATATCGGTAATTTTTCTGATATACCGGATCCTCATCGGTGGTTCGAACGAAGTGTTTTACTGCATTTGTGAATGTTAGGTCACACCCTGGATAGTAAAACACGTCCGCGAATTCAGAGCATATTTCTGATATGACACTTCTTTCTATGCCGTTCATATGCTGCGTGCGGAGATATTCTTGAATCTCGCACTCCGAAATAGAATTTATTTCTAATGGTTGTATTGAGATATTTTCCAAAGGTTCCACTAGCACTGGTTTACTAAACTCTAATTTTAAATTCGTTTCTGCAGGATACAAGACCTGATAATTCTCTGCATGTAGGATTGCATCTGCAAAATACATTCCTTCATGTTCGAACTTTGGGATGTATACATCTCTTTGTTGAATGTTAACAGGGATTGCAATTTTGTGCATGTCTGATGAGGGTTGAAAATTTACTTGTTTGTTGCCTGAGTGAAAATAAAATGGTATGTCCTTATTATTCAGGGTAACTAGGTTTGATTTATAATCTATTTTTGCACCTAGCTTTACAAAATCTGCTGTGCCAATTAGCGCATCGAAATAATCGTGCCACTGCATGACTCTAAAATTTTTGGGCGTGTCAATTTCGTATTCTGAAAAAATAGGGAATTGTATGCAGAATGGTTCTTGGAACAAATATTCTGCGAAATATTCATATGCTATTGCGGGATTCATTATTGAGTTGCAAGCACCACTATCTATTAGGATTTTAAATCCGAATAGGGTGATGAACGGTAATTTTGGAGCATTTTTTATATTATTTATGTCTTCGCATGAGATGACTGGGCCAAGTGAAAATCCTGCTCTTGTTCCCCTGGGTTTTCATAACTATCCTGAAGTAGCGATGGGTGGATTGAGTCGTATTCGAACTCATACTCTTGGGGTTGAGCTTCTTGGGAATATCCCGCCGATTGTGTTTCTGGGGAATATTCTTGTGGCATATAGCTTAGCTCATCTGTCTCCTCTGCGTGTGCATTCACGTTCCCTCTTATAGTGGACACTCCTGACATTGGTTTCGGATATGTCTGATTATTGGGCGTGAAGCGCCGGGCAATGTTATTTGGTGTAGGATAAGGCCTACTGAATTGTTTGAAGGGTTGTTGGTTCTGTGGTTTCAAGATGTGTGGGTTCGGTCCCTGAAAAGGTCGAAAGTTTGGTTGAGGATTAGGGTTCCTAAATTGTGGATTCGGTTGGGTAAAGAAAGGTCGGGCTTGTGGAAAGTAATGATTTTGAGGCTTGGGAAATGCAAATGGATTGTGAATGGCATGGTTTAGTGGTTGTATTGGACCAAAAGGAGCAATCCGATTAGGTGGTGTTAGTGGTGTTTGTTGGGGTGGCTTATGACTGGGACCAATATTGGGAGGATACTTCAGTGTTCCTCTCAACTGATCCATATAGCTCTCGTGAGCTCTGTCATTATCATAAATTCTGCAAGTCGTCAGTGCATGGCTAAGGTCGGTTACTTGGGCGTAACGTAAGTAGGCTCGGTATGGATCTAGGATACCGGCTTTAAATGTGTTTAAGCTCAAATCATCTAATTCTCGTAATTTAAGCTCCAATATCTGGTCATGATAATTGAGTTTACACAAACTCTTACACTGTAAGACTAGAGCATCTAGCCTGTCATGGTATTCAGTGTAGCTTTCGCTTCTTTTCTGAAAGCAGTTTGATATTTCCTGCACTAGCAATCTCTCATCTTTAACGTCTCCAAATTTTCTGATTAATTTCTCTTTAAGTTTTTCATAGCTACTGTTCGCGTCAAGATCCAAAATACTACTCGCTTCCCCTTTTAATTTTGACTTTATGACGTTAAACAGAAATTCGTTAATGATGTTAGCATTTGTAGTAGCAGGAGCTCTCTTGTGTGTGTTTAAAAAACTATCACATCTTGCTAAAAAGTAATCCAAGCTGCAAAATGCGCTCCCATTAAATTCAGGTAATAACTGAATCTGGGCATATTCAAATTTTGATAACAATTCCGTCTCCGGCATTGTTAAGTCAGTGATTAATTGCTTAGTTTAATTTAAAATAATTTAAGATTATTTATTTATTTATTTATTAGTTGGTTAAAGAAAAATTATTTATTATTATTATTACTGATTATTAATTCAAAAGAACAATGGCATGCGGCACTTGTTCTAGTTTAAAAACGCGCACTCACTTTCTTTTGAAAGGCAAAATAAGTGCTCTTCTTTAAAATTTGAGAAATGAACTATGTTGTATACAAGCAATATGAAAGGTACACACAAAAAAAACAGGGTATTTTGAATGTACTCACAGCCAGGAAATGATGATCAGCATGGACTGCATTCCGGTCTGCGTAGTCGGTTGGCTTCCTTCTGCGATGTCGTGCTATCGAAAGGCCCCTCTCAGAGTTGTCGATGCGCACGTACAGCAGCTACGGATGGCGATAGATGGCGGTCAGAAGGCGCTTGTTTCAGCGTTGCCGGCTCACCTCCTCTCGTTCCGTAGTCGGTTGGGTTTCTTCAGTGTCGTTCGAGCGACTGAAAGGCCCCTTAACAGAGTTGTCGATTTACTCGGACGGCGATGGCGGTTGGTTACTGACGAAAAGCGCTTATTTCAGCGTTGTCGGCTAGCTTCCTCCCTTAAAGCTGGCTGGTTAGATATGGACGAAAAGCCTCCAGTAAGGTTGTCAGTACCACTTCTTTCCAGTCGGCTTGGTTCAGATGATCAAGATGACTTCAGTATTTTCGGGATGATACTGGCTTTCTTGGATTGGTAACGAAAGGCGCCACTTGAAGTCTTGGCTTCGTTGAGCGTTGTCAGTATACCTGGTCCAATCAGCACGTAGATCTGGTGGTGATCATGTATCAATCGCGGCCGGGCCCCCAATTAAGTTTGTCGTCCCGAAAGGGTCTTTAATTAAATATGTAGATTCCCTTTTCTCAGCTTCCAAGCGGGACAGCAGTTAGAACATGGTCCACACAGGTTCTCCTCGAGACTGGTATTTCTTGAATCAACTGAACACGAAGATTCCCAAATGAATGTTATTTATTATAAGTCGACCGACAAATAATACATTCACAATCATCTATATACAAGGCATGTAGCCTGACTGCTTCGCAGTCTAGTTGAACAGAGTTACATTACTCAAAGTTACAAGTGATGAAGAGGAAGAGCTGGCCTTGTGCACCAAGTTAAATACTGGATGATCCATAGTGGGGGTTGAGAGTTTCTCTGAAGGACTAGCCAATCAGAAGTTTACTTCGTTTAGGAGGGAGTTGTCTCTCTGAGTGGGAGAAATAATGATACGTAAAATATTGAAGGTTAGTTAAAATTCCTTCTAGAAGCTTCAGAACTCCGTCATAAATGACTCTCAAGGTTTTCTTATGAAAGAGAGCTGTTTACTGGAGGTTTCCATGTCTTTAAATGGAGACAGCTTGTTTTAGATTATCTGACTGGGATATCTTGTTTTTAAATGGTTAATGCTTGTAAAGGAAACGAGGGATTACAAGATTTGGCTTTTAGATTTATGACTTGGTGAGGCGCTTTCATAAATGGTATGTCAACAGGTTTCAACAGGCTAAGCTTCCAATAATAATAATAATAATATGACTTAGAAACCAAACTCATTGGAACCCATAGTCCTAGGTTCAGTATTGGACAGGGAACATGATTCATGTACCGTGTTCATTTCTAACTTAGCCTTTATCTTTTCATTACAAGTAGCCTACCTTCCAATGTCCCAGCAATCATTCGTGTTACCTCTAGCTTATGTACAAGATATCTTGAATCTACCCAGCTCTCACTTCCATACAGCAAGGTTGGTCTATATACTGAGTGGTATAAAATGAGTTGTATCGCTACACTAATTTTTTGTAGAATTATTTTGTCAAAATTCTATAATTACTATTTTAACCCGTATAAAAAGCCGTTGCATGGAGTTTAGCCGTTTTTCACATATTATCCATGTTTATAAAAAAAGCCTAACTTTTCTTTCTTTAAGGGGGCTCATGCACAGTCGGATGTCAAAAGTTTAGTTTTGGATTTTACATTTAAATGAAATTTCTCAATATATCTGTTAAGTTTTATAACTAAATTCAGCAATTTGGCAGAGATATGGCGTGTTACTTGAGACCATGCGCCTATCCGTCAATGGAGTGTTTAATATTCAAAGCTGTTTTCCCGATTTTTTTTGGTAGGAAAAACACAATATCTCGTGAACTACATGATGAAACTGGAGGAAATCGGCAGATACATTCCAACCTATGATCCCTAGAGGATGAACCTCATTCATGAAATTAGCATAATAAATAATTAAGATATACTTGGAAAATTAAACAAGAAACTGTTCATTTTTTTAGACTAATTTAATATTTTTAAATATATACTATTTAAAATATAACATTCATGGTGGTTCATCGTCGGTATTGAGGCGTTTACTTTACATGAAAAGAATGCATTCCATTCAGACTGGTATTTCTTGTTAAATCGTGTATTTTTTTATTTTTATTTTTTTCCGATTCACGGAGTTAACAAAAATCAATAATATGATACTTTCAATAAATCACGAAATACTTTATATACTGTTCCTCTCTGTAAATTAGATGACTGTTCTATGTAATTACTATACATATGTCAGTTTTCATAGCCGGCCCCGTGGTGTTGGGGTAGCGCTCCTGTCTCTCACCCGTAGGCCCCGGGTTCGATTCCCGGCTCCTTCAAGGATTTTAGAAACTGACGTGAAGGCTTGAACGGGGTGTACTCAGCCTCGTGAGGACAATTAAGTAGCTGTCTGACGGTGAGTGAGTGCCCCGATCACGAAAACCAAGATTAACGGCTGAGGGGACCCGATGCGTTGATCACGCCTTACCCCAATATCTGCAGGTCAAATATCTGGGCAGCGGTCATTTGGTAGGCGAAGGTCCTTCACGGGCTGTAGTGCCAGGGGTTATTTATGTCAGTTTTCATAACTCTTGTTACATATTAGTGAAGCTATGACAGACGAGTATGAGCAGCCGGAATGTCCTATGCTGTCTATGTAACGTTTCAAATTTTAATTCACCATTTTCAGAAATTAGTAACAGGAACTAATTACATTTATTTCAGGGATGTTCCTTACTTTAACACTAGCGTTTTGGAAATTAGAATGAATAAGAATAAGAATAAAATAATATATTTATTTTTCGTGGATTCTTTTTAAATATCGCGTAATATTATCGGTATGATTATGCCTGTCACAGATCTTGTACAATAGTTGTACACATTTCTAAACAGGCACATACATCCTTTCTATCAGAAACAAAATTATAACTTTTAACATTTTTCATCAAAGAAATCTTATCCAATTGTCATAATTTGTCCTCGCCTCAGTGGTTTCTTATCGTTACCTTCATATCACCCATGTTTAGAAGAATGTTTGAACTTTTCTTCTTTTAGAGTACACGTAAATATTCCAGCTACAAACTGTACCTTACTAATTAACATATCTTGTAATTAAGCATTGCTGTATTATTTTCATTCTGGCTAACTTATAAAACAATCCTTTTTTTGGGTCAAAAAGTGTTATAGAAATGCTATGTACACTTAAACTGTTCTTAGTGAAGTACGATTCGTAACTGGAGGTTTAACACGCACGTTACAAAAAGAAAAGTTAAAAAATACTTGTAAACAGGGGAGACATGAGGCAAACGATCTAGGACAACAGGAAGCGATGACATATTTTGAATGCCGGATGAAACATTTGTTATTATTATTATTATTATTATTATTATTATTGATTTAAGCCCACTACGGAGCGCTTATGGCTAGTTCTTCTCTGATGCTATTTTCCGTTTCCAATATCTCTTGAGCCCTGCTGATAATTTCTCCTTTCCTGCGAAAGGGGCTTCCGGCATTTAGGGACTCTACGTGGTGGGGTCCAACACTCTACCACAGCACAAAATTTAGAACGATCTTCTACATCAAGGTCAGCAATTCCAGCCGAATCCAAGTCCTTTAGTACTTCATTAAGCCACAGGCTTTCACTAATGTAGATTTTAACCAAGGAGAAGATCTTCTTGGTAAGCCTGTTGCTGTTCATTCGTTGTAGGTACCCGTAGAACTTTAGCCTCCTACGTCGCATACTGGTATTGGCTGATTCTAACTGTTGATACAGGTCAGAATTATATTTCAAACGGTAAGTTCCATCTGGGAGCAATCTCGGGCCATGAATTTTCTTTCGGCTTTCTCCAGGTCATCCATGGTGCCTTTTCTGTTCATCAAGAGGGTCTCTGCGGCATACAGAAACTGTGGTCTGACAGCAGTTCTGTAGTGACAGATCTTAGCATTCCTCGAAATGCATTTCTTGTTGTACAAATTGTGGGATAGTTGGTATGCTGCGTTGAGTTTGTTATGCCTTGCTAAGATAGAGGAACATTTTTTATTTAGCTTATAAATGTTTGAATTTCTAAGTTTGTTTCATACAGCAAAGATGTCTGTGTCTCTCTGGAAATGTACTACATACAATCTTGTACAAGAATAGCCATACAATTAATATTGTTATGTGTTTTTGGCTCCTTAAACTGGATCTCCCCCCTTAAAGGTAATGTAAGAAATTGCGGTAAATGTGCTATATAACTAGGGCTTGGAATTTTTGGTGCTAAAAATCGGGAAAATATTTATTTATTATGTATTAAAAATACCTGAAATATGTGACAATTAGTAAAAATATGTAATTGTAATTTTGTTTATTAATGTGATTATAAACAATATGCAGCACTCACGAATGCTATGTCTCACTGACTGCTGAAGCATTACAATACACAACGAGATACATCTTCAGGTTGTCCATCACAATTGAGCGACGATTATCGCGAAACAATTCTTCTGAAGGCACGAAACTGCGGCAATATGCCTCTTGCCCTTGAGGTGTTGTGTAACTTGAGATCGCTGTTCAGCCTTGATTGCTTTCCCACAACAGAACACCCTCATCAGAAGTAAAATTATCTTTAAATTCTGCAACATACTGCTGCAGACGAAAACTTGTAGTTGCTTTTACTTTAGGCATCGTAGAACCCGGCTTCCACGGTGAGTGGGACGGGGCCACAAGTTAAGAATAACACAGTTGCAAGCTGACATACGCACTGCATGAAGATTAGATAGCTCACAGGTTCTTCCCCGTTGAAGTAACACAGGACAACAAAGGAATGAACTTAGAGATTTAGCATACTGATTTTAAATAAATGTAAATATTATGTCTTTTTATGTGCTAATAAGTGAAAAGCAGGAATTTTTGTATTTATATAAAAACTGCTTAAAATATGTATTCACACAAACAAATATTTATTTACCTAAAACTCCAAGCCCTAGTCATAATAATGCAAGTTGTGAAATTTAGAAATATTTCCCAGGCTACGTGTGATTCAGTAATTCTGCGGATAGTTTTGTGGGGGTTTCTCGCAATTGAAACCAGGAACGAGTATGGTGGTTGGTTGTTTACGATCGCGCACAACTTTTGATTGAAATGTATGGGTAAATATAAACTTCATGGACCAAACATTAATCAACGCATAAAAAGCAGAACAAATGCAAGAGTAGATGCACCACGGTATAATGTAGTCCAGTGTGTGATGCCGCAACAAGCGTCCTTGCGAGCCTAAATGCAAAAAATATACAATCTGGTGTTAGAACACTGAATTGCGTCGCAATGGCCGGAATGCTTAGACGGTTCTCAATATCTATGAATCTATTACAGCATTCAAACTGACATTTTGTAAGTTATATATTTCGTATGGCCTAAAGGATACATATGTTACGAATAAGGTGAAAAACTTAATTGCTAGTACAGTGAAAACTCTTAAAAGACCACCCCTATTAAAATACCACCCCTCTTAAAGACCGATTTTTCTTGGAACCGATTTAAAAGCTCGTAAGGTCAGTGTATTTGTTACCTCTATTTAAGGACCACCCCTCTCCCCGACCAAAGACCAGGCATTTGCTCAGTCTGACCTCTTTCAAAAGACCACTTCTCGTCTGCCTTCCCATTGGAGATGGTGATGAGGGTGATGATATAAACAATGGTTCTGTTGGCACAGAACTGCATCAGCATACAATGTCATTAGAATAAGTGTTATGTAACGTATAGAACATACAAAAAACCGCTCTCCTAGAAGATTGTTCGAACCCAGAACAAATTAATGGAATTTCGAATTTCTAGAAAGTGAAATAGTTAAAAAAAAGATGTGCTAATCTGAAACAGAGATCAATTCGTGAATTTTTTAAATGACAGTTTTCAGGAAATAACTAATTGTAAATAATTTGTACTAAATGTGAACCAATGCAGATAAATTGTAATCAAGTATGTGTTCCAACTGTACTTTATTAATAATACAGTATAAAATTATTTTTAAGAGACCACCCCTCTAAAAGACCAGTTTTCCATGGAACCGTCAATGGTTTCTTAATAGAGGTTTCACTGTATGTACAAAATGTACATAAGTTCTGACACACTGACAGGGAAGAACATACAGGCATTACAAATGGATGTCCAGCGAGTTTAACCAATTCACTGCTTCATCTGTAGCCTCATGTATTTCTTGTAGCGTCCCACTGAACCTCCTTATTGGGCATTCCATGGCAATGTGATAAACCGTCTGAGGCACTTCACTGCAGTCGCAGGCTGGACTGTCGATCATCTTCCACTTAAGCCTCCATTACTAGCATCTACCATGTCGGGTTCTTGTCGATTTAGTGACGTCCAAGTTTTCCGTGATACGTTGAAACTTGGGGGGCTTTGAGTCGGATCCAGAATTAGATGATATTCGAGGAAACCCAATTGTTGATAGAGGCAATTAACATAAGTAGGTTATATGAAAATAGGCTGTATAGTTCTTCACGGAACTACTTGTTTAGTTTTTAATTTTTGATTTTTATTTGTTTATTTTATTTTTTTAAATATTTACTGTAAAGAAATTTAATTCTTGTTTGAGGTATTGAAACGGTATCGTTGACATGCAAGTCACCCAGGTGGTGTCAGTTCCGAAGACTTGCATCGGGCTACACGACCTTACTTATTGCTAACCCGCGAGGACTGGCACATGGGTATTTTCGACCCGAGCCTTAAATACTGCTCTATATTTTCGTTTTGGTCAGCCCTTATTTCCTGTCGCTTACTGTACCTTCCTTCCTAGCCTGGAACTTCACCCGGCAAAAGAAACATGAGCATAGCTGTTTGAACACTCGAGATATTTCTATATAATTTACGGTTGGGTCAGATTTACCCATGGCGCCGGCCCTTGCGTGACAATTTTCGGCTTACGATTGTCGGGACAAGAAAACAAGTAGTTCCGTGAAGAACTATACAGCCTATTTTCATATATCCTACTCATAGTTAATTACCTCTATCAACATACAAAATTTCAGTTTGAAAGTTGTGATAGATTCGTAGATATTGAGAACCGTCTAAATATTTCAGATGGACACCAGGTTGGAATTTTATTTATGTACTATTACATGAAGAGTAATGTGTACGTGTGGTATTCAGACTTCAATCGCATGATTAGGACACAAGAAGTAAAAACGAGATTTTAAAATTTCGCACAGCTGCAATCTTGTGGTTATGAAAACAATTGAAATAAATTAGATGCCAATGGATTAACATTTGTATAAGCATTTAACGTGCAATGTTTCACTGCACTCGGATGGTTAAATCGCGAGAAACTTCCAATTCCATATTTATACTTCGTGTCGCCGCCATGTTGGATTTGTGCTCACCAGGTTACTGACAGTCATACAGCTGAACTTATATTCATAGCCTCTATGAACACAAAAAAATCAGTTTGTTTGCTGTAAAAGATTCGAAGATATTGAGAACCGTCAAAATATTTCGGATGTTCGCCATTTAGGATTGTTATATGTATAGGCCATAGAGTCATGTACCATTAAAGGAAAATTATTGCGTAGCTTCATTATTCAAACATTCACTTCGATCGCATGATTACGACACAAGAAATTTTAAAATTTCGCACAGCCGCCATCTTGAGGTTATGTAAACAATTGATCTAAATTAGACGCCAGTGCATTAAAATGTGTATAAACATTTGCTGTACCATGTTTCATTACGTTTGGATGGCTAAATCGTGAGAAAATTCAATTTAAAAGTCTCAAATTCGCTTGGCCGCCATGTTGGTTTTGTAGTTACCAAGTTCTTGAAAGTCTCATAGGTGAACTTCTAGTAGTTCCCTTTATCACCGTACAACATTTCAGGGTGATAACGGTAATAGTTTCGGAGATACTGAATGCTGGTGAAATATTTCGCAGAGCCGCCAAGTTGGATTGGTGAGAGACAATAGAATATGAAGGGCACCGTCGGGGTCGACCAGAATGGTGCTATGATCTTACCAAGTTTCATTGAAATCGCTCCAGCCGTTTAGAATTTATTAGGGGGGACACTCACACACACCATCACACACACAGACACACGGACAAAAGGTGATCTCAAAAGCCTATTTTTTCACAAAATGAAAATAGTCTAAAGAAGGGGGAAAATCCAAATATTTTGAGTAGGGGGGGGGGGGGGTGATGCCGATTCTGCTTCACTTGACACTCCTGTGCCCAACAAACCAACATGGCCGCCGCGTAAAGTAGAAACATTTAAATGGACTTTTCTCTCGAACCCATGGTCGGAGTTTCACGAATGAAGTGTCGTTGGACTCGGGATGACGGGGGCTTTGCTATGGACCACTCGTTATATTTTAGAAAAAAAAAATGTTGTTTTCGAAAATAGGCGATTGCTTGAAAACCAAACAGGATAGTACGTTGTGCCATGGTTCAAACGAAAGGTCTCGATGTCCTTTATTTTCTGTAATAAAACTTTTTTATTTTTTATGTTTTTTGAAAACAGTCCAATTTTGAAATTCCTAAATTTTGGAAACTAGGAATTCTACAAAAAAGTTTGTTTGACGTAAATCAATGATCCCTACCCCGTCTACCCCCAAATTCAATTTCAAGTCTCTAGGATGAAAACCTGTTTAGTAGTGGGGTGGGAGAGAGCTGCTTCCAAAAGCAAGTGGTGAGCCCCTGCGACCTTGGAATGGAAGGAGTCATGCTAGGAAGGCGTGCTTGGATTCGTTTTTTTCGTCTCGTTGCGCTCTTTACGGAAATGTAGATGTTGAAAAGGTGAAATGCTGGAAACACGGTTTTTTTTGGGGGGAAAACCATGATTTTGAACTTTTTGCTATATCTCGCGAACCAATCATGCTAGAGGTGTGTTCGACAGGTCCAAGGACTCGGGCTAACGTCCTCTTTGCTATGGACCACTCGTTATATTTAAAAAAAAATGGAAACTCGATTTTGGGGTAAACACGTGTTTTTTGTGATTATTGCCGATATCACACGGACCAAAAACGCTAGAGACGTGTACGAGGTGTCCTAGGACTCGGGCTAACGCCCCCTTTCAAATGTGGTAGATATGTTTTCCAAAAAGATAATTCACAAAGGGCCTAACGCCGTACATGTTGAAATAAGGTTTTCTTTTTCTTTACCTGTTTATAATGTCCATGAAGCGTGGTGGTTGAGAGAGACAATACGGCTGAGTGTGTGGGTTTCAACGAACCTGTCGCTAACCACAAGGACCATGCTTAATAGATCAATCGATATTTCGACGGGTCAGTGTATGACAGAGCGAGCGTGCGTTTCTTTTCACACTTTTTACCCTTGAAGGGGATTTTTGACGTGTAAACGGTGATGAGAACTTGGTTCTATGTTGGTCGAAGCGAGTACAGAAAACACACTTGCAAACGAGCAGGAGGTGAATGTCATTTGAGCTATTTGGAAGGCGTTGATCTGACTTGACAACAGGTGCAATGGAAAAATGACCATGACGCTTGAAGGTGAAATAATCTGACCATCGTGGTGGCAGGGAAGAGCGAAAGGCATGTGAACATGTGTGAAACCACATGCACGCTAAACCAGTGACATCCTGTCTTGCTTCGTACGTGACAAAATGCAAGTTCATGTGAAATTTGATCTGCCACAGGTGTTCGCCTGGGACGTTAGCTGTCCACGTGCACGATAACTGTTAACAAGTTACATCCTGTTTTGCTTCGTACGTGACAAAATGCAAGTTGACGTGAAATTTGATCTGCCACAGGTGTTCACCTTGGACGTTAGCTGTCCACGTGCTTGATAACAGAATGTTCGAGCGTGAGAAAAAAATGATTACACACCCAACGTAACATATATAAAGACATGTCGTTATCATTTCCACGCTCACTTAGGTGACTACCTTTGAACACACTGCGTTGCATGAAACCCCTGGTCTTGTTTAACAGTTTTGGTGTTGGTGGAAAATACTTAACTTTGTTGTGGGGTAGGTATATATTTATTCATTTATATATTTATTGATTTTTATATAAATACATGCAATTATTTATGGATTAGGTAATTAATGATTTTATTTATTCATTTGTTTGCAGATAACGTGTATAGCCTACCTGTCGTGTGTCTGTGGGAAATATATTAAAGAAAGAGAAAGACAGACAGATAGAAAAGGAAACCATTTCCACACTAGCCCACGAGACGAGAATATAGCAAAGCATTACACGTCAAGGTGAGATTTGTTTTTTATATATATAACCTGTTTGATTTTGTTTTGTTTATGAAATGCATAAACTATATGGAATGGATATACTTATGGTGGTTTATTTTATTTCTTTTTAGAGTATTGGAAAACGCTTGACCTCTGTTAATAACCAGAAACGTGTGTGTTTGGGACCATTGTCCAGAAGTCTACAACTGAAAACTCAGGTGAGAGTGTTCTTTCAAAATAATGTTTTTTACTGCTGCGGATACGTTAACTTGGGAGCCTCTTGAGTCTTGTTTCCAATCGCGTGTGTGCTCTGCTCGTGTGGTCAATGTTAGAAAAAGTTTGATTCCCAAAGAATTTTTAGAATCTTGTTTTGAAACTTTTAAAATTGAAATTTGCTCAGCGCAAAGGTTGCATACGGCTTTAAAGGTGAATACAGAACTGGTGTGCGATTTCATATATAAAAAGAAGGACGTAGAGCATAAAGAGACATTCTATATTTGCAGTAAAATGCAAGAGCTTTTGATAGCCGATAATCTGAACGAGTGGTATCAAAGCCATGTGGTGAATGCCTTGCTATCAGAATTTGATAAACTGCAACAAGGACCGAGTGGTCTAGCCTTAGACAAAATTCATCATTTGCAAATCAACATTTGTCAATTCAACCCGTTGAATGCTGGGTCTAGCTATATTAAAACACCACCAGCTATAGCTTCGAAAAAGGCTGTGGTGAATATAAAGAATCATGACAATGAAAGTTTTCTGTGGGCTGTGGCTGCGTATTTGCAGCCAGCTCAAGATCGTAATGTTAACAGACCAGCAAAGTACAAGGCCAAGTTTGATGAATTAAAACAAACTTTAAATTTAACTCGAGTGTCGTTCCCTATGGACTTAACCGAGATCCATAGGTTTGAACAAGATAACCATGACTTTTCGTTCATGGTGTATGGCCTTGATGGTGATGAGATTGTGGGTCCTCTTTATGCCACAAAAGAACCGAAACGTCACCACATTCATCTTTTATATCTGTCTTATGGAGAAGTGAATCACTATTGCCTCATTAAAAGCCTGAGTAGATTGCTAAGCAGTCAAACGTCTAAGCATGGACATAAAACACATATTTGTGATCGTTGCTTGCAATATTTTACAACCCCCATGCTCTTAGAACGTCATAGGGTAGATTGTGTTTCTCAGGAAGCGGTGAGACTGATATTCCCACAAGGGGACAAGGCTGTGTTAAAGTTTAAGGACATTCACAAGCGTGAAACTGTCCCCTATGTGGTATATGCAGATTTCGAAGCTCGCACTACACCCATGGCGGGATGTGAACCAGTTCCCACCATCAGCTCAACCACACCCATTCAAAAACATGAACCTTTTGCCATAGGATTTAATGTGGTGTGTGCCTATGACCCCACGCAATCCGTTTACAAATACCGTCAGGGGCCAGATTGTGCCAAATGGTTCTTGGATGAACTTGTCAAGTTGGCCGACCATGTACAGGAATTACTGGACCACCCAGTACCCATGAGCCTATCTCCAGAACAGCAGCAGCAGTATGAGCATGCCATGACATGCCATATTTGCGAAAAGCCACTGATCAATGCTGAAGACACCGTTCGTGATCACTCGCACTTAACAGGGGAGTTTCGTGGAGCTGCGCATAGTAAATGCAACTTGAACTTTCCAGCTCCTCGTTTCATCAGTGTCTTTTTCCACAATCTGGCGAATTATGACATTCAGTTTTTGATTCGTGAATTGGGTCATGTCAACAAGGGCTCGTTTACCATTATCCCCCAAAACCATGAGCGTTTTACAGCCCTGACATGGAGGTTGAGCAACTTTAGCATTCGAATTTTGGATTCCTTTAAGTTTATGGCATCCTCGCTAGACAGCCTTGTGAATGGCTTGAATGAGGAGGAATTAAAAAATACTAGAATGCATTTTAATGATACTGAGCAATTTCAATTGTGCATTCGGAATGGTATATTCCCGTATGATTTCTGCAACAGCTGGGACGTGTTAAAGCAAAGAAAACTCCCATCACAAGAGAAATTTTACTCGAAACTAACACGCAGTACCGTTTCCGATGAAGACTATGCACATGCATGTCAAGTTTGGCGAGTGTTTGGCATGAAGACGCTAAGTGAATATGCTATGCATTACCTAAAACTGGATGTATTGCGGCTCACTGATGTGTTTGAAAAATTCCGTAACTTGTGTCAACACATTTACGGTCTTGACCCGGCTCACTATTATACGAGTCCTGGGCTCTCGTTTGATGCCGCTTTAAAATACACTCAAGTGGAATTGGATTTAATCACTGACGTAGACATGGTTCTATTTTTTGAAAAGGGCATTCGTGGCGGCTTTGTGTCACTTAACCAGCGCCATGCCGAAGCGAACAATGTCTACATGCCTGATTATTCACCGGAAAAACAAGAATCGTACTTAATGTACTATGACGTGAATAATTTGTACGGTTACGCCATGAGTCAGCCTTTGCCCTATGGGAAGTTTGCTTGGCTGACAGACAAACAAGTGTCAGAATTTGATGTGAACATGGCTAGCCAAGAAAAAGGCCGTGGATACGTGCTAGAAGTGGATATTGAATATCCCTCATCCTTGTATGATGAACATGTCGATTTCCCATTCTGCCTTGAGCAAATGGTTCCCCCTGACAGTAAAGTGAAAACTGAAAAACTCATGGGCACACTTTACAACAAAAATCGGTATGTGCTACATATCCAAATGTTGGTGCAATGCCTCGCCCAAGGCTTGGTGTTGAAGAAAGTCCACAGGGGTATTTCTTTTGCTCAAAAAGCATGGCTTGAGCCATACATGCGACTCAACACAGAGCACCGACAAATGGCAACACAGCAGTTTGAAATTAATTTGTTTAAATTAATGAACAACTGCATCTATGGCAAGTCTATGGAGAATGTCCGCAAATACCGTGACATTAAATTGGTGAATGTCTGGGAGGGGCAGTGGGGTGCCCGGCGGTACATTGCCAAGCCAAATTTCAAATCGATCAACATTATCGATGAGGATTTGACTACTATTGAAATGAGTAAGACCAGCGTGACCATGGATAAACCCATTTACTTGGGTCAAGTCATTTTAGACTTTTCTAAATCGGTCATGTATCGATTCCACTATGAGTTTGCGAAACGCCATTTTGAGGACGTCTCTCTTTTGTATATGGACACGGACTCATTCATTTACCACATTCGCCACTGCAACCCCTATGACGTCATGAGGCAACATAGTGACTGGTTCGACACCTCTTGCTATAGCGCTGACAACGTGTTTCAGCTGCCCATAAAAAACAAGAAGAAAATGGGCGTTTCAAAAGATGAATGCGGTAATTCCATTATGACGGAATTCGTAGGTTTGGCCTCAAAAATGTATGCTTATCGCACACTCGACTGTAAGGAAGCCAAAAGAGCAAAAGGTGTAGGTAGAGCAGTGGTAAAATCGCTACGTGTAGACGATTACTTAGCGGTTTTACGCACTGGCAAAGCTATGTCTCATACACAGTGCAGGATACAATCAACCAACCATCATTTGTATCTTGTGGAACAAAGAAAACACACCCTAGCCTCAATGGATAACAAGCGTGTGTGGGCTGATGACCTGCTCACCAGCCTGCCCTGGGGTTATGATCTCAAGGAGGAGGAGGTGTGATTTCACTGTATAATCGTTTAGGTACATAGCTTTATGTAACTTGTAGATTTAGTATTTTGTAAATATTGGTTTCTGCCATTGTAAATAGTAGATTTTGTAAATAGTGGCAATCCATTTGGACCTTTTGCTCTTTAAAAAAGTTCTATGCAACCTTTTTTTATTTTTATTTTTGATTGGTAAATAGTTTGATTCTTTTAACGCTGTACAAAGTTGAGTTTTTTTGTAAATATGAAATAAGTAAGATTTTTAGTAACTTTAATAACTAGTATTTAATTATTTTTTGTAATGTAAATGATAAACTAAAAAAAAGTTCTTTTGGGATGAGTGTACATGTCGAGAATATGCTTTTGGAAATAAATAAAGTGGTTGTGTTTGTTCCCAAAGACAGGTGTGAATGTATGAGTAGAGAGAGAAAGCTGGTGTGTATGGTTGACCAGAGCAAACACAGAAAGGTAGAGTGGGTGGGTGGGGAGGGGGCAAATGGTCACTTATATATTCATTTTGTTTTCAATAGTTTTGTTTTCAATAGTTTTGTTTTCAATAGTTTTGTTTTTCATTGAAATGGGGCAGTCAAAAGACATTATTTTTGTAAAATAAGTCTTACCTGCAGTAGTCGTAGACCTCGACGTTTCTCCAAACACGCATCAGCACATTGCAGTATTATCAAGGTCAAGCACTCGCATCAACATCATTGTCAAATCTCAACTTTCGACATACACCAAATGGAAAAATGTCAAAACAGAAAAATGGAAAATCCATGTTTCCATATCACCAAAAACGCAAAACTTAAAATGGACATTTAAAAAAAAACTAGAAATGGCCATATGTGAAATATGAAAATTCAAAAACTTGAAACGGTCATTGTTTAAAAAGTGTCATCAGCAAAATGGAAAAATCCATATCATCAAAAACGTTAAACTTGAAACGAACGTTTTCAAAAACTGTAAATTGCAAATTAGCAAAATGGCAATGTGTGAAATGTGAAAATGAGAAATCAGCCATCAACATCATGGTTTTTAAAAATAATAAAAACACAAAACATTGTGCTCTGGCAAACCTTTGTTTTTATTTCATACTCATAGTGAATTGACAAAAGAAAAATAGAATACAAACAAATCCCAATTCCTCACTCCTCAATGTTTATGTCCATGCATCATCAACTTTCCTTTCATAGCACTCATGACAATTAGGGCTGCCATCCTTTCACCCACTGAGGCATCACTGGATGTGAAACGTTGTTTAGCTTTCTTCAATAACAATTTATCTGCCACATGTCTTAAACCAGGATGACTATGGCGATAAGAAAGGTCATGTTCCTTGCATGCTTGATCCAAAAGATTAATGGGTACATCACCACGTTGTAAACGTTTTTCGAGACGAGTTCCAGGGCCGCAAAAACGATAACCTGGAAGATGGATTTCGAAAGGTAAGTATTGAATCACTTTGTCAATGACGCCATTGCCAGTACAGGTCTGGCATATCCTTTTCCATCGATGGTAAAATGGTTTGGTCTTCCTCCTCCTCTGTGGACGATGTTTGTGTTTGTTGTTGTTGTTGCTTTTTCTCGCCATGACACTCGTGGTATGATTCAACAAAGTCTTTACACGGACTTTTATGACCGTGATACAGTTTCACTAGCTGGCAAGTCGCACACTGACGCATAGACTGTATTTTTGCCATGGCCACTTGCTTATGGTGATCGTAATCCGTACAGGGTTGCAATTCACTCAACACAGGGTCTTGAGTCCATGATTTTGGTACATGTTGCCAGATTTCTTTCACTGCGTTGGCGGCCACATAATAAATGAACGTCTTGGGCAGCGCCAAGAGTTCCTCTTTGGTAAAACTGTCTAGTTTCTTTTTGCACACAAAGAACTTGCCGATGGCTTTGTCCGTAGCATTGCCTTTCTCCATGGTATCACGTGCTGTAGATGTTTACACGTCGCTTGTAGAAATCTCACTGGCGTCATTCACAGGTAAATCTTGAGTTATAATTTTGTTCAACAACTCCCAGCAGGCATGGGTGGTTAACCAATGAAAGAGATGCCACGCATGCGATAGGGCTGTATGGGTAATGTTGCCACAGGAACAAGTATCCATGAGCGTTTGCAGGGAGGGGCAGCCCAACTCCATGAGGTCGATACATTGGCAGTAAGACGCCAAAAATGGTTGCAACCATTGACGTTTTTCATTACCTTTCACAAATACCACATTGGCCGAGGACAAGTATGCTTTCATGACCACGTCCAAATATTTATAGGAAATGGTTCCCTGATTCCAGTCTAGTTGCCTAGGATTTTCAATCCACTGGGTTTGTTTACGGTCTTTTTCACACAACAAATCAAAAGCATGGGGTGGTTTAAATAGCAAATGCGTAGCTTGCGATATCCAAAACGTGGTACAATCGATCATGGCCACTTGCTTAAATATAAGTTTGTTGTCACCAATTTTAAACCCTTGGCAATCCACAATGAGTGTGCGCATCATGTTGACGCTTGCCTGGACCAAGTTCAACTGACGACTGACTGACGATCAGGTGTGATCATGTCATGGACTTACCTGCCATGCTAGTTTTAAATTGAGGTTAGGGTAGGACAGGGGGACATGCAAAAATAAGAATTTAAGAATT
Organism: Meconema thalassinum; assembly: GCA_946902985.2. Lineage (NCBI taxonomy): Eukaryota > Metazoa > Arthropoda > Insecta > Orthoptera > Tettigoniidae > Meconema > Meconema thalassinum. The sequence goes on from OX336392.1 coordinate 29,869,390, forward strand.
ACATAATTTTATTATCATAACACGTCTTACAGGCTTTTCTCATTTTTGGATAAGGACGATAGCAACTGATAAAACAATATAGTCTCTTGTGTTTGTAACGTCCATAACACCGATGATGTCCCAATGTCTCTAAACTAGGCGTTTTTGATGGTGAGCTGCTCACCGAAGCACCATGGACACCATACGGTCCACACGTATCGTAACTTGTTTTTTTTTCATCACCCAGAGACACAAGTGAGGGATAGCTTGAATGACAGGGTATATTTCCAACTTCCATTCTACACAGGTAGGGGCAGGTGGGTGACCAGCGCTGATGTTCCTGCATGGGTTCATCGCCCTCCTGCCATTGGTCTATGATGATGGGACAAAAGGCACATTTCACTTCATCTCTTGTTTTAAATAGTAGAATCCAGCGACCGCCAAGGCTTGAGGGTTTATGAAAGGCACTGGCCATGTGGCAAAAGTCTTGAAACGTTGTTCCTCAGAGTTTAAATTCATGGATGTAACGTCTCTTGAGGCTTTAAAGCAAGACATGACTGAGCGGCTTGACGTGGGTTGAGCTGTTATTTATACACTCGTCACTTGGTTGGACAGTGGATAATAGTTGACTTGTTTGTGATGAATAATCAAACAGTAGGCCGTCGTATTGACTGGTACATTGTCATGCGTTTCAAAATCTAGTCGAATGTCGATATTGGATGGCTTGACAGACTCTTCCAGGTAAGAACAGTTAAAGACAATCAGTGGCGCTCTTGCCTTAAACGCTTGGGGTAGTAACATAGGGCCGTTCTCTTTTTGATAATATGACCATCGAAATTTAGAAAACAAGTCGTACAGGGGGCCAAACTTATTTTTTGAAAAATCCAAATCCAGTCCTTCATAGGGAAACACGGCTCCGTTGAGGAAAAGACGTGCATTTCTCAATTGCAGGTGATCAAATTGCGTGGCATCTTTGGTTTGTTGATACTTGCGATTCGTTTGAAAACCCACGACCAGATAGACAGGTCTCTCTGTATAGCGAGCTGTTTTTACAGACCAACTGTGTGTGTTGGTGGTGGGCAATAGTGGATACTCATGGAGTGCCCAGCTTCTAAATTCCATGGGTAGAGGCATATCTCTCTTTACCATTTTGAGTATGTCCAGTTTTTTGCTATCTTCAAGGGTCACATGGGGGACTTTCCATAGCAAGCGTTGTAGTTGAATTTTTGAATCGATGGGGGCATTGTCGGCTCCCTTGAGTGCATTATTATCACTCCTGTCTCTTACTATGTAAAGCACTTGCCTTGCGTTAACCACAATGCGTTGGTGATCTTCGGCAAAGCCTAGAACCAGTTTAAGAGGTAAATATCCAGTAAAGGTCCCATCGGTGTGTACCATCCAGTCATTGGTCGAGTCAGGACACCAACCTGCCATGCAAAGTGTTTTACCTTCTTCCTCACTATAAGAGGGGTATAGTTTCATGACACTGGAAATGCCCACATTTCGAGTGCTATCCACCACGATATCGTTAATGACATACCGCACTTCAGAAAACAGAAAGGCCAAACCATGGTTGGCCAACTTGGATGTGGTGGGTGTAGAGCCATCGGCTTTAGTGAGCCGACCTTCAATCTGAATGACACTTTCATGCGGTAGGGTGTAAATATCTTGGTTGTTGACAACAAATTGAATTTCATCATTGTTATTGAGTCCAGGTGTTTGAGCTTGATAGGAATGGAGATCAATTCTTACCACTCCTGGTTGCTCCTCGATGCGGTTCGCTATCTCTAGGATAGAATTCATTATGAGGGTTGACGTGGTAACCCAAATGCTGTAAAATCTGCTTGCCTTGAGATGTTAACGTGTATTCACGTGGCAAACAACTAACACTATTCCTAGACGGTGTTGTTGCTTTACGCACAAACTTCATAGTGGGTTTAGCACCAACTTGTAAGTCACTGGTGTGGTAGAATCTAGATCAATGAGTTGTTGATCTCTATTGATCAGTCTTAATGTTATATTACTAATACTATCGACAGCCACAGCATGAAAAAGCACCACTGGAGGGTTTTCACGAATAATATACTCATTGGGCGATGTCACAATAAAGTCATAAAGCGAATGCGATGGTTCTTGATTGGTGTACACTTGGCCAATAATATTACACGTCACTGACACATGATGGTCCTCAATGAATTTCACTTCATGGTCCGAATCATGTTTTTTGTTGGGCTCCAACACACGTGGTTTAAATCCTAGTAATGGACCAATGGAATCGGGGTGTGTTTTAAAGTCAATGTTGAAGGTAAAGAAAATACTGCAGCGATGAGTGTTGGTATTTCCTACAAGTTCAAACTTGCGCGTTCCGTCGAGAAATGACTTTAAACCATACTGATTGATCAACACCACATAAATGTGTTCATAAATGTCATCGATCGTGTATCCACCAGAGTTCAGGGTGAGCACAGAATCATCATAGTAAAACTTGTTGTTCACATTTTCACGTATGTTGTATATTCGATTGTACGTTTCAAGAGAAACAAGTCCTAAACCATAGGGTTTTTCACTCAATTCGATAGGCGGGTAAAAGTCTAGGCAGAATTCAGGTCCACGTCCATGCAGTGTAAACGTTTTACTTTCTGCCGACATACTGGTGGCGTTTTTGCTTATGCAGCGTCTTATATAAAAAAATTAAACACAAACGTCCACACTGTTGGCTGTTAAACGTTTGCTCTCGTTTCACATTATAATATATCTTGATCCTGTTTCCAAAATAGGTCACTAGTTCCATGGGCGGAGGCAAATTCCCAAAACTGTCAAAGTACCATACCATGGATCCCTCTTTGACATAAGCTACATAATGCGTTCCTGGTCCTCGGTGATCATCCAAATTGACAACAGCACATTCCTGTTTCCAGGGTCGTGGGGTAATTGGTTTCGCATAAACATACCTCGAAAATGAGAAAGCTTTAGTTGTTTAGCATAGCTTTCCACTTGTTGATGCGTCAGGGCATGTCTTGCTATGGCTGAGGATTTTTTTTTTTTTTTTAATATTTTGAAATGGTGAAATCCCAAGTCCTTGTTGATAAAAGGCTGGCTTTAAATTGGCATTTCTAGCCCCCATGGCAATCGCTTCCATCGTTTCATTGTGTCGCTGACTTTCTTTGAGTTGTTGCTTGCCCTGCTGCGCGGCTTTAATGGTTTTCGCCACTGCACTGGCACCGCCCAAAAGTGAACCCAGAGCAGCCAAACCGGCAAATAATGCAGGTAAAAATCCCGCTCGTTTGGGGACGGGAATCACTCGCCCTTGGTTTGAAACCTGTCGCCGACGTTTTGGAATAACATGTCTCTGTGCTGCTCGAAGGGCTTTCCTTATGGTCAATACATTATTTTTTCTTTTTTTCTTTCGCAAGGGCTTGTCCACGAATGTCGTAAGCCCAGGCTTTGCCAAGGACAATGTCCTTTTTTTAGTCTTTCTCACCACATACCTTTGTTTCACCATGATGATAATGACCCACAACCTTTCACAAGAAAGTTTAAATCACAACTAACGACAGATGGTTATTTCATGGATGTATATTCCAATTCCACATAAAGTGGGAAATCGTTTATGGTTTTTCCCGCTTGCTTTTCATCCCATGTCAACATGAGGTGAAAGGATAATTCGTCACCAGCATTGACCATTTCATGGTTATGGATCAACATCCTATGACCATTTATCTTTATTTGTAAATGGTTCTCATCAGGTATGGCATATTTGATGTGAATGGTTCCATGATAGTGTAATCGATATTGGCTTAAACCCGAAGCAAGCACATAGGTCAAGTGCTGATCATGGACTAGCGGTAAATGGTTTCTGTCATTCACAGGTTTTTCATTTGTCAGATACACTAAAAATACAGATGGAATAAATTTATAAAGCCTTTTCATTTCATAGGTCATGTACCGCTTGGTACAAACATCGTCTTCGTCTTGTGGGTCTTCCACGTGAATAATCCGATGGTGATTAGCGCTATAGCCATTCACCGTAAGCTGGGGCACTTTGTCATAAAACTCATACACTTTGTTATCCACATACTTTTTCGTAGTAACGTCTGTAGACACTTGAGGATGTTTTACATGGGTTAACCGCTTTCCCTTAAAGTCATAATCTCCCTGTTTTGTGCGTGGCACTACTGACCTATCCACATAGTGTTTATTAGCAGGATCTAATACATACATAATTAAAATACATAATTTAGTTTTCAACACTGAATTCAGTCACTGTTTTCTGGCGTTTCTTGCAATGTAACACATGATACTGTATTTATAACATTGTAGTTCTCAAAATTTACAAAGACACTTATTCGTCACCATAAGAAAACTATTTACTGAACACACCCTATGGTGAAAACCATGTACGGCCAGTCTCGTTACAACATTCCTCATATTTTTATTCGGCCCTGTCCAGCTCCTGTCCAACATAGCAGCTGTTGCATAGAAGTCTTCTTCAATTTCTCCTCTCTTCTTCATATTTTCCGACATCAGCTCCCTATACGCCATTGTTTCTGGAAGTAGCAACACATAATGAAGATCTTCCAACAAAAAGGACTCTCTTGTCAAGATATAGGCCTATACATATCTTGATACAGCCCAATTGCTCGCTTGAGAAAGGTAGCCTTCACTTTCTCCCATTCTTATAGGTCTTTCTTTTTTAAGAAAAGAAAAGTAACTACGTTACAGTCACAATTTTCAAAGTAAAGCATCGTTACTTTTGTATAAATAAGGTCCGCGTTCACCAACGTCAGTAAATGCCTCATTAATTTTAACATCGTAAATACAAACGTCAAAAACCAATTCCCGACTACACAATCCTCCTTATTTACCTTAATACAGCCGAAATGAAACCATTTCTCACTTAGTGCAATTTTGCATGCGTCCCCCTTAAATTGGATTTTGTGACAATTTTGAATCTAAATTACATTTTGTAAGTATTTTCTATCTAAATTGCATTTTGTAAATATTGTCAATTCAAATAAAAGTACAGTATGTATGTAGTTAGTTTTAGTTGTAAGTAGGTAGTTAGTTTGTCTATTAGATATATGTCATTGTTCTATTAGACTGTGGTGTGTGAGTGTGTCTGGTAGCAGTTGCATTGTTTATTAGTTATAGTTCATTGTTTCAGTAGACTGTGATGTGTGAGGGTGCATGTGAGTGTGCCTGGTGACAGACTGTTTTAGTGGTAGTATTTGTTGTTGGTGGAACTTAAGTTTTTGTTAGTAGAGTTTTGGTATTTAATTGTTAGTACGGTAGAAGGTTAGTATTTTTGTTAGTAGAATTGCTCTTTACTTATTCTGAAAGGGAGTAGCAGCCTTTCAGAATAAATCAATTCTTTACTAGTCTTATAGACGGTTAAGATATTGATAATATAAGCCAATAATGGCTACACTGCGTCCTGCTGCACGGCTGAAAGCAACGGGAAACTACAGCCGTATGCTATTCCCGAGGATATGCACCTCTCTATGCATAATTACATGTGATGATGGCCTCCTCCCTTGTAAAATTTCAATCCGGAGGTAAACTAGTTCCCCGTTCGGATCTCCGGGTGGGGACTACTCGAGAGGGGGTTAACATCACAGAAGTGACAAAGAGGAAATCTGACATTCTACGGATCGGAGCGTGGAATGTTAGAAGTCTGCTAGGAAGTGGAAGGTTAGAAAACTTAGAAAGGGAAATGGATAGGTTGAGGTTGGATTTGGTTGGGATTAGTGAAATGCGCTGGCAGGAAGAACAGGACTTTTGGTCAGGAGACTAGAGGGTCATTAGCACTAAATCAAACAATGGCCAAGCAGGGGTTGGCCTCATATTGAGTAGGAAACTTGGACAGCGGGTGGAATATTATGAGCAATATAGTGAACGGATTATTGTAGCAAAAATCAATACAAAACCTACCTGCACTACAGTGGTACAAGTCTATATGCCTACCAGTCAAGCTGATGATGAGGATGTTGAAAAGGTCTACGAAGAAATAGACGAAATTCTGAGGTATATCAAGGGTGATGAAAATGTTATAGTAATGGGAGATTGGAATGCTGTGGTAGGAAAAGGGAGAGAAGGGAAGATAGTAGGAGATTTCGGATTAGGTGAAAGGAATGATCGAGGAAGCAGGCTGGTAGAATTCTGCACCGAGCATGAATTGGTCATAGCTAACACCTTATTCAATAACCACAATAGAAGAATATACACATGGATGAGACCAGGAGATACAGGGCGTTACCAAATCGACTTCATTATGGTCAAGCAGAGGTTTCGAAACCAGATTTTGGATTGTAAAACATATCCTGGTGCTGACATAAACTCTGATCACAATCTGGTTGTAATGAAATGCAGATTAAAGTTGAAGAAACTGAAGAAAAGTCAAAAGCCAAAAAGGTGGGCAATAGACAGACTGAAAGAGAAGGATGTAAACGAAAGATTCAAGAAGAGTATAAAGGAAGGACTAATGAAAAACCCTAAACAAACTTCAATTGCAGACGAATGGGCACTTTTGAAGAATGAAATAACAAAATCCGCAGAAGAAAACATTGGTAGGAAAGAAAGAATAGGTAGAAAACCGTGGATCACTCAGGATATACTAGAATTGATGGATGAAAGGCGGAAACACAAGAATCTAAGAGATGAAAAGGGGAAAGCAGAATACCGACGTCCGAGAAATGAGGTTAACAAGAAGTGCAAGGAAGCGAAAGAAGAATGGTTGAAAGAGAAATGTGCAGGTATAGAAAATTGTCTGAAATTAGGAAAAGTAGACACAGCATATCGAAGGATTAAGAATACTTTTGGGGAAAAGAAGACTAAGTGCTGTAATATTAAGGACACAAATGGAAAGCCTCTAACAGATAGGGAAGAAAAGGTTGACAGATGGAAAGCTTACATAGAGAGTTTGTATAAGGGAAAGGAGATTGAGAATCATGTAATGGAAAGGGAGGAGGAAAAGGATGAGGATGCGAAAGGAGATTTAATATTGAGATCAGAATTTGATTGAGCTTTGGAAGACTTAAGCAGGAACTAAGCACCAGGCATAGATGATATACCGATTGAGTTGCTACGCTGCATAGGAGATGAAGGTCTGATCAGGTTATTTCACTTGGTGTGTAGGATTTATGAGACAGGTGAGGTACCCCCTGATTTCAAGAAGAATGTAATCATCCCCATACCAAAGAAAGTGGGAGCTGACAGATGTGAAGATTACCGTACAATCAGCTTGATTACTCATGCTTCAAAGATCCTGTCTAGAATAATTTACAAGAGGATTGAAAGCCAGATAGAAACGGAGTTGGGTGAAGACCAGTTTGGTTTCAGGAGAAATGTAGGAACAAGGGAAGCTGTACTAAGTCTTAGGCTGATTTTAGAAGGTAGAATAAGGAAAGATAAGAGAACGTTCATGGCTTTTGTAGACTTAGAAAAGGCTTTTGATAACGTTGATTGGACTAAATTGTTTGACATTTTGAAATCAATTGGAATAAAGTACAGGGATAGGAGGGTGATATACAATCTGTACAGAAACCAGACAGCAGTCATTCGAGTTGAAGTACATGAGAGAGAAGCTGGTATTCAGAAAGGTGTAAGGCAAGGCTGCAACTTATCACCCATACTTTTCAATCTTTACATTGAACAAGCAATGAAGGAAATTAGAGAAAAATTTAAAGTGGGAGTGAAGATTCAAGGAGAAATAATTTCAACTCTGAGATTTGCTGATGACATCGTCATCTTGGCCGACAAGCCTGAGGATTTGAATGAGTTTTTGAATGGTTTGGACTCCGTCTTACGGAAAGAATTCATGATGAAAATAAATAAATAAATGTAAAACAAAAATACTGGAATGCAGCCGAAATAAATCAGAAACCTCTATGGAGATCAAATTGGCAGGTGAAAAGCTGAAGGAAGTAGGAGACTTCTGTTACTTAGGAAGCAGAATAACCAGTGATGGACGAAGCAAAGAGGATATTAAAAGTAGGTTGGCTCAGGCAAAGAAAGCATTTCTACAAAAAAGGAATCTGCTGACATCGAATATAGATTTAGGTATTAGGAAGTCATTTTTGAAAGCCTTTGTCTGGAGCGTAGCGCTCTATGGAAGTGAAACTTGGACTATTCGTGCAGCAGAAAAGAGGAGAATTGAAGCATTTGAAATGTGGTGTTACAGGAGATTGATGAAGATCAGATGGGTAGATAGGGTTACAAACAAAGAGGTATTAAGACGAGTGGGAGAGGAGAGATGTTTCTGGCGACTGCTAATGAAGAGAAGAGATAGGTTGGTAGGACACGTACTAAGACACCCAGGAATAGCAAGCTTAGTTATGGAAGGAAGGGTCGAGGACAAAAACTGTAGGGGTAGACCAAGGTTAGAATATGTTAAACAGATTGCCTCCGATGTAGGGTGTCGGAGCTATGTAGAGATGAAACGATTAGCTCAGGACAGGGAGGCATGGAGTGCTGCATCAAACCAGTCAAAAGACTGAAGACTCAAACAACAACAGCAGGATCTGTTTCTTGTTTAGGATCATGTATGGAGACAGGCCTAGCTTTGGCCATCAACGCGCGTCCAAAGACATCCATCGTCAAACTGTAGTACCAGTCTACTGTTTCTATGACAAGGTTCGGTGTCCTGTATATAGACAGCCTGCTAGCCTGTCTAAGACTTAGTTGAAATGAAGATTATTAAGCAGCAAGAGTCATTCCCCGTGGGGGACATGGTTTCCCATCTCTGTCCCTCATCACGTGAACAACGCCATGGTTCACTGTTTCCATCTTCCATTCGCTGATCATTGTGGGGCCTTCGGGCTGTGGAAAGACTAATCTTTTGCTAACGCACATCACAGCGCCCAATGGTCTGCGTTTTAAAAATATTTATATTTTTGCAAAATCTCTCTACCAACCCCTCTACGTGTTTCCAGATGTTTCATGTCTGGATTACAAAAAGAGAATATGGGTTATTTTACATTTTCCATGCAAGAAAATGTGATTTCACCGGATGAGGTAAAGCCCGATTCACTCATGATTTTCGATGATGTATCCACTGAACGTCAAGGTATCATTCAAAGCTATTTCAGCATGGGTCGTCACAAACATATCGATTGCTTCTATCTTGGACAAACGTATTCTAAAATGTCCAAACAGTTGATTCGTGACAATGCCAATGTCATTGTTTTATTTCGCCAGGACGAGAGGAACAGTCGTCACATTTATAATGAACATGTGAATCCGGATATGACCTTTCAAATGTTTACAGAATTGTGTGCCAAGTGCTGGAACACTCAACGTCATGCCTGTTTAGTGATTGACAAACAAAGTGAACTCAACCAAGGACGGTATCGCTTAGGGTTTGATCATTTTATTGCTATTTAAGGCCCTGTCTCATTCCTCGGCAAGTCATTTGTCAAGACACCATGGCGTTAGCAGAGAGTCAATTGAAAAAGCATATTATTAAAGCAAAAAATACTATTCGCCAAAAGTTTCGTCAATTGAAACAATCACGTGCAAATCATGCTTTGTTTATTCAACAACATTTAGCACCTCCACTAAAAGCCATGTTGAAACCCTCTTTCAAGCCATCTGAAACGCTACCCACCGTTTCACAAGCCACGCAGACGCTGCACGAGGACCCTGAGAAAGAGAAAGAGGAACAGGAAGATTTGACTAGTGTTAGTGAAGTTGAGGATGAGGAGGAACAAGTGTTTACGCCTCAAAAAAAGGCCGCACCCCTTGCAGAGTTTTTGGGAAAAAGGAAATCCTTGGCCATGGTCGATACACCTTGCCCTTCCAGAGCGTCTCCGCTTTCACAACTCTTGGCCACCCCTCAACATAAAGCTCAACTGAAAACCATTTTAATAAAATATTATGGATCAACATTGGAACCCTATTTCACCGATCTATTTATTGGAAACACAGATACCACGTATGGTGTTCGCTATGAGGATGATAGTTTTAAAATTGGCGATTCATCCATTAAATTTGCTCGTACTAAAGCTGTCATTAAAAACATCAACTATAAATTAACGCCAGGACTGTTAAAGCTGCTCTTTTCTCGGACCCCCTCTTCCCATGATTATACGTCAGAGGACCTTGACAAATATAAATCCATTTTATTGGATACCCATGCTCACAAAAGACAGTATGTTCCCGCTCAACAAGTGAATGCCAATATATCTCAAAAATATAAAACCATCATTGCAAAAATGTTTCCCACTAGTCAAAGTACTCGTCGTAAAGTGTCCGCTTCGGGAGTGACATTTAAACCATTAAAACCCCTTGTGGATGTTGCCTACTGGCACAATCCCAATAAGCTCGTCCAGCGGCTACAGTTGTTGCATGCCTCACGTCAAGCTGGCCATACCGGTCACGATTGGGAAATTCAAGAAATTGAACAAGAACTTCGAAATGCCAAAATTATTGTTTAAGCCCTCACCCATTAAAATGGGTATTGCTCACGAGTTGCATCGCCCAGCTAGGCGTCACTATCCGCGACTCAAGGTGATTTCACGAGGTGTGGATTAACTTTGGCAGGCTGACTTGGTTGAAATGAAACCCTATGCTAGCGTTAACGACGGTGTACGCTATATGTTGACCGTCATTGATGTCTATTCCAAAATGGCCTTTGTTGAACCTGTGCGTCGCAAGTCTGGTCCACTAGTTACCAAGGCCTTTCAACATATTATTCAACACTCCAAACGTCAACCTCAGCTGCTACAAACCGACCAGGGGAAAGAATTTTTCAACAAGGATTTCTCCAGTTTTCTCAAATCTAAGGATATTCACCATTACACCACGTACAGCAATCTCGAAGCCAGTGTGGTCGAGCGGTTCAACCGAACATTGAAAACCCATATGTGGAAAGCGTTTACCGCTCAGGGCACGTATCGCTGGTTGGACATGTTACCAGAGCTAGTATCACGTTACAATGACACCAAACATAGAACGATTGGGACCAAGCCACGCCTCGTGACCAAAAATATTCAGGGATTGGATAAACTGTTTAACCCCATAAAAACAGCCGATCCTAAACGTCACCGACTGAAAATTGGGGATTTTGTTAGTGTGAGCAAATTTAAGTCTGCCTTCAATAAGGGCTACACGCCACAGTGGGGGACTGAACTATTTCGAATTCGTCGAGTCAACTTGGACACTCCAGTCACCTATTTACTCGAGGACCTCAACCGTCAACCCATAAAAGGTAGATTTTATCTCCATGAACTTCAGAAAACAGCATTTCCTCAGCATTATCTTGTGGAAAAAGTGTTGAAACAAAAAGGAAATAAACTCTATGTCAAATGGTTAGGGTTTAACTCTACGTTTAATTCTTGGATCAATAAATTACATGTTGTGTGAACCTGTGCAATTTTTAATTTATTCACACATGTTGTACACCACCTATAGCTCTATGTGTACAGTCCTCAGCTCCACATATTTCTTTGTCTTTCCACTTGTGTTCTCTCATACATTACCCCTCCCCCTCTCCCTCCCTCCACCTCCCACCACTGCTGTTTGCAGCTCTTGCCTATCTATTGGTTGTGACATCATTCCCACAAGATGCATCATACTTTTTACTGATTCAGTGATTCCCACGCTTTGAACATTCTGTTATCAGGCACGTGGACAGCTAACGTCCCAGGCGAACACCTGTGGCAGATCAAATTTCACATGAACTTGCATTTTGTCACGTACGAAGCAAGACAGGATGTCACTGGTTTAGCGTGCATGTGGTTTCACACATGTTCACATGCCTTTCGCTCTTCCCTGCCACCACGATGGTCAGATTATTTCACCTTCAAGCGTCATGGTCATTTTTCCATTTCACCTGTTGTCAAGTCAGATCAACGCCTTTCAATAAGCTCAAATGACATTCACCTCTTGCTCCTCGGCAAGTTTGTTTTCTCTACTCGCTTCGACCAACATAGAACCAAGTTCTCATGACCGTTTACACGTTAAAGTTAAAATATCAGAAAACGCACGCTCGCTCTGTCATACACCGACCCGCCGAAATAGCGATTGATTTATTGAACACAGCCACCATGGTCAGCGACAGGTTCGTTGAAACACACACACTCAGCCGTATCGTCTCTCTCAACCACCACGCTTCATGAACATTATAAACAAGTATCGGTAAAGAAATTTTTTCTCAACATGTATGGCGTTAGGACCTTTGTGAATTATTTTTTGGAAAAAATATCTACCACATTTGAAAGGGGGCCTTAGCCCGTGTCCTAGGACACCTCGTACACGTCTCTAGCGTTATTGGTTCGTGAGATATCGGCAAAAATCACAAAAAACACGTGTTTACCCCAAAATCGAGTTTCCAAATTTTTTTGAAAAATATAACGAGTGGTTCATAGCAAAGAGGACGTCACTCCGAGTCCTTGGACCTGTCGTACACGCCTCTAGCGTTATTGGTTCGTGAGATATCGGCAAAAATCACAAAAAACACATGTTTACCCCAAAATCGAGCTTCCAAACTTTTTTGAAAAATATAACGAGTAGTTCATAGCAAAGAGGACGTCAGTCCGAGTCCTTGGACTCCTCGTACACGCCTCTAGCATGATTGGTTCGCGAGATATAGCAAAATGTTCAAAATCATGGTTTTCCCCCCCAAAAAACCGTGTTTCCAGCATTTCACCTTTTCGACATCTACATTTCCGTAAAGAGCGCAACGAGACGAAAAAAACGAATCCAAGCTCGCCTTCCTAGCATGACTCCTTCCATTCCAAGGTCGCAGGGGCTCACCACTTCCTTTTGGAAGCAGCTTTCTCCTTACCCCACTACTAAACAGGTTTTCATCCTAGAGACTTGAAATTTATTTTGGGGGTAGAGGGGGTAGGGATCATTGATTTACGTCAAACAAACGTTTTTGTAGAATTCCTAGTTTCCAAAATATGGGAATTTCAAAATTGGACTGTTTTCAAAAAAACATAAAAAATAAAAAAGTTTTATTACAGAAAATAAAGGACATCGAGACCTTTCGTTTGAACTATGGCACAACGTACTATCCTGTTTGGTTTTCAAGCTATCGCCTATTTTCGAAAACAATAATTTTTTAATTTTTTTTTCTAAAATATAACGAGTGGTCCATAGCAAAGCCCCCGTCATCCCGAGTCCAACGACACTTCATTCGTGAAACTCCGACCATGGGTTCGAGAGAAAAGTCCATTTAAATGTTTCAACTTTACGCGGCGGCCATGTTGGTTTGTTGGGCACAGGAGTGTCAAGTGAAGCAGAATCGGCATCACCCCCCTACTATTTTGGTGCAGAACATTCACATAGCTCTTGTTGATCCCTGTTTAGGGTCTAGGGACTCCTTTGTCATCAGCTCCTTTGTTCAAAAAATCACCACCATCAAGGCCAATTATACTGTTACGGAAATTAATGGTATTTCTCTCCATGTTAAATTTACAAAATATAAATAAACCTCATTTGATATTGGGAATAGTGTAGTTCATAGGAAGACACCGGATGTAAAATAACTTCATTAAAATCCGTACGATTACGACAAAATGGGAGTCAAAATAACCTGGCGCCAATCCTCGTGTTATATTTTTCACGCCACTTCTCAAGTGTTAACACAGGTTATCAGATAGGAGTAGTGTGATCAAGCACACAGGAGTAGTCCCCACAAGGAGGCTATTATTTATTTGTCACTCCAGTTGTACAATAGATCATTCACCCTGCTCGCCCGTGAGTTACGATTTATTTTGGTTTTTACGCTTCCTTGTTCAATATTGTGCGCCACATCCCAACACCAGCGCGATAAAGATTGCGAGTTGCGATAAATTTGTCCTGTGACGAGCTCAATACTGATTGCGTGATGGCTTGAGACCGTGGAGAATGTAGCCTATCTTGCAATGTGCTGAGTTGCTAGAATTCCTACCTGTCGCTCTATTATAGATAAAGGCCTGCGTGGATATGCATATCCGCAAAATTTTTCGCCATGCGGATAGCGGATAATGTTTGGAGTAAATTTGCGGATAGTTTGCAGAATACAATCCAAACTTTTTTCTTTCTTCGGCGTATTCCAATTAATTGGAATCGGCGGAGCCAATCAGGCTAATTTTGGTTTCGGCCGGGCATTTAAGACCAGATGCCCTTCCCGACACCACGTGATTTTTCAAGTGAAAATTCCACCCCGCTGCTGCCGGGATTCGAACTCCGACCAACTGGTTGGAAGATCAGCTAAGCCACTGCACCATCACGCTCTCCAATACAATAAGAACTTGTTGAATATTATTTCCAAGACCCGGATGTGTACGACACGTCATATTTTTCCGGTCTCTTTTCATGATAAATGTAAGATGATGATTTAGGCTAATCTCATACAAATTATGTAATTAAGCGCAATTAACACTCCAAAAGTGGCTTCGATGGGGTAGTTGCTAGCATGCTGAACTGCTGTGCCCAAGATCGCTGGTTCAAACACGATCAAAGTCGTAGGAATTTTTTAAGAGCGTTAAAACCTTCAGTATGCATTCCTTTGGAGGGGAAGTGAAGCCGGCGGTCCTATATCGTACATTTATGGCATGTAAAAGATCCTACCATTAATTATTATTTTTCTTAGTCGTTTACCCTCCAGGTTGGTGGAACCCACGGACTCAGCGAGGGAACTCACCACTACCGCCTCTACGGGCAGTGTCCTAGAGCTGGGAACATCGAATCGGAAGGGATACAACTGGTGAGGTGGGATTGGCACCTCGCCCAGGCGGCCTCACCTGCAAAGCCTCATGAGGGAAGGGAAGGGATGGTGAGGATGGATAAGCAAGGAAGAGGGAAGGAGGTGGCCGTGGCCTTGAAGAAGGTACCATCCCGGCATTTGCCCGAAGACGAAGTGGGAAACCACGGAAAACCACTTTGAGGATGCCTGAGGGGGAATCGAACCCCCTCTACTCATTTGGGCCACCCGAGGCTGAGTAGACCCCGTTCCAGTCCTCGTACCAATTTTCAAATTTCGTGGCAGAGCCGGGAATCGAACCCAGGACCTCCGGGGCAGCAGCTAACCATGCTGACTGCTACGCTACGGAGGCGACAATTAAATTTGTATGAAGCTAAATTTCTACTAAAAGCCATACGATAAATAAATTAACACTCCAAACTAAAAAGGGTTGCAATATTCTGGTTGTATAGCATTCATTTTAAAGATAACACATTACATACAGTACATATTCCAGGGGAACGACTTTCTCCTCAAATGTATAAAGGTGTTGCTCTAATACTCTATCTAATTGAAATGATTATTGTAATGCCGGTAGTGCGGATACGAAGCGGATGCGGATAACGTTTGTTTATCCGCACAGGGCTGTGTATAAACACCGAGCTGGTATTACCCGTGAGAGATACGAGTGCCGGCGACTAGGGTGGGAATACACGCCACGCTGACTCCTTGCATTGTTACAAGGTACAGGTCCTGCAGCCACAGTAATCGTGACCTCTCTTTGGTGCATATGCTTGTTGTTGAGTCTTTAGGGGCTTTGCGACGTTGTGGTACTTTGGTGAGTGTAGAATTTGTCTGATAACCTGTGTCACTGTGATGTCTGTACTAGTGCGTGTATTTCTAATTGAGTTAGGAAGCGGCCATGCCCTAAAGTTAGGTATCATCCCAGCATTTGCCTGGAATAGAATTGGGGAAACCACGGAGAACCACTTCCAGGATGGCTGAGGTAGGAATCGAATCCAGGACTCCGTGGCGATAACAAAGAATGCTAGCCACTACACCACGAGGAGGTTAGGAAATAGAAAGAGAACTTGGGAAGGTGATGGGAGTTGTGTAATTGCAGCCCAAAGATGGTTGAAAATAAAATAAATAAATTTTTTGAGATAAAATATAGATTTAAGTATTAGGAAGTCAGCTTTGAAATCCTTTGTGTGGAACGTGGTGCTCTATGGTAGTGAGACTTTGACCGTTGATGCAGCAGAAAAGAAGCGATTGAAATGTTCTTTTACAGGAGAATAATTAAGATCAGATTAAACAAGAAGTTCCGTGATGAACTAAAGAGCCTACTTTTCTTAAAATTTAAGAATCATGTCAATGATTAATCTATATTATGGATCTATCTAGAATAATGACAAAATTAAGTTGGTAATATCGGAATTTCTAATTAGTTCGATATACTGTATACCTGGCATAACGTTGCCTAATAGAGAACTACAGTTGGCAGCCCTGGTGACTGAAGATATTCTTAGTTCCATCTCTTAAGGTACAGAATACAAAATTTGGTTGAAGTCCAATGGATAGCATGGACGTTACATGCAGTTAAACATTGGATCTAACAGCGCGCGTAAAATCATGTTGGCAACAATGACATTCATGTGTTGGTCAGAAATAATCTGAAATAATATGATCTATTGTTGTGTCAATTTTGAATGAAATCCATTAGTTAGTATAGAAGTTACATGCATTTTAAAATTGGACCTATCAGCAGGCTTAGAATCATGTTGGCAACACTGATGTATATTTGTTACGCCAAATTAATCTAGAATGCCAGTGTGCAAAGTTTAGAGCTATTGGCTTGCATACTTTCTGATATATTGATATTAGGGTAACAAAAATAGAGACAGCATTTATTAACAGTTGGCAGCCCTAGTTCCTCTTAAGAATCGGCATATACATATATGTTATGGTACACATAGCACACACAAAATTTGGTTGAAATCCAAATGATAGTATAGAAGTTACATATATTTAAAGTTGGAACTCACAGTAGGCTTAGAATCAAGTTGGTAGCACTGACCTATATAACTTACTCCAAATTAATATAGAATGACAGGTACTATATGTGTGCATAGTGCTTGCATACTTTCTCATATATGGATATTTGGATTTAAAAAATTGAGAGCATTTATTAACAGTTGGCAGCCCTGGTGGCTCTTAAGAATACGCTCAGTCATATCTGGTTATGTACACATAGCACATATGAAATTTGGTTGAAATCCAATTGATAGTGTAAAAGTTATATGCATTTAAAATTTGGACCTATCAGCAGGCTTATAATCATTTTGGCAACACTGACATGTATGGCCTCCTGGAAATTAAACTGCAATATTATTATCTATATGTGTGCCAATTTTGAAATAGCTCCAATTCATACCTTCCAAGATATCCAACATGAAGCTCAAATTTTAATTGCGATTTTTCAGCAGTTGGTAGCACTAACATCATTTTCAAATATGGACGTGAGATATTCAGGTATAGATCTTTACTCCTACCAAACTTTGTTTCGATTGCTGCAGCCGTTTAGGAGCTGATAGGGGGGGGGGGGCACACATACAGCCAGACAGACAGACAGACAGACAGACAGACAGACACACACACATTTGCCCGATCTCATAAGTCTACTTTTTCCTCATTTTTGCAAAATGTGAAAAGTAGGCTAAAAATGAAAACGTATTAAGACGAATAGTCGAGGAGAGATGTTTCTGGCAACTGTTAATGAAGAGTGGAGATAGGTTGGTAGGATACATATTAAGACACCCATAAATAGCGAACTTCGTTATGGAAGGAAGAGTTGTGGACAAGAAGCTTAGGGGTAGGCCATGGTTAGAATATGTTCAACAGATTGCCTCGGATGTAGGGTGTAGTAGCTACAGTATGTAGAGATTAAACGATTAGCTCAGGACAGGGAGGCATGGAAAGCTGCATCAAACCAATCAAAAGACTGAAGACTCAAACAACAAACATAGTTACCCTATTTGCTACTTCACCATATGATCGAATGTTGCACTTCTACTTTCAATCAATCTGAAAATACTGTTCTATATTTGGACTGAGAGATCTGCAACGTTTTTCATCGCACACTAATTACAGTAATTTCGTAAGCAAGGTTCTAAATCCAGGGCATTATGAAATCCAGGTGGACCTAATAATGTTACCATAGAGAGACAATTCCATTTAGGAGTGACCTTTGAACCTTGAATTGCCAACCAGTAGTGAGTGGTCGCAATTAAAGTAAGACATAGTCCATACATTCCACGGAGGCATGATTATACCTTTGGAGCCATAATAACATGCTATTACCTTGCTTTGAAGATGTACTGATGTGAGTGGGTCAATTTGTTCTAAACGATATGTTTCCATCTTTCTCGTACTTGATCGTGTTCTTGCAGTTTATTTCAGTGAAAGGGAACTAGAAAAACTGCCCTAACCTTGTTCATAGCACTGTACATTAGCGTGGCCGTACACAGGGCATTCACCTTAGGTATCGCCCATAGGGCAGCAAGGTAATTTCAGTCCCATAGATAAATACACCTGTATGGAATGGACAAATCCAGTCTCCTTCATGTGAACTGCATGACCAACAGTAAAGTAATACAGCTTTAACCATAAAGTTATTTGACTACTTCTGGAACAAGAAGACCACTACATCAAGGATTAAAGAACCTCGGGCCTTATTGATCATACTGCCATCTGCGTGGGTCTTATTGAAACTAAAAAATATCAAGGTTATTTATTTATTTATTGGTTGATTGATTGCTTGATTTATTAATTTATTTACTGGTTTAATTATTGCTGCTGCCGTTTATTGTTTGCTATGAATATTGAGATTCTCTATAGCTGCCTGTTGATGCTGTATTTAACCAAATAAATCACTGGGCTACTTCTTGTGTGGACGAGGAAGGGATAAATCAACAAGGAACAGATGCGCAAAGTGCAATGAGGATCTTCTCGGATCATTTGCACTGAATGCTATTCAATCTGATGGACTCGCACACGCTATTTTCTGTGTTCAGTTTCAATAATATGATAAATAGTAGTATATATAAGTATTCTAAGCTAAATCTGAAGATTTTATGATCAATAGGGCCCGGATATTGATGCAGCAAAAAAGTATAAAATATGCACTTAAAATTTTCAAAAATGAATGATTTAAATGACCTAAAAATTCACTATATAATAGGGAAAATGATCTTATAATAATATACTGACCAATATTTCAAAAATGACATCTTTAGCTCAAACTGAAAAGTCAATCAAAAGCGATTTCTAGCACTTACCAAAAGGTTTATGTTTACTTTAGTCTGAGTTGCAGTGCACTACGAGTGTCATTCTGATGTTGTCAAATGTAAATGATCTGCGGTTATCAGCCAACAAGTTCTTATATCTCGAAAAGCTGCGTTCAACATCAACTGAAGTGATCGGAGCGTACTTGAAGTTAGGACGGTTGTTTGCTGCTAAATCCTCCTCAATCCCATCCGTGCAGTAGTTTTCACCAGAAAGAATGTCTGATATTTTGCATAATGTTTTATACCCAGTGTTTTTGTCCGGCACATTCTTCAGTTTTGATGCAATAACCGCAGCAGTTTCACCCCGATTGTTGCTAAGACCAGTTTCCAGCCGCTTGAAACCCTAAATTCACTACTAGGAAACATATCACGTATATTCCTACCCTGAGTCCTACGGACTCACTTTTTTTAATATCAAAATTTAAAAAAAAATGCACTTGACTTGATATGGACATTTCATGTTAATGCACTTAATTACTAATATAGTAAATTAGAAATATTTACAAATAATGAGATATTCTCACAATGATCTCAATAAACATCAAACAATCACATTTTTTCAAAATGATAAAAAATATCAGAAACTATATAATTCACAATTGTATGACAGTGAAGATTCAGCAAGGGTCTCTGTTACACAGGATCTGCATATCTTTTCGAACATTTTTTAACTTTGGTTTTCATCTTCTTGGAGGCATGAATACAACAGACTCTACATCAGGATCAGTGATACTTACTGAATAACATCCAGCATGATTATGATCCATACTCAAATATAAAATAAGCATATATACTGCAAGCTCATGAATAGAAGTTGTAACATAAATATCTACCATGAGTCCCCGGGACTCATTCGAGCACTTTTGCCCACTTTCCAGTCACCGCTTGCACACGTCTTTTCCGCTACACATTCAACACTCAACTGAAGGAAGGTATACAGTGGCGGGGAAAAAATGGCGCAAAATCACGAGATGCACAAAGATTGAAAAAATGACTGTGAGTCCCGGGGACTCAGGTAGTGAATTAAGGGTTAAGGAAATGGAATCAATATTTCAATATTTTATTTTATCTTGTATCAGCTACTAGCTTCTTCTTAACTCTGAGAGACGTAACTCCCTCATATAAAGCTGTGACATGACTAAATTGGAAGAATATGACCTTAAAAGGCCGATTTCTCTAAAATAAGACCAAAGAAATCTACCAAACTTAAGAAAATGCTCTTAAGACGAGAAAATAGCAAAAAAATACAAAAAGATGCAAAATAAATCTGACATATTTGAAGACGGGGTGGCCCATACGGAGGTTCTATGTACAGTAGGCCTACTTCAGCATTGTTTTAGACAGCTCAGTAAAAAGATGACATGTCATCAACATCTGGGCCCTAATGATCAATCTTTTTGCATTGTTTGTGCAAAGTAACCCCATTTTACGGTATATATTGTAAATACCGGTTTCCATACTTGTAGACATAGACTTAATAGCCTAAGTGTAATGGATCTGATGATGATCGCTTGACGATCGAAACTGGTCATCCAAGTGGGTTTATTAGTCTCAAGCATTTTTTTAGGATTAGGGAATAGTCCATTACAATTAAGTACAATTCGTGTTGACCCAATGAAATACATTACATTTAAAAATCTACGGCAACACTGTAAAATGACTTTCAACACGATAACAATAAAATAAATAAATAATTGATTAAAACGAATGAGCCTGCCTCTCACCTGGAGGCCCCGGGTTCAATTCCCGGCTCCGTCAGGGATTTTAAAACAGACGTGAGGGTTGGAACGGGGTGCACTCAGCCTCGTGAGGACAACTGAGTAGCTGTCTGACAGTGAGGCAGCGCCCCGATCACGAAAACCAAGATTAATGGCCGAAGGGACCCGATGCGCTGATCACGCGTAACCCCAATATCTGCAGGCCAAATGGCTGGGCAGCGGTCGCTTGCTCGGCCTAGGCCCATCATGGGCTGTATAGTTCCAGGAGTTGACTTTGAATAACGAATGAATTAATCAATTAAATGAGCTATCAGATCGTAATTCAATAACTACAGTCACAGAACAAAAACCTAGAAAGTTCTTCAATACGATATCGACGTACTGTCAGGAATGAAAGTTCAGAAGCTGTACAGGACTCATCAACTCAGGCAGTGTTAGTTACGGGT
Organism: Meconema thalassinum; assembly: GCA_946902985.2. NCBI lineage: Eukaryota > Metazoa > Arthropoda > Insecta > Orthoptera > Tettigoniidae > Meconema > Meconema thalassinum. The sequence goes on from OX336392.1 coordinate 29,890,547, forward strand.
TAACAAATAGAAAGAAAGAAAAACGAAGCACAAAGACAGCAGAGAGTTTGACCTCACAGGCAATTTAAGCAACCCGTTAGAAACATGCATTTCTCAAGTGTTGCAAATTGTTTTAGAATTCCTCTTACTTATCAAACTTCACTCCTTCTACTCACCACCTTGTCTGATTCTCCATCATAATCGCCATTATTAAAGTAGTTTTTTTTTTCTTCTTTCTTTCCTTTTCGCTTAACATGACATAATCCTAGTCCTATAATTATATCCATTCAACGTTTCCTAATCTCTGCATTAGACACATATTTAGCCATAGTTGAACCTCAATTAAGTTCGTTTTGACTCCCCGTCACCGGAACTAAATATTTTCATACATCCGTATATATTAAAGTGTTGTAATCCCCCTTTTAGGTAGATTTCATTAGAAAGCTAGCTATTGCAATGGGATGCATGATCCGACTTCCAGAGAGTTTCCACATATCTTCGCGTTTCACATCCCCCAGATCGCAAAACGTTTATATACAGTATATCACTCTCTTGTGAACACGATAATTAACGTCATTTTACACCAATCACTTTCAAATTTATACATAACTAGAAACCCGCCCAGGCTTCGCCCGGGAACAGTTATGAATGCATTACGTGATAAACGCTTTTTTTTTTCGATGTCAATGAACTACGACGTATATCCGTTTTTCGTCTCGGCATGATGGGCTGAAATCACTGACTGGACTATTAATTATATTTTCATGGAGATGCGTACCCTCCGTGACTTAGGCGGCAGCACGCCGGCCTCTAACCGCTGGGTCCGTGGTTCAAATCCCGGTCACTAGATGTGAGATCTGTGCTGTACAAAACGGAGGCAGACAGGTTTTTCTCCGGCTACTCCGGTTTACCCTGTCAAAAATTTCATTCCAGCAACACACTCCATTATCATTTCATCTGTCATTAATTTAATCATTGCCCCAGAGGAATGCGTCAGGCCTCGGCAGCCGGCACAGTTCATATCCTCGCCGCTAGATGGGGGCTGCATTCATTTCATTCCTGACCCGGTCGGAGACAGGAACCAGGCTGTGGATTTTCATTCATTTTTTTTCATCATGGAGATACATGTACTACGAATTCTTTTCAGACGTAATTTAAGAATGGAGAGGTGCATGTAACACAAATGCCCCTTCCATCCAATCTTAACTTGACTGTGTATTTTGCGGAACGATAAGTTCACAGGCGAAATGAAAAGATAAAAACACTTATAGTGGGCGATGTATTGAAGATAGAGATATGCTCTCCTGGACTTTTTTGTACAACTTTTCATGCTGAGTAATTCTTACACTCATAGTATATTGGTATTTTTAACGGTTTGCCCAGCGTAAGCTTCAAAACGCACGGACGCCAATTTCTTTTCGATAATTTCACTGAAATCGTTACTGCTTGGCTTCCTTTGATCATAAATAAATTATTTTCTACAGTAACCTTCCACGAGATATCCCTTACAGAATGGTGAAAACCGCATCACAATTCCATGGAGTGGTTCTCGAGATTACCCGTGACATTCAAGAATCGGGGACTTTGTTTTATACTAAGTAGAGATATATAACCCCTTAAAATCTCGGTCGAGTTCGTTAATTGACAAAATCGGACCAAGGGGGTGGAAATGGGGGACCTTTTTCAAAAAAGTGAAATATCGCCGTAACTTTCTTAATATGTGAAAAATAGAAGTTTAGCCGACGGCCCCATGTCATAGATTTATGGCATGTTAAAGAACCTTTCACTAATTACACCTGTGTGAAGCAAAATTATAGTAATGTTATACATTTGACAAACGCTCTTAGGTTCCTACGTTCGTCACCAGGAGCCGACTGCGGTGGCGTCTGGTAACCAAGTTATGAGCTAGTAGTCGTTGACGGTGGCGTTTGGCGGCAAAAGTAGGAACTACTTGAAAAAAATCAGTATCTGCAGTCCTCACTTGAATTGAAAAGAGAAACACACACTAATAAAGTCACCACAATTAGCACTGGTTATCAGACAGATTCTACACACACCCAAAGTACACGGGGCTATATGACCATGTTGTCACAGCCCCTAAACTAAGGAACAAACCAGAAAATAATCCATTCAAAGTTCGTACAATTTTTCGGATATGGTCCAAAATACGTATCTCTGTTTGATACCACCGACTTTTTGACAAAAGGGGTGGGAAAATTGATATTTTTTTAGGGTAGAAAACTCATACCACCCTTAATAGTCACCATATCAAAACCGTTTAAAATGGCCAACAGTCCTCTAAAAAATAACCAAAACTTTTGTCCGAAAGAATTTTTGATATGATCCACCCTTACAGTATGCCAGGGGATGAGCGAAATATTTTTGAAATTATAAGAATTATGCGAACGATTGTAGGAATGTTGCCAAATTTAGGGAAATTGAAACATTTTTCTTTGTCCGGTGAAATCTACCTCCGCCTTCTATATATTTTTTCTGATAACCGGTGGCATTGTGTTGTCTGTAATAGTGTGCGTATTTGTAATTTAGATGAGGATTGGGAAGCAGCGGCCATGGTTCTAAGTTAGGAACCAACCTGTCATTTTCCTGGTATACAAGTGGGAAAACCACGGAAAACCACTTCCAGGATGACTGACATGGGAATCGAACCAACCTACTCTCAGTTTTTCGTCACGAGGCTGAGCGCTCACTATTCCAACCCTCATTCCTGAATGATATTTCTGAGCAGAACAGGGACCTCCGGGGCGACAGCCAAACAAGTGGTTCCATGAAGAACAATACAGCCTATTTTCATATATACTACTTATGTTAATTTGCCTCTATCAACATACAAAATTTGAGTTTGATTGCTGTAATAGATTCCTAGATATTGAGAACCGACTAAATATTTCGGTTGGTTGCCATGTTGGATTTGTAGCCTACTTTTCACATTTTGCAAAAATGAGGAAAAAGTAGACATGAGATCGGGCAAATGTGTGTCTGTCTGACTGTCTGTCATTCTGTCTGTCTGTCCTTCTGTCTGTCTGTCTGTCTGTCTGTCTGTCTGGCTGTGTGTGTGTGTGTGTCCCCCCCCCCCCCTATCAACTCCTAAATGACTGCAGCAATCGAAACAAAATTTGGTAGGAGTAAAGACCTATACCTGAATATCTCACGGCCATATTTGAAAATGATGTCAGTGCTACCAACTGCTGAAAATACGCTATTGAAATTTGAGCTCCATGTAGGATATCTTGGAAGGTATGAATGGGAGCTATTTCAAAATTGGCACACGTATAGATAATAATATTGCAGTTTAATTTCCAGGAGGCCATACATGGCAGTGTTGCCAAAATGATTATAAGCCTGCTGATAGGTCCACATTTTAAATGCATATAACTTCGACACTATCAAATGGAATTCAACCAAATTTCGTATGTGCTATGTGCACATAAACAGATATGACTGAGCGTATTCTTAAGAGCCACCAGGGCTGCCAACTGTTAATAATTGCTCTCAATGTTTTTAAAATCCAAATACCCATATATCAGAAAGTATGCAAGCCGACAGCTTTAAACTATGCACACGTATAGTACCTGACATTCTATATTAATTTGGAGTAACTTTTATACATCAGTGCTACCAACATGATTCTAAGTCTGCTGATAAGTCCAACTTTAAATACATGTAACTTCTATACTATCATTTGGATTTCAACCAAATTTCGTGTGTGCTATGTGTACCATAACAGATATGAGTATGCCGATTCTTAATAGTAACCAGGGCTGCCAACTGTTAATAAATACTGTCTCTATTTTTGTTACCCTAATATCAATATATATCAGAAAGTATGCAAGCCAATAGCTCTAAACTTTCTAGATTAATTTGGAGTAACTAATATAGACCTACGCCAGTGCTGTCAACATGATTCTAAGCCTGCTGATATGTCCAATTTTAAAATGCATGTAACTTCTATACTAACTAATGGATTTCATTCAAAATTGACACAACAGTAGATCATATTATTTCAGATCATTTCTGACCAATACATGTATGTCATTGATGCCAAGATGATTTTACACGCGCTGTTAGATCCAATGTTTAACTGCATATGACGTCCATGCTATCCATTGGCCTTCAACCAAATTTTGTATTCTGTACCTTAAGAGATGGAACTAAGAAGATATTCAGTCATCAGGGCTGCCAACTGTAGTTCTCTATTAGGCTACATTATGCCAGGTATACAGTATTTCGAACTAATTAGAAATTTCGATATTACCAACTTAATTTCGTCATTATTCTAGATAGATCCATAATATAGATTAATTATTGGCATGAATCTTAAATTTTAAGAAAAGTAGGGTCTCTAGTTCGTCACGGAACTTCTCGTTCTCCTTTCAAATGATCTTGTCGACATCATCTAAATGCTTTGGTCTACCGTTATGCGTCACGGTTATGGCGTGTATGACGTCATCATGTTGTTCAGTGCATATGCACCGAGTCTGAGTTTACTCCTGGGGTCTGGCGTTATGCGAACGGAGACGGCGAGTGCGTGACATCATGCAGCCCCCGCGTGGGAGGCCTAAGTTAAAGGGTAATGGAGTCTGTTGAGTCTGAGTTTACTCCTGGGGTTTGGCGTTATGCGAACGGAGACGGCGACTGCGTGACGTCATGTAGCAGAGTGCACGGGAAGCCTATGTTAATGGGAAATGGAGTGTGTTCAAAGTGTCCTGGCGCTTCGGTCGAAGCGAGAAGCCCTCCTGAGCCTTTCTAACATGTGTAGCATTTGTAGCATGCGTCATTTGAAATGAAATAAAGTCTAGTCTCTCAGACTGACTGTATCTTTTTTAAATATGTAGGCCACAGAGTTATGTACTATTAGATGATGATTATTGATGTGTAACATCTTTCCACTCGGTATCTGTATATTTTTTGTGGAGGTGATTTTGAAAAATGAAACGGAAATGGATGGTACGGAAACAATGAACGCGCGCGGTGGCGGAGATTGATAGCACGATGTACTGTCGGCCATGAGGCTATGTGGAATGTATTTCACATACGGTTTACTTCAAGGTTTGGAGGCCAAATTAAAGATATTCCTACAATAAATAATCTTCAAATTTTCATTCTTAGGTGTGAAGATATTCATTATATCATATTTGCTGAAAACAATTATGAGTTACTAAATCTTCATACTTTTGCTGTATTCTTATTTAATGTAAGCACTCGAGGTACTGACGGCCATGTGGCTATGTGGAATCTATATCGCATACAAAATTACTTCAAGGTTTGGAGGCCCCATTAAAGAAATTCATACGATAAATTATCTTCAAGTTGTCGTTGTTGGGTGTGAAAATATTCATTATATCATATTTTCTGAAAACCGGTCAAGATTCGGCACTGCAGTTCTACAAGTAGTTATTTCAATGACCGACAGACTTCACTGTTAACAAGGGATAACATGTCGCATGTTACACATAAAATGCGACTACTGTAAGGCTCGTAATTTTTAGCCTATTTTTATTTTTGAAAGAAATTGGCTTATGAGATCACCTTTTGACCGTGTGTCTGTGCGTGCGTGTGTGTGTGTATTTTTGTGTGTCCCCCCTAATAACTTCTAAATGGCTGGAGCGATTTCAATGAAACTCGGTAAGTTCATAGTACTATTCCGCGCGACCCCTACCGTGCCCTTCAAATTTTGTTACGTCTCACCAATCCAACTTGGCGGCCGTGCGAAATATTTCACCAGCATTCAACATCTCCGAAACTATTACCGATATCACCCTGGAATTCTGTACGGTGATAAAGGAAACTATTAGAAGTTCACCTATGTAACTTTTGAAAACCTGGTAACTACAAAACCAACATGACGGTCAAGCGAATTTCCGACTTTTAAATAGAAGTTTCTCGCGAATCAACCAACCCAACGCAATAAAACTTGGTATATGTTTATACACATTGTAATGCACCCACATCTAACTTCATTCAATTGTTTACATAACCTCAAGATGGCGGCTGTGCGAATTATTTCACCGGCATTCTATATCTCTTAAACTGTTACCGGTATCACCATGAAATTTTGTACGGAGATAAAGGGCACTACTGGAAGTTCATCTCTGAGTCTTTCAAAAATCGGTTAACTACAAAACGACCATGGCGGTCAAGCGAAGTTGAAAGTTTTAAATAGACACTTCTAGCGATTTAATGATCCAAACGCAATGAAACTTCGTACAGCAATTGTTTATACACATTGCAATGCACTGGTATCTATTTTAGTTCAATTGTTTACATAACCTCAATATGGCGGCTGTGCGAATTTCGAAAATCAAGTTTTATTTCTTGTGTTTTATTAATTCGATCGAAATCAACAGTTGCATAATGATCGTACACAATAATCATCATCTAATAGTACATAACTCTATGGCCTACATATATTAAAATCCAACATGGTGACCATCCAAAATATTTAGACGGTTCTCAATATCTATTAATCTACTGCAGCAATCAAACTCAAATTTTGTAAGTGTGTAGATGCTATAAGCATAAGTTCACCTATGGGACGTTCAATAACCTGGCGAGCACAAATCCAAAATGGCGACGGCGCGAAATTTAAATATTCAAATGGACGTTTCTTGCGTTTTAACCAACAGATCGCAGTGAAACTTGATACGGTATATGCTTATACAAATTCTAATCGACCGGCATATAATTAATTTAAATTATTTTCATAACCACAAGATGGCGGCTGAGCGAAATTTTCAAATCCCGCTTTTATTTCTTGTGTCGTAATCATGCGATTGAAGTTTGAATAAAACACCTACACAATAATCTTCATGTAATAGTACATAAATCAAAGGCCTATAATATAAAAATCCAACATGGCGACCATCGAGAATATTTAGACGGTTCTCAATATCTACGAATCTCTTACAGCAATCAAACTGACAATTTGTATTTTTTTGCGTATGGCTTTTAGTGCCGGGGGTGTCTGAGGATATGTTCGGCTCGCCTATTTGTAGCTTCTTCTCAGCGGACACCCATTGGGTGAGCTACACGTACCGTCGCGTGTGGAGTGTTGTCTGGGGAGGAAAGTGTTAATGTAAGGACGAGGAGTTGGAAGGTGGCTGTGGCCTATAGTTAGGGACCAACCCCGGCATTTGCTTGGTAGGAATATGGGAAACCACAGAACACCATCTTCAAGGTTGTCGGCGGGGGGATTCGAACCTCCTCGCCTCCCGGATGTGAGCGACTGCCAGCAGCCACGCCGTAACGACCACGGCTAACTCACCCGGTAATTTGTATGTTGATAGAGGCAATTAATATTAGTAGGATATATGAAAATAGGCTATATAGTTCTTCACTGAACTACTTGTTTATTATTCAAACGTTCACTTTGATCGCATGATTAATACACAAGAAATAAAAACCTAATTTTAAAATTGCGCACAACCACCATCTTGAGGTTATGTAAACAATTGAACTAACTTAGATGCCAGTGCATCAAAATGTGTATAAACATTTACTGGACCATATTTCACTGTGCGAGAAAAGTCTATTTAAATGGTTCAAATTCGCTTGGCCGCCATGTTCGTTTTGTAGTTTGCAGGTTTTTGAAAAATACATAGCTAAACTTATAGTAGTGCCCTTTATTACCGTGCACAAATCCAGGGTGATGTCAGCAAAAGTTTCGGAGATATAGGCCTAGAATGCCGTTGACATATTTCGCACAGCCACCATGTTGGATTGGTTAGAAGTAATAAAATTTCAAGGGCATGGTCGAGGTCATCCAAAATAGTTCTATAACCTTACCGTGTTTCATTGAAATCGCTAGCTCGCCACGGTGGGTGAGTGGTTAACGTGTCGGTTTACCAACCCCAAGCTTGCAGGTTCGCTCCTGGCCGTGGTAAGTGTTTTTTTTTTTTTGAAAGGCGGCAAAAAATTTACAACACGCAAGTCATACGATGTTGACATGTCCATTTGAATTCAGTAGGCCGTGTTCATAATGTCAACATTAATCTCAGGATTTTCCGCCAACCCAAAGTTCCTCATTTCTCTGCTAGAAAGCACTATGGTGTTCAAGGAGCATAGATATCTAACCTCCTTGACTTTCATAGTGCTTCAAGGAACAACGAAATTTGACATGCAAGCTACCCTCCTGGTTTCAAATAGCAAACCTTGTACCCGACATCCGAGGCCATATATATTATTATTATTATTATTGAAATAGCTTCGGCCGTTTAGATTTTATTAGGGGGACGCCCTTACACACACACACACATGGACGAATGGTGATCTCATAAGCCTATCGTTTCGTAAATGAAAAGAGGTTAAAATGCTAGCCGCTATATCACGAGGTGGTCAACACATCTACCTTTAATAGCTGCTTAATAAACCAGGGTATGCAATAATATTGTCACCAAGCCCTTTGTAATACCAACGACAATTAGGATCCATATTTGATAAAATAAATGCCATTATACTGTACGCCTTCAATTAATGTTACAGCGAAAAAAAAAAACAGTTTATAATTCATTAGATTAAATAAGCGATTGTATAACATTGTCACTCGTAAAATGTGGCACATTACATCTTTAATCTGTTATCTGTACAGCAGCGGTATAAATCCCGAGCCTAAACTGAGATTTATTTAGTGTTATTGATTTTGATGGGCACATGGTGTATCGCAAACTTTAAAACATGTGATTGTATCAAGTCCTAGTTATTTTAAATAACAATGACATTTACTTTTGCCATCCTACTGGCTATTAATCTGCTGCCTGCTAACACAAATAAAAGTCCGCTGGGCGAGACTGGTGGTTAATTGTTATTCTTCGATCAAACAAACAGTTTGCTCCATACACTAAACAGCGAGACAGACAGAGAGAGAGAGAGCGAGATGCATGAATTCCTCTCCTCTCTCACTCTACATAGGCCTAGTACTTTATCAGTGGGCTACGGCAAAACGGAAAAGCTACACATACCCTCAGGGGAGTTCCGCAAATTAAAACAGTAAGCCTTGCCATGAAGGTGATAGCTACCCATACATGGCCAGCAAATGAATGCACACACACACACACACACATGCACGCGCGCAGAGTATTTTTTTAAAGCAGACCTCTCCAAAGTGGGGGAGGATCGCTCTCTGTGTGTGCGATATAAACACAGCGTTCTCCATTAAAAAGAAACAAAAACACGCGCTTTGACCTATTGAGATCAATCACTCACACGGACACTAAAAAAATAAAAAATGAACAAACAATGAATTTTAAAAATACATTAATGAGTTAATGAAATTGATTACTGGACGTAGTAGATACATGCTATATTTATCTTACACATACAATATGTGTCATATAGATGATTAGAATGGAAAGAGAACATATCTAACAGCGTCAGAGAATCGTCGACTAAACGATTCGATTGACAGGATGGTACTAAGACAAGTGGGTATGAAAATGTAATGCAAAGCTATTTCTAAAGGCTGATCCAGGTGGAGAATAAAATATGTAATAATATCGCCTGAATCAATACTTTAATGATAGGAATTATTAATAAAATAGGTAGATTTCATTAGAAAGCTAACTATTGCAATGGGCACCACGTTTCGACTTCCTGAAAATTTCGACATATCTTCGCGTTTCACATCCCCCAGACCCCAAAACCACCGTCAGTTCAAAAGTTTATATATAATTTATGTATGTATGTATATGTATATCAGTTTCTTGTGGACACGATAACTGCCGTAATTTTGCACCAATCACTTTGAATTTTTTACCGTATATGTATACCTACAAAATCTCAGTCGAGTTCGTTATTGGGCAAAATCGGTCGAAGGGGGTGAAAATGGGGGGCGTTTTTCGAAACAGTGAAATATTGCTATAACTCTCTTAATATGTAAAATATCGAATCCGTTCAAAGTTCATACTATGTGTCGGATAAAGCCCGAAAATGTATGTTTGAGGAGTTTTTTATAGCACCAACCATTGACCAAAGGGGTGGGAAAAAGTGGGGTTTTCGGGAAACATTAATCATATCTCTCTTAATAGGCACAATATCAAAACCGTACAAAAAGGACAATATTCCCCTAATAATTACCTAAAACTTTTGTCTGAAAGAATTTTTGATATGACCCACCATTATTCCAAGGGATGAGAAAAATGATTTCGGAATTATAAGAAAATGCCAAGAGCTATCAGAGGTTGCCATGACAACGCACTTGCTCGATATCAGATTCAGGTTTCCATCTGACTAAGTGTGAAGCGGCTTCGGTGGCGTAGTTGGTAGCATACTGAGCTTCTATGACCAAGGTCGCGGGTTCAAACCCGGCCAAAGTCGTCGGATATTTTTAAGAGCGTCAAAAATACCTCAGTATTCCTTCCTTCGGAGGGGAAGTAAAGCCACCGGTCCCATGTCATAGATCTATGATAAAGAACCTTCCACTAACTACACACTAAATTATAGGTTATATTTGACTAACGTTCTTAGGTTCCAACGTTCGTCACCATCTAGTAACAAAGTTCAGAACTATTTGGTCGATGACGGTAACGTTTGGTTGCAAAAGTTGGAAATACTTGATAATCGATTGTCTGCAGTCCTTACTTGAATTAAAAGCAGGTAACACACACTAATACAGTCATCACAATTAACACCGGTTATCAGACAGATTCTACACACACCCAAAGTATACGGGGCTACATGACCGCGTTGTCGCAGCCCCTAAACTGAGGAACCAACCAATCAACCAACCTTGCAATTGTTTTCCGTGGTTTTCAATTGCAACGACAGGAAAAACAAGAGACAGCCCATGGCTGCTTCCTTCGAACTTCGTGTCCAATTTCATTGATATGTATTTATTTATTTATTTATTTTGTCATTACTGGTCTTTTTTGTTGTTGATTCTTTAGAGACTTTGCGACATCGTGGTAATTAAGCCCCGAGTACTTGGGTGTGTGTAGGAATAATTTGTAATCGAAGTATGATTTCGGTAGGAAGTGACCGTAGGCTTACGTTAGATACCATCTAGGATTTTTTTCCTGGAGTAGAAGTGGGAAACTACGGAAAACCAGAACGGCTGAGTTGGGAATCAAAGCCACCTCTTCTCACTTTTGTCACACGAGGCTGAGTGCACCCCATTCCAGCCCTCAGACCTGAAATGAATTCCTTGGCAGAGCCAGTAATTGAAACAGGACCCCCCCCCCGGGAAGACAGCCAAGAATGCTAGCTGCTGAGGTTAGTGTCAGGAAGGGCATTTGGCAATAAAGCTCATCTACCACACAGAAACTCATCTCAGCTTATCCCCGACCTCATGGAAACGGGATTAATAATAGGCAGACATACCGCTACATTGGGAGTAAAATATCTTCATCAGATTTTATCTATTCAGAATGTACTGTAAAGACTCCAAAATTACTCACATCGTTTGATAATTATCAGATATCACTTATAGGATCTGTTCCTTTTTGATTATCCGATTGTTTTACATTCGGTATCATCATCATCTTCATTTCCCCTTTTCCAGCTGACACGGGGTGGGGGCAAATATGGTTCCTCTCCACTTTGTTCTGTCGTTCCACCATTCCGTTTTCTAATGCTATTCTTCACCGAGTTCATCCAACACCACCTAGATAACAGGCCTTTGCATTCAAACAAGATGGCGGGCACTGTAGGCAGAGCTGCTGGAGCTCGCCCATATGATCGGTTCCTTCCAACTGATACATCGTAGTCGGCAGCATTTCTAGGCTATTATGATGACTTCATCCTTCTTACCTTTACTTACGTAACAAATATATTAGGCCTACTGAATAAGCTTCTTCTCATCCTTCACCTGAAAATGAAACCTCACGGGAAACTAGGTACCGTACCGTAGGAAAAAATGAAACATACACTATTTTAATGTTTCTGGATCAATTTTATGTCAACAGTTCACTGGCCACAAAACATAGCGCTAAATTAACAGCAGTAAAATATACGCATTTGATACAGTTATGTTCAATATTTACATAAGATCAGGTTTTTAGCTAGATATCTGGACATGACATATAAACAACTGTGTCATCTTCACGAAAACTTCCGGGTACACATTTCATCATTTAAATTATAGATTTACTATTAAGATGATGCCTTCAGCCAGTGTCAGGGGCGTATATACAATTTTATTTCGGGGGGGACTGGCTATCCTGGAAAATTGTGAGTATTTTCAGGGGATTGTCACCGCAAAATCCCAGAAATATCAACCAATAACTTAGAGCATATAACGTTGTGTAATTATTTTAGATAAGATTCAAAGTTTATATAGCCTACAATAACTAGCAATACAAAAAAAAGTAAAATACAACACAACCCACAAATAAAATTTTATACTTAATGAATTTTCCATTATGATCTATGGAGTATGAATGGCAAATGTCTAAATATTTGTCAATTTACTAAGCAGAAAGGTAAACAGTGGTTTTTTTTTTACAAGTTGACAATTTATTTCTCAAATGTACCGTACTGTGGAATTCACAGTTTTGCCTCACAAGTCTGAGAGTACCCCGTTCCAGCCCTCGGACTAGAATTAAAATTTCTTGGGGGAGCCGGGAATCGAATTTGGACATCCGGGGCGGCAGCCAAGAATGCTAGCTACTACACCACGAGTTAATCTAATTTCAATCTTAATATTGTTTATAACAGCCAATAAGTTAAGATTAGAGTACAACCGAAATTACAATTACTTTATGCTCTTACCAAAGCAACAGTTTCTTAATTTGATTGGCTTTTTTCTAGTAATTTATTGCACTTCATACCTGTCACCTACAAATATGAGGTGTATATTTTATTATTATCATTTATATCCAGAGCATCCTAAATATTTACATACACTGTGAGTGGAAGCAAAGTTGAGCATAAAATACCCTTAACACAGCAATGTCTCTGCTAGTTTAAAATATATAGTAGGCTATTCACATAAACACACAATGTCACATCACTCAGGCTATTAATCCATGTCAAAACTAGTCATCTAAGTGTATTTATTACTCTCATGTAAATTTCTTTCAAGAGTAGAGAAACACCCATTACAATTGGATACAATCATGTTGACCGACTGAAAAGCATTAAATTTTGATCCAATAGCTGTTGAAGCACAATGACTACACTACTAAACGAAATATTTTTATATGTGAGGTATGACTTTCTAAACCATAACAAAAGGCACTCATTTGAGCTTGAAGATATTTGAAATGTCATTGGACACATGGGGGGAGAGGCCGACAATCCTGTATAAGTTTTAGAGACAATGAAACTTTAACACAGTGGATGGCTTTCTAATATATTGAGGCTGTAAGGCTACAAAGGGCGGAGAAATGCAACAGACAGGGTGAGAGGAGGAGAGACTGTTCATAATAGGCTATTTCAAGACTTTCAGGATAACATTCTAATATTTGGTGCCACAAAAATGGTGTCCATACAACTTGAACTTTTCGAAGTCATTTTTCAATGTTGCGCTCATAATCTAATGAATTAATTGCATTTTAGTTGCTCCACATGTTAATTGGCCCAATTAAATTGGTCGGGGAGTAAAACGTAGGACTATCGACTCACAACTTTCTGTCAATGTGGAAAAATTATTTGGATTAATTATACACTTAAGTGCTTAATTAATCCAAGTATTTTTAGAGGTCCTGTACGCAAGTGTGAATTGAAAAGTTTTACTCCTCGCCCAATTTAATTGGGTACAGAGGGACACTGGGACTGAGTTTTTGTCAGAAATTGCAAAAATATTGATTTTTTTATTCTTTGATATAATTATGCCCCTGACTCCAGCGGACAATTTAGTGAAAGTCTTTTCCAAATTCCGCCATATTTAAAGGCCCAGCGAATTCTTGAAATGTCTAGTGCATGGTATCTAAACGCCTCCTATTCATGGACTTTCATTGAGGCGAGTATTTCTGTACTTAATTTCCTAATAAGGAGCTCAGAAAAGCAAGAAAGAGGGTGTTGACATATGGTGCTGGGCAGTTTTAGCTGACAAGGTAAGCTGATAACTAAAAAAATATGCATGGGTTTATAAAAGTGCATTTTTCTGAGCTTCCCATTTTTTGGAACAAAATTCGCCCCATATGCATCAGACTTGTGGCTATAATGTAGCAAATTTTTATATATAGTCTATATTAATGCATCCATAAGCACAGTGATTAGTTTTACTGTAGTATTCATAGTTTTGCCATTAAAAATATTTTAATTTTCAATTAATGGGATAAATAAATTGTGAAATACTGTATGTTAATTTTTTTCTCAACAAATATTCATATGAACTTAAAACCAATCACTAGGATTGCTTCCATACTAAATATCTATATGGGAAAGTCATGATAAATGACCTACCTCTATCTATTTAACGCAAGGACTATTTTCAAAATTTGCATATTTTTCATATTAAAATAATCATTTCTCCTAAACGGTTAGAGATAGAAAAGTGTAAATCAGTAGTCTAGTGTATATTACTATTAGAGTGCTGTATGGAACATTAAAACAATATCCATTGATAATTACCTAAAATTGAAAGCCTATCACCAAAGAATATGCATGTTTTTATAAAAGTCCATTTATCGCGGCTTCCCATTTTTTGATACAACATTTGGTCCTTGCGCATTAGATTTGCTGCTATAATAATGCAAATTTGTATTCATATTCTATATTAATGCATCCATAAGTTCAGTGATTAGTTTTACTGTAGTATTCATAGTTTTGCCATTAAACATATTTTAATTTTCAAATAATAGGCAATTAATGGGATAAATAAATTGAGAAATTTGTTAATTTATATCTCAACAAATATTAATATGAACTTAAAACCAATCACTAGGATTGCTTCCATACTAAATATCTATATGGGAAAGTCATGATAAATGACCTACCTCTATCCGTTTAACGCAAGGACCATTTTAAAAATTTGCATATTTTTCATATTAAAATAATCATATCTCCTAAACGGTTAGAGATAGAAAAGTGTAAATCAGAATTCTAGTGTATATTACTATTAGAGTGCTGTGTGTAACATTATAACAATATCCATTGATAATTACCTAAAATTGAAAGCTGATAACCAAAAAATATGCATGTTTTTTATAAAAGTCCATTTATCGTGGCTTCCCATTTTTTGATACAACATTTGGTCCTTGTGCATTAGATTTGCTGCTATAATATTGCAAATTTGTATTCATATTCTATATTAATGCATCCATAAGTTCAGTGATTAGTTTTACTGTAGTATTCTTAGGTTTGCCATTAAAAATATTTTAATTTTAAATAATAGGCAATTAAGAAATTCGACAAACATGATCCAAATATTTACTTGTGCCATCTCTTGATGATTGTAGTGTTTTTGTGTCTGTCGCACAGGCTAGAGCAAAATGTGGCTTTTCACTAATGTCTCATCTCATTCATGATTGCAATTATGTGGAAGCTACCAAGGTATGGCTGGTGCCATGTACTGAGTCAGTACATCAGTACTGACACAGTACATCAGTACTGACACTAACTGTACTCAAGTTGTACAGAGGAACCTTGCCTAGTATGTCTCATCGTGGTGCTGCTTTGTGGGTTTCTATTAGCATAACTTACAGTGGTGCTTGTTGAGGATCCAGCCAGCCTTTGGGCTGACTATTAACAGAGAGATCAAAATATACATCTGCCATAAAATCAGATTTGACATATAAATGGCTGGTATTCAAAAGCCATTTTCAAGTTGGGTTTTGTATTACTACCAGAAACAATGTGGGTGTGGCATATAGAAATATTCTAAAAGCCTAGCGGGTGGATCACAGTTATGTAGCTGGAGGGTCTATCTATTTTTGGTACGGTGATTTTGGAAAAACAGGCGCTCCAGTTTTATTGGGCGATTGTTAATTTCAGGCACAGTAGCAAAAAGTGAAAAACAAAGTACCTTGGAAGACAGATACGGTAGCTGGGGAACCACAATGTGCTATATTGGATTCATTTAAAGGCCAACTGCAATGATCACATTTAAAATACTGGAGTAGAGGAATATTGAAAATGATTTTGAACACAACAGAGGGACTGAAGTGGGGTACTGATTCTTGTTGACAATGCATATTATAAAATTAGGCTAACTTTTGTAAAAATGTGATTTGTAATTATAACAGTGACAGGATGCACCTTTTGTCATTAAATATAATATAACATATTTTATAATTAGGCTACTAGGCAGGCATGAATTCACTCCTCAGATCAAACATGACAACTGAAAAACTCTGGATGAAATAGGTATTATACTAGAAAATATTTACAAATATCACAGGAGAAGATTGAATTTTAGGTACGGTAGTTTTTGTTGTTTTAAGGGGCAGAATTACGAGGTCGTTGCATTTTATTTGAATGTCTTTTCGATCATACATCCAATAGATGGCTGATGACATCACATTGTTGACAGCAACATCTCGATCAGCTGACTGCAGGGAACTGCGGTGGTTTGGAACACTGAAATACTACACGTGATGATAGAATTGGGCTATTTAAAGTGAGTTCTATTCATTACTAACAAAGGGAGGATACGATGCATGGGTCACTGATTCAATTTGGTAGACGAGATGGAACAGCACCAGGTTTAAGTCTTGGCACTTTTGATGGGAGTGTAATCTCTTGGCCATCTTCACAATTGAATACAGTATTCTGTCGAATGTCTTGAGCATTAAAATGCAGTTCACAAACCTGCAATTTGCAAAAGAATCATACTGAGTAACATTCATTGAAGTAAAGTGTATAGGCCTACCGATAATTAATCTTACATTCTGAGCTACATCGCCACATTGGGCTCTTTGGGTCCTAGTGAGATAACTGCTGCACTTTCCAAGTGATCTAGGAATGTATTTATTATTACTCAATGAATTGTGAAATATCTTAGTGATATGGTTCATGATAACTGACCAAATTTCTTAAAATTCAGCAGATAATTCCATAAAAAGTTGTATATTGGACAAGAAAATGTTATGAATATGCAAAGAATACAGCTTATCATCGAAGTAACCTACACACCTGGGTATATTTAGGGAAATAGTAGTGATTTCTGGCATGTATAGAGTAGCCTATATTTAAAAATATCAATTACCAACCAAGGTATAAATACGGTACTGTAAATCATTGAGTACCATAGGCTAATTTTTTTTCTAGGCCTACTCTTTCGTCTCGAGTACCGTATTATAAGGTACCGGTATCAGAAGATTAGTTTTAGAACAAACTATTGAGCTACAGGTCTACTTATATTTTATATCTTGCTTTTAAACAATTACCTTCACTGGGGAATTTCCTATTAAAACATCTCCGCTGGGAGCAATAAAGGGGTTAGGTACCTACTTAATCAGGAATCTGAGCAATTTGTGGTGCATATTAAATGACTTTCCAGTGAGGCCAGACGCAATTATATAAATCATTAGCTTTGAACACCGATTCTCAATATGCATGCATTAAAAATGAATCTATAATTATCACACTAAAACATTTTCAGTATTTGATCACAACATGTTTAATTCACCCATGCACAACAAACTTGCCTCGTATGTTGGGAGATTCGTTTATTAATTATTTAATGAGGAAACACCGTTCATTATTATTATTTGAAACTTAGCCTAAATGCAAAGTATTGCTCCAACTCTAACCTTAAAATGACTAGGCTTGGTCACTTACGTGTTGCTTGCAAGGCAATGAAATAGTTCTTAGAACTATTTATAGCAGCCTAGGTAATTCTTTACATTATTAAGATTACCGGTATATCGGCTATTTATGTGGTACGGTAGGCTAACACTGCTTAGATAATTAAAATACGTGTACCGTATTGGTAGCCTACTTACCACACAATGTTTCGTTAATAGCTGATATCCAAAGTTTCTTCAAATTCTCTTCTTCGGGGAACTTAAACACTCGAACATTATTCTCATGATCATAATTCCCCCTGCACTTCAGAACACAACACTTGTAAACCATATTTTACAGCAAAAAACTGAAAAAATCGCACAAAAACAACAACAAATGTATGATCACAAACTTCTGCCTTCGGTATCCGCCATCTTGCTTATTTTCAATTCAGTGCAAAGGCCTTGTATATAGGTGGTGTTGGTTCATCCAACGCATTCTTGGTCTTCCTCGTCCTCTCTTCCCTGTCATCCGTCGTTCCAGTGCTCGTCTTGGTAGTCTTACTTCATTCATCCGTTTGACATGTCCAAACCATCTCAATCTGTTTTGCTCCAGTTTGTAATTTTGTTTCTTCGGTATATCTTCATTTCTCACTCTGTCCCTCCTCGCTTTCTGGACCACACTTCTCAGGAATCTCATCTCAGCTGCTTGTACTCTGCTTCCATCCTTCTTAGTCATTGTCCAACTTTCTGCTGCATATGCCATTATAGGAACATAATTTGCTTTGTACATAACTTCTAGTTCCATACCAGTCCCCGTACCTGTTGGTAGATAGCACTCCCGAGTTGTATTCTTCTGCTAATTTCCAAATCTAGTCTTCCATCTTCAGTCAGTTCACTTCCCAAGTATTTGAAGTGTTTCACCAATTCCAAACCCTTATCTCCTACTTTGATTACTCCTGTTCCATCTTTCTTACCTCTACTCATCACCACTGTTTTACTCTTCTCCACATGTATCTTCAATGCCCATTGCTCAATCTTTTCATTTATTACGTCTAACTGTTCTTGTACCTCCATCTCATTCTCGCCCCAGATCACAACATCGGTATATTTATTATTATTATTATTATTATTATTATTATTATATTTTTTTTTGCTCTTATGGACAGCGTTTGAACTTAAGTATCTCATGATGACACAACTTTCACTTCTCTCCCTTCTTCCTCTTCTCTTCGCAAAATCTCTTCATCCTTTGACTGTGTTCATGTTTACTTTGTTGTGTCCACAATGTTCTTGTTTTCATCTTTTCATTTGTTTGAAATGTTGTATTGTTAATGTTGTTTCTGAATTCTCCTCTGTCTCCAATCATTTGCCTGTCAATCCCGACCTGCCTTAAGTCTTCCTCGATTTCGTCATACTAAATAGTTTCCCTGCTTGAGCTGTTTTCAACATCAAAGATCTTCTTTGTAAGTCTGTTGTTGATGTTGTTTGAGTCTTCAGTTTTTTGACTGGTTTGATGCAGCTCTCCATGCCTTTCTGTGCTCAGCTAATCGTTTCATCTCTACATAGCTACCACACCCTACATCAAAGGCAATCAGTTTAACATATTCTAACCTTGGTTTACCCCGTCTGTTCTTGTCCTCAACCCTTCCTTCCATAATTAAGCTTGCTATTCCTCGGTGTCTTAGTATGTGTCCTACCAACCTATCTCTTCTATCCATTCTCTGTATGTGCCCGTATATTTATTTATTATTAGAATTATTATTTGTTTCATTTATATTAGGCTCTTTTAATTTTTGGTATCCACCTCTGAAATTAAATTTGTATTTTTAAATTGTGTTACGAGGGACAATTACCTCGTTGTTCCTCCACTTAAAACATCATAAGGCTGGTAGGTTTAATCGTATAATTTTAACTATCGATAATCGATTACTAATAATAACTGAACATCCCTTAATACCAGTTCTAATTCATCATCATCATCAGGTCTTTTGGGTAAATAAGGAAGCCATAAAATGAGAGCGTCATGCCGAGTGCTATGCCACCCAGAACAAGTCTTTAGCCTTATGGGTTAACAACATATTAAAAGCCGATGACCTTGCAGTTTGGGGTCGTTTGATTAAATTATGGGGGTTATAGAAAAAGAGGGGGCATCACCCCGAGGCCTAGGACATCTCGTAGGCCTACACGTCTCCAGCCTTATTGGTTCGCGAGATATAACAAAAAGCCAATGACCTACATAGTTTTGAGATATTTTGGTTAAATTTAAAAAAAAACTCATCCATAAATAATCATTTAAAAAGCCCGCCCTCTTACAAATGCCGCTAGTGCGCATGCGTAAAAAAAACAAAACAAAAATGTTAATTCATAATGGTGTAAAGCTGTATGTCTGTCACACCTGCTAAGCAACGTGTAATGCCTCATGCATGTCGTAAATGCAAAGCAACGTTTACTACAAAAATTACTATTTCAACCCCTAGTAAGAGTAGTTTTTATTTCGGGGTCGAAATACGTTCTCCCTAGAAAAGGAGACGTCCGCCCGAGTCCAACGACACCTTGTTTGTCAAAATCCGACCTTAGGCTCGCGAGATATTCAAAATCTTACTTGTCTGAGGGGTCAGCGTAGCCGAGCGGTGAATGTCACTATTTTAAACCATTATCACTCCCCTACTGTCATAAAATAAAGATATCTCAACTGCTCAAGTGTTTTTTTTATAGAAGCGGTATAATTGACTATTCTTGTCATGAACGTTAAGAGTTATACACTGTAATGTCTGGCCTCGTTTACTGAATTTCATTGTACTTCCACTCTAGGGGGCGTGGTGGTGCAGTGGTCAAGCCGTTGGCCTCTCACCAAGGTGGAACGGGTTTGATTTCCGATGAATGCCCGTGAGATTTTCGAAGTGAAATGCCATTTCTTGTGGTTCAGATTCCACGTAAAAAGAAGGTTCCGTGACTCATGATCGCATGATTAACGGTCACGTAAAACCTTCCTTTCCTTCTTTTATCTAGAGGAACTGATTATAACATCCGAAAAGTACATCCATCTACCATTTTGAATAAGCTTGTGCCTTATGCAGAGAAAGAAAAGGAAGGAAGGAAGCTTGTAGTTTAACGTGACCGTTAATCTTGAGATCATGAGCCACGGGACATGGCATTTCACTTCGAAAATCTCACATGCATTGACCGGGAATCGAACCCGGACCGCTTTGGTGAGAGGCATACAGCTAGACCGCTGAGCCATCACGCCCTCTTATGCAGAGAAAGACTTCTACTGTAATAAATAGTGGATTATCAATAATAATATCAAATTTTTAAGATGGCTACTGCACGCGTTATTCAGTATGATATTCTTATGCTCAATGCTAGTGACATCTTTTATATGCTAGGCTTCTCCTCTCGTACCATATTACCCGTTAATTGTGCTATTATAGCTTGAGCTAATGACGCTCAAGTTTTAAGAATACACTCAGCCGCCATCGTGAATGTATGGAGTAGCTGTGCTTTTTACTTAGTCATGGGAAGCTACATACAAGCTTTTACATTGCTAGTAATTTTCGTTATCCTTGCTTCAAAATTCATTAAGTTATTCATTATCTCATTCTATATTTTCAAGATGACCAATACGCGTTGTATTGAGTCTGTTAACCTTATGGCCTATGCCAGCAATGCTCCTTATATGGCACTTTGTTATTACTAAGTTTCGTTTTAATTGCGCAATTACATTCTGAATGATTCATTAATATGATTTAATTGTACACCCAGCCACCATATTGAAAATTTGTAGTCCCTGTTATTTTGCTTTAGACATATCCTACGAAGTCACTTTTAAGTTCATACCTTATCGGTAATATTCTTCGTTTAAGCTCTTAAATATAGGGAGTTATTTATTTTTGAATGATGAAAATTCAGGATGGCCACTTCGTGCTATATTCAGTGTGAATGATTTATAACTAACGCTATTGAAGCCTTTTATATATTACTTTTCTCAGAACAAGTTTCGTCTTAATTGAGCAATTATTTTCTGAGCTATATATTTGCATAGTAACTTACGCATAGCCGCCATCTAGAATGTATGGAGTCACTGTTCTTGGTTTTTGTCATACAAAGTGACTTATCATATTTCCTGGGAACCGGGACATGTGATAGGCTCAAAGTTGTCAATTGTTTTTTAGCTTAAAAATATCCCAATTTTAATAAAGAATTTGGTGTATCAATTGTTGTGCTGACGTGATATTTGATGCAATAAAATTAGGTTTAATCATAATGGTTTAAGGCTATATTGTATATACTGTGCCCGTTTAGACCGGAGTCCGCACGACCACATATGCATTTTACCAAGAATCAGTCAGCACGAGAGTCAAAATATCCCGGGGCGCCAGATGGGTTAAAGCTAATCGAAAAAACGACATCAAATAAAAAAAATGCTTTACTGATCTTTGGCTCAATGCAACAATAAGGATAGAAGGAAATTCAACTGGGCATAACACATCATGTAAAATTATCTCATTTTATTCTGAATTTAAAATTGACTGCAAAATAAAATGCTCAAAGCAGCATCATTCACGTGTGGCGACCCACATTACTATTTACACAATGTACAGAAATTTTCCAACACATTGGACAATTATCTTTGTAAACACAAGTCTGATTATCAGTCCTGTAGACTGTGTTCCAAAATTATATCCATTATTTATGATTAAATCCAGTTCAAATTTAATTGTCTCTACTGGAAATACTGTAGTTCACTGGTTGAAATTTCACATAATATTAACACTCGTAGAATAATTGTTCATAGAATTTTTTAACTTTCACTTATTTTTCCAGTTTCAAAAAAATATTGTCAAAAATAGTATTCTCTCTGAATCAACACAAATTATGTACACATATTAATAACAACATCTGAAAAGTATTTGACCATTGAGCATAGCATCGAAGAACTGTGCGAAGCACAACAAAATTAATTGTTCTTCTGACATTAAACATTTCGAGAAGTGACTCGATTATAAACTTCAAGATCCTAACAAAATATATGATTTCTGAATCATCAACTTGATCAAAAAATTGTTGGACCATTCAATTATTCGATTTTCCACTTGGAATCATTATTAAGAAAAATATTTATATTCATGGCCATTTTTTGCAACTTTCACAACTTGCAATTCTTCGACAGAATGCGGAAATAAGAATTGTAGTTTCATAATGAATTTATTTAGTTCATGGAACTAGGATTGAAAACATCCTTCAAATTATTCGTGGTTATAGAATTATTTTTAATTGGCAGTGGCCCATTCTATTATTTGTGTAAGAACACAACATTCCAACAACAACGGCAAAGGTCTTCCTCTGAAGAAGAATAAAATACTATCATGACAAATCCGGGTTCTAGCAAAATCAAAGTCTTAATGGAATCCGTAAACAAGGTTGCAATAAGAACTGATGGTTTTTAAGAAATAACCTTTGGGTCATTCATACGACGCAATGAGTAGTTCCAATACTCCTTCTTTAACACTGAGTCATCGAACCTGCTATTTGATTGATGCTAACATAAAAACCTCCTCATTCCTGCGACTTAAACATGCGCACCTGGGAATGGCATTTCAACTACTCCACACACATAAATTTTCTTCCCAAAATTTATACAATAAATCAAGCCTCTGCTAGTTATCAACACTGGAAGATTAATAAACTTACAAGTTTATTTTATTTTACCATTCAGTTCAACTCGTGAAGTTACCACACTTATGATAATCTTTATTTCACTTTCGAATGTGTATTTACGTCATGATTTTATATAAATACAAAATTATCCTAATTGATAAAAATATCATTTGCTTCCCGTTTCATGCTTCTCCGTGTTATCTGAAAAATATACTTTGCTCATTGCAAATATTAACTGTTCAACCAGAACTGTAATGTTGGTTGAATGCGGGCTTGCGCTAACCACTCTCCTTCGGAAAATCACCTGTTCCAAACTAGAAATGATTAAACTACTTCATAGGCTCTCTCTCAATAAATGTGATTATTAGAAAATATAAGATCCAAGAATTATTTAGAAAAGTTATGAAAATCATTATTATTATTATTAGTGGATTATTATTATTATTATTATTATTTATATTATTTTAAATGTGTTTAATTATTATTTCATTATGTGAGAATCCACATGTTCGATTCTTCGAATATGGATAAAATATCCATTTCTCAACAAAAATAATTATTAACATTTACAGTTACATCGGCTGATTACCGTGATTATCAAAAAATATGAAACATTCAAATAAATGCTCGTTCTGCTCGGTCATCGATCCTAAACTGTTCTGAGTGCTGAAAATACTCAGAATAACTCTAATATGTCTTGCGTAAATCATTGCAAGATTTAAATACGAAGAAAAACAAATGTGTTGGTCATCTGCAGAAAAATGAGTTTGTTCCAATTAGCTAGGCATAATATAAAGTCAAAAGTGGCTTACATTTCTCGTTGGTCTTGAAGCGTAGTGAACCTGGTCTGTACCAGATTTATCCAGATACATGCCCTATCGGACACGCACGTCTAATCCTTGTATCGGCCGCCATTATATACCCACAATCTGTCTAACACGACATAGTGGAAATATTTCTTGAAGTTTGAAGTAACTGCTGATCCATTTTAATGTTGACTTCTGTTAAGTCCATAGCATTTCGCTTAAATGGGGTCAGATCTAAGTGATCTATTCTCAAATATGTCAGTTGTAACATAACTCACGGTAATCTTTTCAGTACAAGAAAACACTGACAGTCTAAACCAATCAACGGCTGTTCTGAAGATCGTTCCCTGGGCATGGCTTATAACCATCTATCATGCGCTAAGCAACATATAGTTTCCCTTTGTCGGCTAATGAACAACACCGTGATAGACTGGCCTTCAATATACTGAAAGATCTGAGTGGTTATCAAGTTACAATTTATGAAACTGACTAAATTGGACTAAAATATCCAAGTATTGAATGATTATTACTGGACTGTGACAAAGTACTTTCTAGACAAAGTCTAGCATATGTCCATATAGAAATAAAATATTTCACCAGTGTCCGTAGAAAAATAACAATCACGTTAGTGATTCTCTCTGCCGGAAACTTACTAAGTTCCACATGTATCGCAGCACTTTTGTGACTATCACAATTTAAAGATATCTTCTGCGTAGATCCGGCAACCATGTGCCTTGGCTCAACGTGGCAGCACCTTGTCATGCAAGAGCTTGGTTCGAAGTGAGCTGATGTTGCATGGGCCGGCCGGCTTTTATTCAAAACGGTCAGGTCCACGCTGAATCACGCTGAAATATGGAAATCCTCATATCTCTGGTATCCCTGGTCCGATTTACTTGATACTAAGTGCATTCTCTTTCATTTGGCCGTGCCAGTAATCTGATCCCAGTCTCAAGTCTCTACTCCATGGCTAACTATTTAATCAACAAATAGTCTCGACCTCTGCTACTACTCGCTACGTCACTTGACATGCTCTTGGCTGCATAAAGTTTCCATTCCCTTCTGGAAGTAATGGAGCGCGATATTCAAATATCTCAACTTTCAAAAGCGGCTGTAGCCTTTCCCTTGATATCTAGGTGTCTGAATCTTGGAATACCCATTCCTAGAGTTGGGCACAATACCAGTCGAACATTCTGTTTGTGGTTTCCGTAAGTCATATTTTTTGAAACATCATGTACCGTTTTCTCAAAAACTATCTGATCAAGGTATTTGAAACTTGGTAGTCTCTAAGACCCTATATGTATCTACTAGTGGAAGTAAATTTATTCAGGTATCTCGATTAGTTCATGGAGCCCAGCTTGAAAAGTACTGACCATTTGTCAGTTTTCAACCAGGATGTAAAAAGAAAAACAAATCAACTCCTGTAAACAATAGGACAATACTTTTACTTCAGTAGTTCAAAAATGGTTCAAATATTATGCATGCAAAGTTTGTTGGGTTTGGTTTGAGTATTTGCTCAGAAAAAGGGACATGAGTTAAGGGAATTTTAACAATATATTTCTTTAAGATTGTTTTTGTAATACTCCCTCTGACACAAAACGGGGTGCCCTCAGCCTCGTGAGGGCAATTGAGTAGCTGTCTGACAGTGAGGCAGCGCCCCGGTCACGAAAACCAAGATAAACGGCTGAGGGGGCCCGATGCGCTGAACACGTGTCACCCCAATATCTGCAGGCCAAATGGCTGGGCAGCGGTCGCTTGGTAGGCGTAGGCCCTTCATGGGCTGTAGTGCCAGGAGCTATTATTATTTATCTCAGACACAAAATATTCAACATAGAAGCTCCAAATTCTACCCAAGTAATGATGAATGTACTCTTAATATACCAAAAGATCATTCAAGGAAATGTATATTGTAGTTTCTGAGATATGTAACTAAACATCAGAAGCTAATGTAGCTAATGTTCTATAGATTCACACGTCCCTTTTCCCGTTAGAAACATTCCTAGCATTTGCCTGAGTATACGTGGGGAAACCACGGAAAACCACCTTTAGTATGGCTGAGGTGTGAATTGGGCCCATATATTCTCAGTTCTGCCTCATGAAGCTGAGTGAACCCCATTGCAGCCCTTGGCAGTGCCAGGAATCGAGCCCGGACCTCAGGGTTGACAGCCAAGAATGCTAGCCTCTGCACTATGAGGTGGTCTCTCTACAATTAGAGGTGCATGTAAAGAACATTAATAATAGGGACCTGTCGATTTTATGAACTGTATTCTGTATCCAGTATTTCATTCAAAAGGCTATATTGATATCAAATAGAGAAAGGAAAATATACATGCGCTCTGGCAAATAGATGCTTACAATTGATCACATTCACTTGGTGTGTAAGTGAAAATATAATGACGACATAGCTGCTAGAATGAAAAATTGTAGCTTCATACACCAGCTGCACGTTATTTCCATTCAATACTCTTCTCGGTTTACTCTCAGTAATCGTATATTCACTATTTATCGCATCCCTACCTGTCAAAAATATATAAAAATGATAGTAAATTGTAATAAAAAGAGAGGCTGGCAGTAAATCACTGAGGGTGTATCCCACAGCACAAGTCCCAGCGCTCAAACGAGGTTACACGTATTCACAAATATGATCTCCGACGGTGACACGATGTGGCGCTCGGATAGGAAATGGATATTCCTTTCAATTGTGAAATTCTTTTATTTGACAGAATGCTTATACATGGCCTATACCTACTAACCTGAATTAAATATCTCTATAAATAAAGTATGCTTTCTGTCAGAGCGTTTATATTTATCCGGGACGAGGTGTGTAATGACAATTTTTATTTATTATTAGCATACTTTTCGCTCTTTGTAAAAATGAGGAAAAAGTAGACTTATGCAATCGATCTGGGAAAATGTGTGTCTGTCTGTCTGTCTGTCTGGCTGTGTGTGAATGTCTCCCCCTATCATCTCCTACACGGATGTAGCAATCGAACCCAAATTTGGTATTAGTAAAGATCTCTATCTGAATATCTCAATGCCGTATTTGAAAATGATGTCAGTGCTACCAACTGACAAAAAAATCGCGATTGCAATTTCAGCTTCATGTTGTATATCTTGAAAGATATGCATGGGAGCTATTCCAAAATTGGCACACATATAGATAATAAAATTTCAGTTTAATTTCCAGGAGGCCATACATGACATTGTTTGCTAAAATGATTCTAAGCCTCCGGATAAGTCCAATTTTTAAATGCATATAACTTCTACATTATCAATTGGATTTCAACCAAATTTCGTATGTACTATGTGTAGATAGACAGATATGACTGAGCGTAATCTTAAGAGTCACCAGGGCTGCCAACTGTTAATAAATGCACTCTGTATTGTTTTTATTCAAATACCAATATATCAGAAAGTATGCAAGCCGACAGCTTTAAACTATGCACACGTATAGTACCTGACATTCTAGATTAATTTGGAGTAACTAATGGACCTCAGTACTACCAACATGATTCTAAGGCTGCTAATAGCACCAATTGTAAATACATGAAACTCCTATACTATCAATTGTATTTCAAACAAATTTCGTATGTGCTACGTGTACTATAACAGATATGACTATGCGTATTGTTAAGAGCAACCAGGGCTGCCAACTCTTAATAAATGCTGACTCTATTTTTTACCCTTATATCAATATCTCAGAAAGTATTCAAGCCAACTGCTCTAAACTTTGCACACGTATGCTACCTTTCATTCTAGATTAATTTGAAGTAACTAATATACGTCAGTGCTTCCAACATGATTCTAAGCCTGCTGATTGGTCCAATTTTAAAATACATGTAACTTCTATATAAACAAATGGATTTCATCCAAGATTGGCACAACAATAGATCATAATAGTTCAGATTATTTCTGACAAACACATGCATGGCATTGTTGCTAACTTGATTTTACGCGCGCTGATTGGTCCAATGTCTAACTACATGCAACGCCCAAGATGTCCATTGGACTTCAACCGAATTTTGTATGCTGTACCTTAAGAGATGGAACTAAGAATATATTCAGTCACTAGCGCTGCCAACTGTAGTGCTCTATTAGGCTACATTATGCCAGTTATATTTCGAATTAATTAGAAATTTCGATATTACCAACTCAATTATGTCATTATTCTAATTAGGTCCATATAGATTAATCAATGGAATGAATCTTACATTTCGAGAAAAGTAGTTTCTTTAGTTCGTTCCTGAACTTCTTGTTTATTTAATCGAATAGCACTATTACAGAGCACGTAAAATCAATACTTCAAATCTTGCCATATGCCTTTTTTTTTCTCTGCCCACATTCGCTTCATACTCTCTGATCTCTGATTTCGGATCAGTTCAATGTTCCGTGGCTGCTTTCATTGTCTTTGTTGTTGCTCCATGAAGATCACTTTTTGAATTTTGTCCCGAAATAAATTCCTATTATATGTATCTGTAATGTCAATGTCTGTGTGTGTAAACCACGCTGGTTGAACTTTAAATTTTAAAATTTCATGAAAAATGTGTTTTGCATAAAAAGTTCACAGCCTGCTTCCTGTCGACCGACCGGGTCAGGGAAAGGAATGAATGAAGCCCCCATCTAGCGGTGAGGATATGAACTGTGCCGGCTGCCGAAACCTGTCACACTCCCCTGGGGCAATGATTAAATGAATGACAGATGAATTGAAATGATAGTGGAGAGTGCTACTGGAATTAAATTGTGACAGGGAAAACCGGAGTTCCCGGAGAAAAACCTGCCTGCCTCCGCTTTGTCCAGCACATGTCGCACATGGAGTGACCAGGATTTGAACCACGACCCAGCGGTGAGAGGCCAGCGTGCTGCCGCCTAAGCCATGGATACTCCTTATAATGTTTGATTACAATTAATTTCCTAATGCCTGAAATAAATCACATGTGTAGTTTGGGTACACGTGGTAAAACATGTTTCACAAAATGGGGGCTAAATTGGATGGCTAGTTTCGTTCGTCAAGCGAGCATCATCAAATCCTCCTAACTCCGGCTTAATTTAGGTTCAGTGGATATGTACAGGGGTGTGCACATTATTAGAAACAAATAAAGAATTTGTATCAGTCACATTTCTTTACTCAAAATCGTTTTATTGGCCATATCCTGACATCTTTTATAACCGTCCTTAGTAATGTTTTCTCTCTTATCGACTTACACATTTTCCCATTAGGAATTGTGTCTGGAAACTTTCAGATTCGATATTCTGAGGAATACCCAAGCTTGGCTGGTTTTCTATTTTTTCATTGACTTTGCAATTTACCCTCTAAGTCAGGTGATTTCAATCCATAGTTCATGAATCTTTGAATAGTTCAAGAGCGGATCATTGATAAAATACTCTAAATCCCTCAGCTGTAAATTCACATGAAAAGTACAGTGAAGTAATCAAAACAAAACGTGTGCCATTTTGCATTCGCAAAGCTCCTCTGCTATTGGAAATTCTAATGAATAATTTTAATTTTAGTTTCTTAAAGGGAAATATAACTACGACTCTTGGTTAAACAAGGGAAG
The DNA here is from genome assembly GCA_946902985.2 of Meconema thalassinum. Taxonomy (NCBI): domain Eukaryota; kingdom Metazoa; phylum Arthropoda; class Insecta; order Orthoptera; family Tettigoniidae; genus Meconema; species Meconema thalassinum. The sequence goes on from OX336392.1 coordinate 29,920,166, forward strand.
TAATTTCACCGCCTTGTAAACATATTTAGTGCATTAAGCCGTGAAAAGTGTAAACATTATTTTGGGAAACTGGCGTCGAGTCAAATAATTTGCACTCCTCGGTATAAGGGGCCGTCAAATGAAAACGAGACAGACGATATAACGAACACGCGCGGACGGCGGTGTGTATAGTAGTGCCCTATATTAGGAATTAGGAATGAAACACGCTAATGTTCACCGCGGTGCCATTTCTATGTTAGACGTGCTCGATGTGAGGTCAGTGTGTCGTGTGTGTGTCTGACGTCGTTATTGAGGCCTGGTAAGAGGAAGAGTGAGGTGTAGTGCGGTTTTTGACTGCGGAAGGAGTAGAGAGTCAAGAAGTGAAATCCATGCCCGAATATCTGCATATTTCATACCTACTTCATTCCAATTCTCACCTAGGGACTTGAAACATGTACTGTACCATACTCAACAAGGCTAATAGTAAAATCCAGGCAACAGAAATGAAATTCATCAGTCCAATGAACCAGAGGACCAGGAAAGTTAAGATTAGGAATGAAATTAACAGGCAGGAAGTTGGTTATAAAACACCTGTCACTGAACTCCTAGGAAGACGCAGATTACAGTGGTTTGGACAGGTCACGAGAATTGACAGAAACAAAACACCAAGAAATTATTTCGACAGAAAAGTGAGAGAGAGGAGACCGATAGGAAGGTCAAGACACAGTGAAATCTGAGGTCAACAAACGTGATGTGAAATGGGAAGATGTAGAAGAACAGCAAATCTACTCCGACCGAAAGAAATGGTGAGCGCTTGTATTCCACACCCGGGAAACTGGAGCTGGAAGATGATGTTGATGATGATGATGATGATGATGATGATGATGATGATGATGATGATGAATGCCTGCTGTGTCCTGAAGAAAAAAATTCGTGGCCGTCGCTTTACTTCGGATGCAGAGGTGCACATCTGGGTGTAATCATGGTTCTGGAGCCAACAACAAACATTTGGCTATGGTGAGTACTTTTGAATCAACGCACAGTGTACTTACACACATCAAAACAAGTTTCGCATATTGCTGGCCAAGGGTCGTAGTGGTCTCAAACCAATTAGTCGTTCTTGTGTGAGTGTATATCGGCTGTGTGCACTCGCCTGTGTCAATGAGGATAGATCTGTGCGAGTGTGGAGACGACCCGTGAACATTTGCACGACCGATACCAACATGGAGGAGGTGGTTCTAAGTATTGGGGTTACATCATGTATGGTCGCCGAAGCCTTTTTGTGTGCATTCCAGGGTGTATAACAGTCATACGTTAGAGGGATACTATCCTTGTATCTGTTGTGAAAGGCTATGCTGACAATTTCGGTCCAAATTTCCCAATCGTGGACGATAACACTCGTCCGCACGGAGAACACTCAATCTGTTATTCCCAATTCCCAAAGCAATGGATTACAAAATGATCTTATGTGCTGGTAAGTGAATCTGTCTAAGGATAGATTTATATACACTAAAACTGCTTAACATCAGAAGAGGTAATTGGGGCATGGTTGAACTTCACAATGTCTGCTGGGGTTAAAAGCAACGTTAACTTTACACTTAAATCTCCACACAAAATTACAGCAACCAATTCCCATTGCTTCATATCCGGGGTTCTTTGAGAATACAGTGTCTTCATTTTTGCCACATCTGCAACTTTACCTGTACCACGATTTTTTTTAAATATAGTGAACCCGCTGAGCTATGGTTCATGTGATATTTTTTAGGACAGAACATTTATGATGGGATGTTGTACCTTTGAACACACCCAGGAAGCCACGTGGAGCTGAGAGCTCACGCGATACTCTTTGAAGTAGCGTTGAATCGCACTTTTGACTTTGGTGAAAACTGCTAATTATTTATCTGAGGTCTTATTAATTTTTTTTTCTTTCTCAAGACTCAGAATATTCCATTTCGTCATGCTGCATTATTAAAACATTTTTGAGAATGTTATTTTAGCTTAAGGTAAGGTAATACCCTTGCAGATACGCAAATAGGAACGTAAGTAGTCGCTCAACGACTTCGGTTTGACGACCTACTTCCTTGAGACACCCAGTGCCTTGCACTACGTCTGGAGAATCCGCCCAGTAGAGGCGTGTAATTGCATTTGTCCTGTAAGACATAGAAGAATATCCGCTTGTTAGCGTTGAATTGGTTATCAGGTGCCATCGTGCACTGGCATATTGTGAGATACTGTTATTTATGCACAGTGAGCCACAGAAACATATTGAAGATAATTATTGGCAAGTATTAGTGAATTATATAATTTTACCGGAATACCACATTTTAATACCCACGTGTTTGTGGAGGGCCAAATGCCTTGTGGAAAATATACAGGTAAATGTGTTGCAACTACTCCAAATAAGTGTGATTATAATTGTGTAACATATTTTGATTGCCAGAGTGAAGTTTTTATTTCCAAAACGACGTACATTTTACCGATGCTGCATGATAGAAAAGTAGCGTCATCAGCACGTGCAGAAGCATAGGGCAGTGCTAGCCCACGTATCTATTCACATCCACGAAATTAAGGCTGTGTTATCAATTACTATCAAAGCCTACAATACTTACGACGAACACTATATTTTTGGAAAGTGAAAGAATGAATTTCATAATTTATTTCATCGTCAACGTGACCAGACTATTCCACACCATGCTTGAATCAGTCATCATGGGCTAATACCATCCTGGTATGAGGGTGATATTTCTACGAGAACTAGCATGATGGTGAAGCTTGCAGAACCGAGGACGAGAAGGAAGGAATCCAAGATGCCATTTCCAGGCACATCCAGCATATTCACGGAGTTGTCGACAGGGACGAATCGAACCCTGGTCTTTGGAGGAGTCCAGATGGGAATCCTGATGAGGATAATACCGTTCCAGAGATCCAGAGAGGAATTTGTACAACCCTGGTTATTGAATAGAGGGCTGAGTGATAGCTTCTCCATGTCGTGAGTTTTTGGACATCCCTTCTCTTTTTCTAGTTCTGGTGGTATATTAGATTTAATGTAGTTTGTGAATCAACCACACTCTGTGTCAGCCATTTTTAGCCTGTCTGTGTGTGTGTATGTGTGTGTGTGAGTCTGTGTGTGTGTGTGTATGTGTGTGTGAGTCTGTGTGTGTGTGTGTGTGTGTCTGTGTGTGTGTGTGAGTGTGTGTACTCTGAATGTCTGTCCCCCCCCCTATCAATTCGAACACGGTGAATGCAAATTGAACGAAATTTGGTACAAAGGTAGCACTAGCAAAGGACACCTCAGTGTCATGTTTTATATCGCCGCCATCTTTACTAAAACTGAATGGCGGCCACTCAAACGTTCAAAACGTAAAATCAAATAACGACTAACCAAATCATCCGATCTCTACCAAATTTGGTAACAACATACCTTCGTATAGAATGCGTCTTGTGACCAAATTACAAGGTCGTCCGCCATACCATTTCAGGATGGCGGCCGTGCGAATTATGCAAACTTTATAATCCATATCATGGGACCCACCAGTTCCGATTATCGAGCCGAGAATCGTTTTAACTGTTCTAAAGGAAGAGGCACGTTCGAAATTAAAAGTTTATTTTGTAATACTATAGTGCAGACGTGATTTTAAAAAGCTGAACTGATTCAGTAATAAGACAAGATGGCAGCGGATATCTTGTGCCGGACTTATATTTCACTAATTTGAGTATTGCATGCAATATAGCGTACTGATAAAAAATAAATAAACTTTGTATGAAATGCTTTATATATAAATAATATACTCCAGTGATGAAATCGTTTAGTATAAATCATTATTTGCTAACAAGTTCTATGTAAGTCATTTTAAATAGAACGATATTCGTTGACACAATTAGCTCAGTGGTAGAGCGTTAGCCTATCGCTCAAATGCCTATGGTTCAAACCCGATCAGAGCTAGGTTTTTTGCTTGAAATGTTATATGTTTATTGTTTTGTAATGACTCAGATGTTTTAAAATTAAGCGTTATATTGTGCACATTATGGTGTAAAATATATATTTAATTAAAACATAATTCGCCAGCAGATTTACTCGGGACATCTAGCTGCCAAAAAGGTAACTTCCAGATTTTATTGAAAAGTTTCTTCTTCTGGCCGCTAGAATGCACTCGCTCTGTTAGGATTATATTGTTCGATATTTCACCAATAGATGTCACGACTAGTCTACGTGGGGATCCATTGATTACTCTACCATTATCATTCTATGCGCATCGAATTTGAAGAATGACAAGATGATACTACGATACATTTTAACTTTTTATTTTAAAGGGTTTGTAACAGCCTATTTTGCGTTACTTGAAAATGTTATTAAGCGTTATATTGTGCACATTATGGTGTAAAATATATATTTAATTAAAACATAATTCGCCAGCAGATTTACTCCAGACATCTAGCTGCCAAAAAGGTAACTTCCAGATTTTATTGAAAAGTTTCTTCTTCTGGCCGCTAGAATACACTCGCTCTGTTAGGATTATATTATCGAAAATATCCACATAGTTTGTATACACACGTCTCTGTAGGGTCATGGAAAGATTTGTTAATTCAATTAGGGTTGTGAAAGCCATGCACAACCAGACGTGTAAAGACATGCCTCAACTCAAAGTTGGATGTTGCCCACGGCAGGTCGTAATAATAATAATAATAATAATGTTATTGGTTTTACATCCCTTTTAACTACTGCTGATTTTAGAGACACCGGGGTGCCGGAATTTTGGCCCGAAGGGGATCTTTAACGTGCCAGTAAATGTACTGACACGGCTCCCTCGCATTTGTGCACCCTCAAATGCCAGCTGACTGCGCCAGGATACGAACCTGCAACCTAGGGCCCAGCAAGCGAGAACGTTACCGCTGAGCCACGCCGCCAGTCCGGTCGATTATGTCTCCAGATCCATAACATTCTTGATATACTCCTTATCTTTCTTTCTTTCTTTCTTCAATGATGGTAGCAGTTTTTATCTAGGTTGTGGCGTTTGGTATAGGTAAATCGTTTCTAAAGTCTTCAACAAAGAATAGTTCTATTATACTCTTTGATAATAACAACGAGTTATAACTATACTCATACATTTAGGAGAAAGTAGGCTATATGTTCTTTACTGAACATCTTGTTCTAGGTAGGGATTGTATCTAGTTTAATTTAATGTCATTTATTTCAGTATAGTGAGACACCCTTGGGTCTAACATTTTGGTTAACCCTGGTGCAGCTTGATGAACGTCGTAGAACGTCAAAGCCTATCTTTTGCTAAATGTGACCGTAGTCATTCGAGGCTATTTTGTACAACCCTGTTTGGGGTGATTTTTCAAGTCTTTGCTGACTTTAGTTATGACAATCAGATGTCATGGTTATTTCTTTAACTGCATTCTTTGCAGCCAGTTTTGATACACCCCTGACTTTCGTTAGAACAGTCGTATCAGTTAGGCAATCGACTGTAATTGCCAGTTTTGTAAATGCATTATATTTTCATTTTGAATAAGCTCAGAAGCTATTCTTGGTCAAGTTTAAACCTAACAACTAGAAGGAATGTTTCGTTGCCTAGCATCGAACTCAGTTCCCAACGTATCATTAAGCAGATCCTTGTATGGAATCTGCGCCACAATTATTATTTTGCTTGTGTCATGTAAGACACGTTTTTATTTGATGTTGTACTAGCAACTACTGAATTGTATTTTGAGAGCAAAGAGCTCCAGTAATTGTAAGATTACTATCATTTAGACGTCTTTGGTAGAAAGACGGAATTATATTATTCTATTCAGATTTATTGCGTGTTTTTATACACGGACTCTTTAGAGGTTCATAACCTATGGTAAAGTTTTTTTATGAACAGGCCAGATGTATAGTTTTATATTGATTAAATCGCCGGCCTTGAATAATGTGTGTTTTGTGTCGACCGAACGCAGGAATGTGGTAGCCTGCTGGTGACATAAACTGGTTTTGTAATCCAGTGCCCTTGAGAGCACGCTTCATTTGTTTGTGAAACAGGACTACTTTAACAAGAGACAGAATGCAATTGTATTCGCTCTTTCTTTCATTGCAACTTAGCTTATGTAACCCAGTTTTCAACCCTGTCTCAGATCACATGTTTTATAGATTGCTTTTTGTTAGTTGAGCGCACTTCTTGCGTGTACCGTCTTGACGTGTACAATTAGGTCAGGTTTTCTATAGTGAGTTGCAGGCGACCCTGTTAAATGCAGGAATTTATTGTATGAAGGTACTTGTGATTACCTTGTCCGGGAGGGTTCCCGTTGACTAGATGTTATTGGAAGGTAACTGTCGTGGACAGGCCTATCCCAGAGTTATTGAGTGCGAGCTTTGCGCCGCTGGTAACCCGTGTTATTGTGTGTCCGATTTGTTATTGCTCGTTGATCTTATTCCGACTGTTGAGTCGAGGCTTTTTGGTGGAGAATGATCTCAGTGTAGTCACTCCGTGCCCGAGCTATTGTCAGTATTACGCCATAAACCAACGATAAACCTAAACCGACATCTTAATAATAAAACGCATAACTTTGGTAAAACAAAAGCTAACTAATGAATTCTATCTAACTTTGTTCTGTTGCATTTTGGAACTGTCGACATAGCCGTGCAGTTGAAGATAATTTCCTTGTGTGGAAATGACTAGGACAGTTGACACTTTTGTAGCGACCTGAAGCATGCGCGAACCTAGAGTTCGTAGCTTGTGGAGCTCAGGCCATGCGATGTCAGACGTGGTCTCAACTACGCATTCGTCACCGTAATTACACACATTAGATGACTATGGCTTACAAAGAGTAAACCAAGGTGTAGGCAGGAATTTAATAAAGATTTGTGTCTATTTCATTACTTATTTATGATGTACAAGTGTGTAAATCCTACATGTTACCTTATTGTGTGCTGATAGCACGTAGTTATTAAGAATAATTAAATGTTTTTCATGGCTGTACACTTAGATTTGTTGTAATTGTTTTCTGTTACGGACGTCATCGCCGTTAATTTTGTTATTAAATGTTAGGACTTAGCTAGATGATTACCGTTAAATGTAAATGTGGAAATGGTATCATCCTAACTTAGATTTGTTTTGCTACCCTGTTAAATGTAAATTCTGATATTAGCTTAATCTTGTAACTTGAACTAGGGACTTGCGTCGTACCATTTTCCTAGTGTTGCTGTTGTTGCTTTATTATTGTGAGTTAGATCTTTCGCGAGGTTTTTTTTCAGTAACTTCTCAGGTAGGACCTGCTCTTTATTTTCTTTTGTTTATTAGTTTGCGGACTAGCCGATCATAACCCTCCGAACTAGGCTAGGGGCTTGTGAATTTTAATGAATTTTCACGGTGTTTTACTTAAGTCTGGATGTTTAATTTCTCTGTCTAGTTTCTAAGGTGAATCTTTCCTTAGGCAGTCTATGACCATCGTCACCATGTACCACGATCCCCGTGGACTACAGTGTCTCGTGCCGCTTAGCCTATTAGGAAGTTCACCTGATCCTCACGGTAATTTTATTCGACTTATGGGATGTTAGGAAAGTCATCGTGGTTGTTGACTCGACTAACGGTCTATATAGGTGTTTAACTTGTTGGTTGGTTCCTTAGTTTTGGGGCTGCGACAACGCGGTCATGTCGCCCCGTGTACTTTGGGTGTGTGTAGAATCTGTCTGATAACCGGTGTTAATTGTGATGGCTGTATTAGTGAGTGTTATCTGTATTTAATTCAAGTAAGGTCTGCAGACCATAATTTCAAGTAGTTCTTACTTTTGCTACCAAATGCTACCGTCCACGACACCTAGCTTGCGGACTTGGCTACTAGATGGCATCGAGTCAGCACCTGGCGGCGAACGTTGGAACTAATAGAGCATTATCAATTCTAACCTACACATTTTGGCTTCACACAGGTGCAGTTAGTGGAAGGTTCTTTTCAAGCCATAAATCTGTGACATGCGACCGCCGGCTTTACTTCCCCTCCAAAGGAAGGCATTCTGTGGGATTTTTAACTTTCTGACGATTTCGGCTGGGTTTGAACCCGCTATCTTGGGAATAGAAGCTCAGCATGCTACCAACTACGCCACCGAAGCCGCCTATCTTTAACTTGTTTTCCATTATTGACAGGACTGCTAATTTATTAGAATTTAACACTTTCTAGCCGAAATATGGACTATATTGATTTTATTGACTAGGAATAAGGAGCATGTGTGCTAAACTTCCAAATTAAATCCTCCACTTCTCAACTCCAAAGATAATACAAAAGATAGAGAGCCTCCGTGGATTAGGCAGCAGCACGCCAGCCTCCCACCGCTGGATTCGTGGTTCAAATCCCGGTCACTCCATGTGAGATCTGTGCTGGACAAAGCCGAGGCAGACAGGTTTTTCTCCGGGTACTCCGGTTTTCCCTGTCACAATTTCATTCCAGCAACACTCTCCACTATCATTTCATTTCATCTGTCTTTCATTTAGTCATTGCCCCAGAGGAGTGCGACAGGCTTCGGCAGCCGGCACAGTTCATATCTCAACGAATCATTCCATTCCCTGACCCGGTCGGTCGACTGGAAGCAGGCTGTGGATTTCCATTTTCAATACCAAAGATCATGAAGTTTAGCTTCCTAAGTAGATGTGTATTTACATAGAAATCCCTTCCCTGATAGTGACAATATAATGTGTAATTACAATTAGATGGTATATTCGTTTTCACGGCCAGAGAATTAAAACTCAGCAATTCTTCTAGGTTTGTGGCGTGTCTTGTGTGGGGTTTCACCTAGGACACCTAGCTGGCTCATCGGCGGGCTCTTGGTGTCCCCGCCTGGACCCCCAAAGAAGTAGTGAACTGCGCGCTACCTCCCTTTATATGAGGTGCACCTGCGCCTCTTTCCTGGGAGAACTAAAAGCTCAAGCAGCCATAACCTCCCTATGAAGGCTTCCAATAAGATGGTACATTGGCTTTCATGGGCAGTAAAATGTGTACAAGCATTTACCGTAATAATTTTCAGCAATATACCATCTTTTTGGAAATCTTCATAGGGAGGTTATGGCTACTTGAGCTTTTAGTTCTCGCAGTAAAGAGGCACAGGTGGGTTCAAATAAAAGGGAGGTAGCGCTGTTTGCTTCTCCTGCAGGCTTCCTGGCGGGGACACCAAGAGCCCGCTGATGAGCCAGCTTGGTGTCCTAGGCGAAACCCTACTCAAGACATGGCACGAACCTAGATAAATTGCTGAGTTATAATTACAATTAATGCCTGAAAAAAAATTACTTGTATTATTTACCGTATACACTTCATAAAACGCATTTCACAAAATGGGGAGCTGAATTGAATGACTAGTTTCGATCGTCCAGTGAACATCGTCAGATCTTGCCCACCCAGGCCTAATTTAGATTCAGTGGATATGTTTATAATACTCATGTACAACAGTACTTACAATTGAAGGGCTCGTTCCAAAAGCCAGACAAGTCAAAAAATTAACTTTTTGAGATAAATACATCTTCTTCCTCTTCAAGACCAGCTCTGCGTACAGATAGTATTGCTGTCCCCAAAAAGCAGACAGGTCGGGTTATATACGAGTGTGAAATATTGCGGATTCTACAAAAATAAGACAAGTCGAATGCTTTTCCAACGCTTTTTCAAGATAATTAATTATCTGGAATGTTTCGCATTCAATAATGGTTTGTACTTTGTTAGGATTTACGAAATAATTAATCGTAATAGAGGATAAATATATTTTCCATTTTTGTATTCAACTAAGATTTCGACAAAAATCAGACAAGTCCAAAGGTTATTTTGGGTTTTCTCAAGTATCCTCATAAAAAGTATATTTCCTCTATGTGCAATGTAAAGCTGTTGGTGAGTCAATTGTTGGTCTACAAGCAATTTTTATTTCATTCAGCACGATGAAGCTATACTATTTTAAATTTTCGCACAGCTGCCATCTTGTGGTTATAAAACAATTGAATTAGATTAGATGGCAGTGGATTAAAATGTGTACAAGCATTTACCGTAATAATTTTCACTGCGCTCGAATGATTAAATAGCGAGAATCGTCCTCTTAAATATTTAAACTTTGCGTCGCCGCCATGTTGTATTTGTGCTCACCAGGTTATTGAAAGTCCCATAGGTGAACTTATGTTCATAGCCTCTATCAACATACAAAATTTCAGTTTGATTGCTCTTACAAATTAGTAGATATTGATAACCGTCTAAATATTTCGGATGGTCACCATGTTGTAGTTTTATATATGTAGGCCATAGAGTTATGTGTAAGTAGTTATGATTATTAAACACGTTAATAATGTAAATGTGTTGACTAGTTGGGCGCTACGCTACTGCTCGCACCAGTGCCTTCCCAGTGTCTGCTTGGCTCCGTTCTGTAGGGAAGTCCTCGTTGTAATATAAAGGATGATGATGATGGTAAAATTTGTTTTAGGGGACTAACATCTAGGTTATCAGCCCCTGATGGTTTGGGTGATAGTGAAAGATGAGATGAGAATGAAAACTATAACTAATACTAACTACAGACTTACACACTAGAAGAAGAAATGGTAAACAAATAAAGGATGACAGGGAGAAAAGAAATGCCCTCAACCTTCGAAAAATGAGGATTGAGGGACTTGGAAGGAAGGAGAGCCATGAAAGGCAGATAGGAAAGGGAAAGAGGAGGGGGTCCGCCCCAGAGTCACAGGAAAAAGGAGACAAAACGAACCCAGGAATCCCTCGGGGTCGCCAACTCCCAATCCCACCAGCCGTGATCCCTTGAGGGTGTAGCATTATCCAGGGTGCACCATAAGTGGTGGGGCTACATATACCCTGTCTCCTTGAGGGCCTAGAGCAGATGGCAAGAGATAACATGAAAAGAAGAAGAAGGCTGACCCCTCGAAGAATGAGGGTAGCAGGAAAGATGAGGCAAGGACCAATTAAGGCGGAAAATTGAAAGACTACCTAGGCCTCGGATACCTTAATACCGTCGGGGTCGGAAGAGAACAAGAGTTGACCAAGAGAGGTCGACAGGAAAGAAGACGGAGAGGAGCCCGGCACAAGTAAGTGGAAGCAATGCCGGACTCAGCTGGGGTCCCGTGGTCGCCAACCCTCGGCCCACACTTTGTGGGCCCCTGGGAGGTGGGGTGTAGTATAAAAAGACTAAACTTAGTGGAGTCTTTTCAGAAACCAAGTCATTTATAAGTGAAATTAGGCTCTGGTGAGACGGCTGCTTACTCCGTGGATTAACGATGAAAACATACACGAAATAACAAGGTTTACCCAACCATCATTTTCCTATGAAATCCAGTGCCGGAAGCAAAGTGACAATGATTTGAAATTATTTACCGCTAGGCCTATGCCGCCTAGTCTATAACCAAGTTCCTATCATAAGGGCAGAGGTCTACCTGAAGGTGTCCAGTGTCTTAGCAATAAAGAAAACAAGATTCCCGAATTGAACCTGTTCCAGTAGCTTACAGTATATGATGAAACTGGTATGAATGTGCAACTACGACCTTTCACGCAAGACGTTGCTCATTTCTTTATGCGTTAAGGCAGGTTTCCTGTGACTATCGCACGCCACGACATGAGCTAAGAGTGAAAGTAATCAGCATCCAGCAGCAAAAGCTTTGCATTACGTAGCGAAGAATATGACCGAGAATTTGACTTCATGCACAATGAATAATGTATTCTAACTTCACTTTAGCTACGTATGATAGGACCATCTCATTCTGCAGTAGCTAGCATTCATGGCTGTCAGCTCTGAGATCCGGGTTCGATCCTCGGACTGCCATGCATTTATGGGGCTTAGTACACTATCGAGCAAACATTTCACAAGATATTTGTCATCTCTGCAAATATTTAAGGAATTTTCATGAATTTTGACCAATACAGTATTTCTTGATTGTTTTATATAGCAAGAACAAAAAAAGGATTAGGTTCGATGCAATTTGTATTTATTGACTTTTCAAACTTTTGTTGCAATGGTATATTGGCTTTCATGGCCAGTGAATTAAAACTCAGCATTATTTCTAGGTTTGTGCCGTGTCTTGTGTGGGGTTTCGCCCAGGACACCAAGCTGGCTCATCGGCGGACTCATGGTGCCCCGCCTGGCCCCCACAGGAGTAGCGAACTGCGCACTACCTCCCTTTTTTATGAAGCGCACCTGCGCCTCTTTACTGCGAGAACTAAAAGCTCAAGCAACCATAACCTCCCTATGAAGACTTCCAAAAAGATGGTATATTGGGTTTCACTGGCCGTGAGGATATGGCTGCTTGAGCTTTTAGTTCTCGCAGTAAAGAGGCGCAGGTGCGCTTCATAAAAAGGGAGGTAGTGCGCAGTAAGCTACTCCTGTGGGGGTCCGAGCGGGGACACCAAGAGCCCGCTGATGAGCCAGCTTGATGTCTTAGGCGAAATCCCACACAAGACACGACACAAACCTAGAAAAATTGCCGAGATTTGTTGCAATATTTACACACAAAAAAACTGAATATCCTCGAAAGTGTGGCAGAAACGAGATTTTTTTTCACACCTCGTGAAATCACAGGATGAACTGCTGTGAGAAAATCTTTGAAGCACAGGTTGTAAGCAACATGTTTAGGCCTTTCATGCACAGCGAACACAAACAATATTATTTGTATCTGAGTCAACTGTGCATGCTTAATTACCGTTCTGATGGTAAATATACCCAGTATATCATACCTTGCCATCTTTTGATCTCCTAGATGAGAGGTGGCTGCCAACAGGGAGAGGCTGAGAGTGGAAGAGAACAACGCCCACCCACTGCATGGATATAATCCTCCTCAGCAACGGCTGTGGTCCCTAAAGAGCTTCCTGAGGACATCTGAGATGCTTACCGTCTCACAGGAGAAGGCAAGGCTGGATATATGGAAGAAGTCGACCCCTCACCCCTGCGGTTGGATGCCAGTAGCTGAAGAACTACCACCCGGACACAACGAAACCTGTTTGGTGTGGAAGTCCCTGAACAGGTTGCGATCAGGAGTTGGAAGATCCCGAGACAATCTGAGGAGATGGGGCCTCAGTACATGTGACACGTCTTGCGATGTGGACAAGAATAAACCACAACACACATGCTTCATTGCCCTCTGTGCCCTTCATCTTGTGCAGAGGAAGATCTCCTGGTAGCCACTTCGAGCGCCTTGGATGTTGCTCAGTATTGGACACGTGCTATATAGACAATTTTACCCTTATATGTTTAGCAACTGTACATTTGTATGTTTCCGACACGAGTAATACATAAATATCAGCTAGATAACTGTACAAGGCATTAAGTTCCTCTCAAGACTACTTAACAGTCGGTCCTCATGAATAAAAAGCTGGTTAGTGCTGGTAACCACTGTGCTGGTAAGGTCGGCCAAAAGGTGCTCAATACAGGCAGCCACCATCCTTTAAAGAGTCAGGTTAAATGATATAATAACTTATATTTTAATCCTTTTGTTGTTTTCTGACTGTAACCTCCTTGTTTTTTGATTAATTGTGACCAATGAGGTTCATTTTAGAATATCTATACTACATAATAGGCCTATCATTCCGTTGCTTGTACAAAACTACTAGATTATAGCTTCTGGTCGGTTGGTTCCTCAGGTTAGGGGCTGTGCCAACGCGGTCATGTAGCCCCGAGTACTTTGGGTGTGTCTGATAACTGGTGTTAATTGTGATGACTGTATTAGTGTGTGTTATCTGTTTTAATTTAAGTGAGGACTGCAGACAATAATTTCAAGTAGTTCCTACTTTTTCTACCAATGCACAGTGGGTCAAAATCCAAATCTAGGAGGACAAAATTATTTTTACGTTTTAATCATGTATTTAGAGCAAAAGCAACGTATATAATTTGTTTACTTCATAATAAACATCAGTTAAGACCTTTTTAAGCTACGTCTACACATGCAAGAAATTGTCTATGACTAGGAGTTGGATAGAGTTATCTCTTCAGAACAACTTTCTATCCCTAATTTACTTTTAACAAAGTCACAAAGTTCCACTTTTGACATAACCGTCGAACCCAGTGCTTCAAACAGTTGTAAACGTGTGAGAACTGGTTGCGCGGCATCTTATAAAACGTAAAATAACTAAGTAAGTTGCAAAAAGATGCAAACAATCTTATAACAGGCGTAAACTACAAGACTTTATCTACATTTTAACATTAAGTAGAAAGTGACGCAGAGTGACATGACATACTAAAAATCTAAGTGAAAGTATAATTTTAAAAATTATAGTTGTATATTATATAATGCAAATATAGCTAAAATTACGAAACAATTACGTCCATTAATAACTGAAACACGTTACAAAGATCATACCTTCAGCTGCATGTTCCATCATAAAGCATCACACTAACCACAAAGACAACCAAACCACAGCCACTTACATTCACCCTCCAATTCAGACTGCTCGAACAGTGGTGACAGATTTACACTAATATGCGTTTGTATCCCAGAATAGTGAGCGGCAATTATATGAGAATGCTGTAGAAGTAATAAATTTTGATTTAACTATGAAAATAAATAATTTTGTCCTCCTAGATTTTGATTTTGACCCACTGTGCAATGCTACCGTCCACGACACCTAGCTTGCGTACTTGGCTACTAGATGGCATCGCAGTCAGCACCTGGCGGTGAACGTTGGAACTGATTGAGCGTTTCAATTCTAACCTACACATTTTGGCTTCACACAAGTGTAATTAGTGGAAGGTTCTTTTACATGCAATAAATCTATGACATGGACCGGCCGGCTTTACTTCCCCTCCAAAGGAAGGCATCCTGAGGGATTTAAACTTTCTTAACAAATTCTACTACTTTGGCCGAGTTCGAACCCGTGACCTTGGGCATAGAAGCTCAGCATGCTACCAACTACGCCACAGAAGCCGCCTATTATAGCTTCTACAACTGTGCGAGATGTGTGATTCGATTCTTAATACACTCAACGCCATACCACACCACCTGAAGGGCAGCCCATAATGCCCACCAACAATGGACTTTAAAACACTTTTTGTTGTTGCTTATTTTAGAGGCTGTGACATCGTGGGCATATAGCCCCGTGTATTTAGGTGTGTAGAGAATTTTTGTGATAACCTGTGTTATTGTGATATGGCTGAACTAGTGTGTATACTTGTAAATTGGAGATTAGATTTGTGTAGGAAGTGGCCGTAGCCTCCAGTTAGGAACCATCTCGGCATTTGCCTCGAGTAGAAGGGTGAAACCGCGGAAAACCACTTCGAGTATGGCTGAGGTAGGAATGGTCTGAGAGATGGAACGGCCTCTACTCAGTCTTGTGAGGGAACATTGAGTTTTTCTAATTCATTTCAGGGAGTTGGGACATCTTTGTCACCAACCCCGTGTAGTTGGGTGTGTGCTGAATTTATCTCACAACCTGTATTTACGTCATGACTGTAGTAATGTGTGTAACTGTATTAAAGACAGTTATGGGGTAGGTGTCTCGGGACTAGATATAAGGTACAATCCCGGCATTTGCCTGGAGGAAGTGTGGATAGCCGCTGTCAGCGCCGGGATTTGAATCTATGATCTTATGACCTGTTGCAGCTGCCCGCACGGCCGTGTGCACGAATTAACGAAGAGATGGCTACGATTCCCACATTAGCCATCCTAAAAGTGGCTTTTTTATCCAGGCTAAATTCAAAATTGGACGATTATATTATTATCATTATTATTAATGTTAATTTATTTTTTGCAGCGTATTTTCCCAATATTGGAAAGCGTCAGGCACTTTGACTCACTTCTTGACGTTCTTCTTATTTTGCCAGTATTCTTTCATTCTGTTGGTGAATGCCATTTTTCTTTCGTCAGACCATTGAGGTCTGTAAGGTGTAGGTTTGGCTTGCTCTGGTTGGACTTCCCACTTGTTCACTTTGTTACGGAAGGAGTCTCTGTCTGATGTGTCGGTTATGTTAGCAATTCGCATGTCTTTTTGTACTTCTTTCATCCATGGTGTTGTACTTTTGAGTGATGATATGTAATCTAGTATTATTTTGGTTAGTCGTGTATTCCGCAGTCTGCTTATGTGCCCGAAGAATTTCAATCGTCTTTTTCTGATATCGACTTCGATGCTTGAGTATTTTTCAGTTGTCTTGATTGACTGTAGTCGGTACCCGAATCATTTCCGAATATTTTCTTTCTTCTTTCTTGACGTCTTCAAGTTCATATTTCTCATTGAGTGTAAGTGTGTCGCTTGCGTAGAGACTTGCCGGTTTGATGACAGTGTTGTAGTTTGTCTTGACATGCATTTTTTGTTACAGAGGTTTTGGATTGTATTATTATTAGCATTCCTCGATGGGTCTGTGCTAGAGTGTTCACCTCACGGGTTTGATTCTCAACCGAAAACGTCCGTTTTTCTAAAGGCCAGAAATAATCCACGCCACTCCTAGTTGTACTATCTCGGCTCGTAAAAGAGCCCTCGTATCACATTCGGTGATTGCAAATTAAAATTAATTAAATCCTAGCTGTAGGTCACCCAATAGCGTTCTGCTGGATGCCAGTGTTACACCTCAATGACACCGACCCTAGAAGATCTACGCCACAGTAGTTGAGGCCAAACTATTCTTCTCCTTTCCTCTCTTTTCTCCATCTTTGGACCGGGTAAAATAACCCATTGCATTCACTGTCTCTTATTTCCTTTATCCTTTCTTGCCTTCCAGTAGTTCTTCATTACTTCACTTTGTCTCCTTCTTCTCTCTCCCGTCCAGATGTTAACCCGCTTCTTGTTTTCCTTCTCCTGAAAACCTTGAAATATTTGATCATACATCTAAAAAGTTGTCCGTCCTGAATAATATCTATTGTTACTTCCATCTCTTCCATATCCCTTTTTATACTTTGTACCCATTGATTACCATTCTTGCTTTTGTGTACATGACTGAAAATTGGTTTTGTGAGACTGGTGTTATTCATCCTCATTACGTGTCCAATGAAATTTATTATTATTACTATTATTATTATTGGTTTACACAGTACATATAACACATTTCTGGTACATTACAACATAACTATACGGGCTTCAGTGAACCAAAGTATAGTTACTGAAACAGCAACTTCTAAGCTGGAATTTCGCTACCCATGAACTTCCGAACCATTCTGGTTGTTGATAGAACTACTACCTTCTGCATTTGTTTGTACAGCCGAGTATCCAGATCCAGTTATTTAAGGCCTTGGAGCAAGGTACTTGGGATCACGCTCGTACTCGAGACAATGATAGGTATGGTCTTTACTCGCTCTACATGCCATTGTCTTTTGAAAGGGTCGACCAACTCGCTGTATTTGCTGATCTCTTCAATGTGTTTTGACTGGAGATTCTTGTTGTTAGGAATCGCAACATCAATCAATGTTTTTCTTGTTGACAACCACCAGATCCGGCCCGTTGAGTGATACCGATTGATCAGTTAAAATAGTTCGGTCCCAATACAGCTTGTATTCATTGTTTTCAAGAACACACTCTGGCTGATTGGTGGTACGGAACTTTCTTTCCTTTTAGAAGCTGAAACTTATCAGCCAACTCCTGATGCAAGATTTTAGCAACTGCATCATGCCTTTGTTTGTGCTCCGTTGCCAGGAAATATCTACATGCAGCTGTAATATGCTGTATTGTATTGTTATTATTATTATTATTATTATTGTAGTAGTAGAAGTAATAATGTTGGGGGTTTTACGCCCCCTTATAACTACTACACGTCTTCCGCATTTAAGCATCTCCAAATTGCAATTGACTACGCCAGGATTCGATCCAGTAACCTTTGACACAATAGGTGAGGGTCTTACCCCTTTACCATGCAGACAACCACATTATATGAAACGTATACTACTTTAATACTTTCTGCGGTTTTCCAAATTAATTGGCGTCGCCGGGGCCAACCAGGCTCATTTTGATTTTGGCCAGGGATTTAAGACCGGATGCCTTCCAGATGCCATGTGATTTCTCAGTTGAAAATTCCACCCCACTGTCACCGGGATTCGAACACCAGCTGTCCGGGTGAAAGACGAGCTGTTATGCGGCTATAAAGTGCTACGGTGCATTTAAATCCTCTCACCATGGACACTGATGAAATCGCTTTGATTTCAACACAGAGCTGAATGTCAGTCTGGTATAGCTTGTTTTGATTATCCCTGTTCCAATGTTAGGAGATTTTCCAGTAATCTGAGGATTACACGTGCGCTTTTTTTTACATAACTCATCAGAAAAAAAAGCCACTCAAAATGCAGCAATGGCAGTTTGACTAGTCGAACCCGGAACATTAACGCCAAGAGCCACTTGCAACAATGTCCCCACCCACCTCGCAGTGACAGACCTCTGACGACACGGCCGCAATACATCAAAAGCGTGAGTGAAATGAACTTTATATATACGACACAAACACACACACACAGACACTTCTCTGTGCGTAGCGCATGTTCAATTGAAAAAAAAAAAACCTGCCTGCTCGTTCGTCCCCAGGGGACCTCGTTCGTGTGCACTGCAGCAGTGCAGGTTGCATCCAGCAGGGTGAGGGGCTTTGAGCGTAGTAGGGGGTAGGGTGGGGTAGAGGGGAACGGGAGTTTAATTGCACTCGTATAGGCTTTGCATTCACTGCAGCGTTGTGCAGTGGGCTTGGTTCGGTATAGGATGCACCCTCCTGTGCTGCCTGCCTGCCTGCCCTGTCGATATTGAGTGAGTGAGTGAGTGACATTTTGTAAACCCCCCCCCCCCCTCAACCCCTCCCTTTTACTGCCCTGTATGTATGTCTGTCTGCCTATCTTCTGTCCACTATAGTGCGTCAGGAACATCCACCCAATGAAACATAAACACCATGGTTTATGGTTCACGAAATTTTTACCTCCGTCTATTTTCTTTCTATGGAGAAATGTTCTGAGTAAAAATATGAATGAAAAAGATGTAATCTGGTCATAATAGTATTCGATTTGTCATTTAGAATCGATTTAGACATTCGAAACATTGCTTATCCGTAATTTACAAAAATATTATAGCCTAATTATTACTTCACTATTTGTAACAGATTGTATTGGTTTTTTATTTTTTAAGACATTTTCCTAGGCTATATTAGAATTTTAACACAATTAATTGTATAAGTAATTCTCTTATGACAAGAGAATTTAATGTTTAAGCTTTGATATTCATTTCGTTAGCAATTTCCTTTTCATTAGACAATATCACAACGTATAGACAAAATCTTATCATCCCTCCCTATATTATTCCGCTAAGGTCCCATTACAGTTTTGTACCGAAAATAAGGTCCCATTAACACCAACCTACACATATGGGGTACCTACATGTTCTGCATAACCCAATGCGTAAGCGAAACGCACTCACTTACTCTTTTAAATGCCTCACAATTAAATAAATACCTTAAAACATGTATATTTACTATATTGTGCGATATTGGCGTCCAGGCTGGGCAGCCTTGCTGTGCGTGAGAATGTTATCTCTCCCCAACAGAAAGGATTTATGCCCTCGGAAGGCTGCCTCGAACATAACATTGTTCTGCAGGAGGTTTTGGACGATGTTCGCCGTTCTGGGAGGGAGGTTGTAGTTGCTTGGCTGGACCTTGCCAATTCCTTTGGTTCGGTGCCGCACTCGAGTGTTTTCCCTTGCACTGACAGATCTGGCTGTTGGGGATCAATTTATGGGCATTATTCGTGATCTCTACACTGGCAGTTCCACCAGGATTCGAGCATCTTCGGGCGACACTCGCCCCATTGCTTTTAATGCCGGAGTACGTCAGGGGTGTCCACTTTCGCCCATCTTATTCAACATCGTGATGGAATATCTGATACGTTCTGTGGCATCCACTGCTCCAGAGGATGGGTACCCCCTACGTGCTGAGCATGTCGCTGTGCTGGCGTACGCAGATGATGTCGCCCTGGTCGCAAGTTCTGAGGAAGCTATGCGATCTATGCTTCTTCGCATGGGTGGGGCTGCTCACTGGTTGGGCCTTCGTTTTAAGCCTCCTAAGTGTGCGACTCTTCACATCCGGAAGAAGAAAGCTCTCCCCACTCAGTTCACCATCGAGGATGGTCCTATGGTGATTTTACGGGAAGGGGATGCCTACCGTCACCTTGGCGTCCCAACGGGGTTTAAGGCTGACCAGACGCCGGATGACGCGATTGGTCGCATAACTGGGGAGGCCGAGGCAATCTTTCACAGCCTCTTGGCGCCTTGGCAAAAGCTCGACGCAATGCGTACTTTCATCTCTCCGCAGCTTGAGTTTGTCCTCCGCTCTTCCTGTGTCAAGAAGACCCATCTTCATCCTCTTGACCGGATTATTAAAGCTGGTGCCAAGGATGCTATGTCGCTACCCCAGCGTGCCAGTGCAGAGGTTGTTTTCCTTCCACCAAGGCAAGGGGGTGCTGGCCTTCCTCCGCTGATGGATCTTGCGGACCTGGCTGTGGTGAACCATGCCTTCAGATTACTAACTTCACCTGATCCTACTGTGGTCCGTCTAGCGGAGGGTGGTCTTAATATCTCTGCCAGCAAGAAGTTACGCCGGCAACCCAGCAGGGATGAACTTGCCTCCTACCTCTCTGGGATGACTACAGCTCCCTTCTCATTGGACTCTGGTGACATTGGAACCTTCTGGTCCCACACTCGGTCAGCCTCCCGACGACTGCAACCGCGCATCCCTGGTTTGCGTTGGGACTGGGCTCAGACTCTTCGCCGCTGGGAACTACATCTGCCCCGTCCGGAATGTGCTACTGCCATTGCCGATAGTGAATCGCGCCGTAGGATGTCGTCGCTGTTGCGCAGTTGCTTGACTGAGCACTACCGAGCCCGCCTTGGTGTGCTCCCGCTAAACGGATGCCGGCGGTTTGGGAACAATTTGAACCGCCGATGCCGGAAATGTGGTGACGCTGATGAGACGACGGCGCATGTTATCAACCACTGCCGACCTCACCTTGCAATCATGCAGAGGCGCCACGATGCAGTTCTCCAACGGCTGGCCAATGCTATCCCCGCCAAAACTGGTTTGGTTAGGCGCAACCAACAGATTCCATTCCGTGAGCTGATTGGCAATGATGTAATAATTCCGGACGATGTTGCTGCGCTGCGTCCAGACCTGGTCGTCTGGGATGGAAACACCAAGACCGCTGCCATCATTGATGTGACGATCCCATTTGAAGATGGTCGCCAGTCCCTCCTGCAGGCGCGAGCTGCCAAGACTTTGAAGTATGAGAGGTCTGCCAACATCCTGCGTGACGCCGGCTTCCAGGTCTTCCTTGACGCCTTCATCGTTGGATCCTTGGGGACTTGGGATACGGCTAACCAGAAGTCCATCCAATCTCTGGGCATCTCACCTCGCTATGCTCGTGTCATGGCCAACCTGTGCGTCTCGGACACCATCCGGTGGTCCCGGGACATCTACGTGGAGCACGTCACTGGTCACTGGGAGTACATTTAAGTGTGTGTGTTTGATTTGTAAGTGTGTGATTATTCAAGAAATGCTATATTTAAATCACAGAATTACCAATGTTATATTGTATTTTATCCTTATAATTTTTTTAAGGTGACCTGCGTGTCACCTAATTATTAAATCATTAAATTATACATATCTGATGTATTCTCCGCACAAGCGTGGAGAATAATTATTTTGTTGGAACTTGCATCCTTGTATGTAATATTTTTTTGAATAAATGAAAGAATGCAACACGGTAACCATGGTAACAGAATCTCACAGGTCCATCTATATCTGTAAGACGCAATGCAATTCCAATTATTACATTACTGTGAAAGTTTCCAGACGGTTATAAGGTTATCACTGAACCAAATTAAGCTGTAAATTTCATCAATACATACAGTATAATGCGCTTAAGAGGGTCAAGGGGCACTTTAGAATATTTTTACGCAATTTTCACGTGTGAGTGTGGTACGAAAGGTCTTTTTCACCCGACTATAAAGGGTCTCCGAAAACCACATTTAAATGCCCTTAAATTAACAGTGTCTGTGCTATTCCCAGAAAACTAACTTCGCTCTGATTTGCCTATGAAGGAATGACAAACCCCTAACCACTGCACCAGTAGCTGAATTGATAAAGTCTGATTATTCATACCAAGGATAAATCAGTCATAGCATTCATGATTGAGATATTTCTAAGTGTACTCTTGGGCGGGCGAAGCCACGACGGGTAAAGCTAGTACAGTATAATACGCTAAGGTGTATGTTACCCAAGCTTCTAAACCAAAGGGTGTTAGAAGGTGTGGTTTGTACCAAAATCTTCCAAATCGTCTCAACAATACAGGACAAATCTTGCATTTCTTGAAAAGTCAACGGAAATATATGTATTTGTTTATAAAGTGCTTTTAAACAAATAAACAAGACGATAGCCCCTGGCAGAACTGTGTCGCGTACAGCCTGCATAGAACTAGAGCTGGGCGGGTAGTCTGTACACATGGGGCGCACACAACCCATTATGCGAGAGTTGTCGCACGGGTCTGCTAGTTACTCCTTAATTATAGTAAAGATTTGACTCTTAAAGGTACGATTTGAAACCTCGCCGCTCACTGCCTTACACGTGTATTTAGACGGGATACATTTCGCACTTCGCAGCCGCTGGTTGTGCAGCGCGGCCGCCCAGCCGCTACGATATTATACGAAGCCTGGAATGGAGCATAAAACTGCTATACAAAATAGCGTTTCATAAAAGTCCGCTAGATATCTCGACTTGTCGCTAATTTGCCCGTACCAATTATTCAAAAATAATTGTATCTTTTGCCTTTTTAAGGCCGAAAAAGTAAATTATTCAAAGAATACTGCATCTAAAGAAAATGTAAGTGACATTTCATTTAATTTTACACAAATTTTATTTAATGGTAATATGGCCTTAAATTAAGTATGGATTGGAGTGACCCGGTTAAAATGTTTGGGATCCAATATTTTCATAGTTGACCGCTATACCACTACTAACGACCAAAATATTATGTGCACTCGAGTTTGGAGGTTGTTTGTGAAGTAACCAATAGACCTGCATAAAATCCAATAACATCATCATTTTCGTCGTTCAATTGTACGTTAGATCATGTAGGTTTGGAATTTTTAATCTATACTTTAATATTTTTATGGCAGTTGGAACACAAAAAGTGCCCGTTTTTAAGCGTGTTTCAACCATGCGTCACATTTAAGATTTATTATCTCAACAACCCGTCATCAGATCGAATCCAAATGTTAACACCATATACTGTACATTGGAATGTTTTATAACTGGTTTATTAATGTCAAAATTGTGTGTGTCCAAGAAACAAAGTTGTTATCATATTTGTAAGGTAACTTTTTCTCGGCTCGGGGTGGTTGGAAAACGTAGTTCTTGGTCGCGTTATAATCCATATACATCAAAAGGTTATGCTGTGTGACTGTGAAATACGTAAATTAATTCACATTTCCCAGCCTCGTGCCTTTGAAAAGAGCCTACTGAACCTCTACCGCCTTGGCGGCGAGGTTCCAAATCGTACCTTTAGACTAGTTTACAATATATTTTAGAGCATTTCGATCGAATTGTATTATTACTGCACAAGCTCGCATTTGTATTTAAGGTGTTAAGATCCTGACAAAGCTGTAGAAGTCTACAATGTGTGGTGGAAACTAATGTTACTTAATCTATTAATTAACCAATTTCATAATAATTATTGATTAAGGTGGAATAAATATGTTCAAAACCATTGGTATTTACTTTAATTTAGAATCGAAGTAAAAGTCTTCTGTATACAAAAACAAGAAGTTCCGTGACGAACTAGAGAGCCTACTTTTCTTAAAATTTAAGATTCATGCCAACGATTAATCTATATGGATCTATCTAGAATAATGACGAAATTAAGTTGGTATTATCAAAATTTCTAATTAGTTTGAAATACTGTATACTTGGCATAATGTAGCCCTATAGAGCACTAGAGTTGGCAGCCCTGGTGACTGAATATATACTTAGTTCCATCTCTTAAGGTACACAATACAAAATTTGGTTGAAGTCCAATGGATAGTATGGACGTTACATGTAGTTAAACATTGGATCTAACAGCGCGTTTAAAATCATGTTGGCAACAATGTCATGCATGTATTGGTCAGAAATAATCTGAAATAATCTCATCTATTGTTGTGCCAATTTTGAATGAAATCCATTAGTTAGTACAGAAGTTACATGCATTTTAAAATTGGACCTATTGGCAGGCTTAGAATCATGTTGGCAGCACTGACGTATATTAGGTACTCCAAATTAATCTAGAATGCCAGGTACTATACGTGTGTAAAGTTTCGAGCTATTGCTTTGCATACTTTCTGATATATTGATATTAGGGTAACATTAATAGGGCCAGCATTTATTAACAGTTGGCAGCCCTGGTTGCTCTTAAGAATACGCATAGTCATATCTATTATGGTACACATAGCGCATACGTAATTTGGTTGAAATCAAAATGATAGTATAGAAGTTACATGTATTTAAAGTTGGACCTTTCAACAGGCTTAGAATCATGTTGGTAGCACTGACGTATATAAGTTACTCCGAATTAATATAGAATGTCAGGTACTACAGTATACGTGTGCATAATTTAAAGCTGTCGGCTTGCATACTTTCTGATATAATGGTATTTGGATAAAATAAATTGAGGGGATTTATTAACAGTTGGCAGCCCTGGTGGCTCTTAAGAATACGCACAGTCACATCTGATTATGTAAATATAGCACATACGAAATTTGGTTGAATTCCAATTGATAGTGTAGAAGTTATATGCATTAAAATATTGGACCTACTGTATCAGCAGGCTTATAATCATTTTGGCAACACTGCCATGTATGGCCTCCTGGAAATTAAACTGAAATATTATTATCTATACGTGTGCCAATTTTGAAATAGTTCCCATTCATACCTTCCCAGATATCCAACATGGAGCTCAAATTTCAATTGCGATTTTTCAGCAGTTGGTAGCACTGACATCATTTTCAAATACGGCTTTGAGATTTCCAGGTATAGATCTTTATTCCTACCAAATTTTGTTTCGATTGCTGCAGCCGTTTAAGAGGGCTGGAAAGGGGCGAGGCAAAACTGAGAAGAGGTGCAACCGATTCCCACCTCAGACATCTTGGAATTAATTTTCGTGGTTTCACACTTCTACTCCAGTTAGGCTATATTGTGCCCGTTTAGACCGGAGTCCGCACGACCACATATGCATTTTACCAATAATCAGTCAGCACGAGAGTTAAAATATCCCGGAGCGCCAGATGGGTTAAAGCTAATCGCAAAAACGACATCAAATGAAAAAAATGCTTTACTGATTTTTGGCTCAATGCAACAATAAGGATAGAAGGAGATTCAACTGGGCATAACACATCATGTAAAATTATCTCATTTTATTTTGAATTTAAAATTGACTGCAAAAATGCTCAAAGCAGCATCATTCCCGTGTGGCGACCCACACTCCTATTTACACAATGTACAGAAATTTTCCAAACACATTTGACAATTAAGTAAAAATGTAGACTTTCACGACTGGCGTTGAAATAGGAATCTCCGTTTCGCGGGCTTATAGGTCGTGTTCCAAGGACATTTTGTCGTCCTGACGTTTCGCTGAATACTGCGTTCAGCATGTTCACAGGTTACATAAAGCGAGGTAAAACAAGTAAACAGAAGATATATAAATAGTCAACAACCCACACATAGAGGCTACCATAGCAACGGCGTACCACATAAAAGTAATGCATCAAGGACAGGGCTGCTCGTCTGTTGCATCTTCTCGTCTACGACGGTCGTTGTTGACTATTTATATATCTTCTGTTTACTTGTTTTACCTCGCTTTATGTAACCTGTGAACATGCTGAACGCAGTATTCAGCGAAACGTCAGGACGACAAAATGTCCTTGGAACACGACCTATAAGCCCGCGAAACGGAGATTCCTACATTTGACAATTATTTTTTTGGAAACACAAGTCTGATTATTAGTCCTGTAGACTGTGTTCCAAAATTATATTGATTATTCATGATTAAATCCAGTTCAAATTTAATTGTCTCTACTGGAAATATCGTAGTTCACTGTTTGAATTTATACATAATATTAACACTCGTAGAATAAATGTTCATAGAATTTTTATGTTCGACCCTCACTATTATGTGTCAGATAACTGTATCATAATGATGGTCATTATAACACTGTTTTCCATTATGATACAGTTTCTCCAGCCAATCAGAGCTCGTTTATTGACCAATCAGGTAACGATAACTTCGCGCATGCGCTCAAAATCCAACATGTCGGACATAAACACAACATCGAACTATAATAAATTACCGACATGGAATACCCACCGTCCATATGTTCGCGTAAATAAACTGGCAAATATGAGACAAGAAATAGCACTGTACCTTAAAATCACCAACACTAATTTCTACACAGCGCATTGTCTTCAAATGACTGCGGTGACACTATTACTGAGGGACGGCTGATGTAAACATATGGCTGCATATGGCATTGCAAGCCCACAGAGCGCATGCGTCGGTCGTTCAAAGCTCTTGAAAGACAAAGATATAACACCCAACGCTCGCTCTGCGATCACAAAATTCCAGTAGCTGACTCTCAACAGATATTTATGAATATTTATGTTAAAACATATAATAATGTTATAATTATCGTCGAACATAAACAGTCGTATGCAACGAGCCTATAATGGTAATTAAGACACTCGTATGGAAATTATAAAACTCGCATACGCTCGTTTTATAAAAAATACTCGTGTCTTAATTATAGCCATTATAGGCTCGTTGCATAATGTACTATTAACTTTCACTTATTTTTCCAGTTTCAAAAAATATTGTCAAAAAATATTATTATTTCTGAATCAACACAAATTATTTACACATATTAATAACATCTGAAAAGTATTTGACCTTGAGCATAGCTTCGAAGAACTGTGCGAAGCACAACAAAAATTAATTGTTCTTCTGACATTAAACGTTTCGAGAAGTGACTCGATTATAAACTTCAAGTTCCTAACAAAATATATGATTTCTGAATCATCAACTTGATCAATAAATTGTTGAACCATTCAACTATTTGATTTTCCACTTGGAATCATTATTATAAAAAATATTTATATTCATGGCCATTTTAGTAATTTTCACAACTTGCAATTCTTCGACAGAATGCGGAAATAAGAATTATAGCTTCATAATAAATTCATTTAGTTCATGGCAGTAGGATTGAAAACATCCTTCAAATTATTTGTGGTTATAGAAAAAATCCACAGCCTGCTTCCAGTCTCCCACCGGGTCAGGAATGGAATGAATGAAGCCCCCATCTAGCGGCGAGGATATGAACTGTGCCGGCTGCCGAGGCCTGACGCACTCCTCTGGGGCAATGATTAAATGAATGACAGATGAAATGAAATGATAGTGGAGAGTGTTTCTGGAATGAAATTTTGACAGGGAAAACCGGAGTACCCGAAGAAAAACCTGTCTGCCTCCGTTTTGTCCAGCACAGATCTCACATGGAGTGACCGGGATTTGAACCACGGACCCAGCGGTGAGAGGTTGGCGTGCTGCCGCCTAAGCCACGGAGGCTTATATTCGTGGTTATAGAATTATTTTTAATTGGCAGTGGCCCATTCTATTATTTGTGTAAGAACACAATATTCCAACAACAACGGCAAAGGTCTTCCTCTGAAGAAGAATAAACTACTATCATGACAATCCGGGTTCTAGCAAAATCAAAGTCTAAATGGAATCCGTAAACAAGGTTGAAATAAGAACTGATGGTTTCTAAGAAATAACCTTCGGGTCATTCATACGACGAAATGTGTAGTTCCAATACTCCTACTATAAACCTGAGCCATCGAACCTGCTATTTGATTGATGCTCGAAAAAAATCTCCTCATTCCTGCGACTTAAACATGCGCACCTGGGAATGGCATTTCAACTACTCCACACACAAATTTCCTTCCCAAAATGTATACAATAAATCAAGCCTCTGCTTGTTATCAACACTGGAAGATTAATAAACTTACAAGTTTATTTTATTTTACCATTCAGTTCAACCCGTGAATTTACCATACTTATGAAAATCTTTATTTCACTTTCGAATGTGTATTTACGTCATGATTTTATATAAATACAAAAATATCCTATTTGATACAAATATCATTTGCTTCCCGTTTCATGCCTCTCCGTGTTATCTGAAAAATATACTTTGCTCATTGCAAATATTAACTGTTCAACCAGAACTGAAATGTTGGTTGAATGCGGGCTTGCGCTAACCACTCTCCTTCGGAAAATCACCTGTTCCAAACTAGAAATGATTAAACTACTTCATAGGCTCTCTCTCAATACATATGATTATTAGAAAATATAATATCCAAGAATTATTTAGAAAAGTTATAAAAATTATTATTATTATTATTAGTGGATTATTATTATTATTATTAGTTATATTATTTTAAATATATTTAATTATCATCTCATTATGTGAGAATCCACATGTTCGAACCTTCGAATATGGAAAAAATATCCATTCCTCAACAAAAAATAATTTAACTTTTACAGTTACATCGGCTGATTACCGTGATTTCCCAAAAATATGAAATATTCAAATAAATGCTCGATATGCTCGGTCATCGATCCTAAACTGTTATGAGTGCTGAAAATACTCAGAATAACTCTAATATGTCTTGCGTAAATCATTGCAAGATTTAAATACGAAGAAAAATAAATGTGTTGGTCATCTGCCGAAAAATAGTTTGTTCCAATTAGCTAGGCATAATATAATTCAAATGTGGCTTACATTTCTTGATGGTCTTGAAGCGTAGCGAACCTGGTCTGTACCAGATTTATCCATAGACATGCCCTATCGGACAAGCACGTATAATCCTTGTATCGGCCGCCATTATATACCCACAATCCGTCTAACAAGACATAGTGGTAATATCTCTTGACGTTTGAAGTAACTGTTGATCCATTTTAATATTGGTTTCTGTTAACTCCATAACAGTTTGCTTAAATGGGGTCAGATCTAAGTGATCTATTCTTAGATATGTCAGTTGTAACATAACTCACGGTAATCTTTTCAGTACAAGAAAACACTGACAGTCTAAACCAATCAACGGCTGTTCTGAAGATCGTTCCCTGGGCATGGCTTCACACCATCTACCATGCGCGAAGCAACATGTAGTTTCCCTGCGTTGGCTAATGAACACCACCGTGATAGACGGGTCTTCAGTGTACTGATAGATCGAAGTGGTTATTAAGTTACAAATATGAAACTGACTGAATTGGACTTAAAAATCCAAGTATTAGGTTATTACTGGACTGTGACAAAGTACTATTCTAGACAAAGTCTAGCATATGTCCATGTGAAAATAAAAATATTTCACCAGTGTCCGTCGAAAAATATCAATCACTTTGGTGATTCTCCCTGCCGGAAACTTACTAAGTTCCACTCGTAGCGCAGCACTTTTGTGACTATCACAACTTTGAAAATAACTTCTGCGTAGATCCGGCAACCATGTGCCTTGGCTCAGCGTAGTGGCACCATGCTAGGCAAGTGCTTGTGTCGAAGTGAGCTATTGATGCCTGAGACAGCCGGCTTTTATTCAAAACTGTCAGGGTCACGCGTCATCACGCTGAAATCTGGAAATCCTCATATCTCTGGTATCCCTGGTCCGATTTACTTGATACTAAGTGCATTCTCTTTCATTTGGCCGTGCCAGTAATCTGATCCAAGTCTCAAGTCTCTACTCCATGGCTAACTATTTAATCAATAAATAGCCTTGACCTCTGCTATTACTCGCTACGTCACTTGACATGCTCTTAGCGGTATATTCTTTCCAATTGCTTCGAGAAGCAATGTAGCGCGATATTCAAATATCTCAGCTTTCAAAAGCGGCTGTAGCCTTTCCCTTGATATCTAGGTGTCTGAATCTTGGAATACCCATTCCTCGAGTTGGTCACAATATGTCGAGGTTGGTAGCCTACCTAACTTAAAGCCAAGGCCGCTTCCTTTCCAGTCGCCACATGAATGACAAAATTTGTAATTAATACATATCCTGCACTACCACAGTCACCACAATAACAATGGTTGTCAGTCAGATTCTACTCACACCCAAGCACACGGGGCTAAATGACAACAATATCAAGCACCTCAAATGAAACAACAACATAATTCTCTTAAAAATTAAACTACAGGGTCATTTATGAGTTCGTGATAATATCAGGCTGTGTCCTAATACTCAAGTTGATAACTATTGACTAGCTGTTAGCGACTACTCACTATGTGCTATGCACTACGGAGATTTGGGACATGTCTGGTTGATTCATGGCCTCCTTCATTACAGTCAAAGACAAACTACAGTGAGTCCGGGAATGTTCTCCGCAGCGCCCACATGCGTCTGCGAGAGCTAGATACAGCAGTTACGTTGGTAGCACGGCTGCCGCTTGCATTATGACAAATAAACAGTAAACTTTGTACTCACCACAGCCATTCATAACACATGCTGGAACCATTCACAGTAGGCTACATCACTCTTTTTCCGTAATCAGTTTCTTATAATTCATGAACCACGGTAACTTTATAAGGGAACAACTGAAGCTTGTCTCTTGCAGCTTTATGTGCTGTCGACTTAGAGATTCCTGTTTGTTGAGCTAATTTTCGTGTTGATTTACTTTGACTACGCAGCATTATATCGGAGATTTCATCAAGTTTTTCGTCTGTTGAAAGCGCAGGCCTGCCTGTTCCCGGCACATCGTGAACTGAGCCAGTCACACGAAATTTACTTAACAAATCCCGAACGGTATGACGGTTTGGACACTTTGAATTAGGAAACCGCGCCTGAAATCTTAATTTTACATTTTCTGTAAACCGATCGCCTTCGCGAAAAGCGTATTCCACCAAAAGAACTCTCTCTTCAGTAGTAAACATTACCGCCTGTATCCTGTTGCACTCTTCCAGTAATAATCTACCTGAACGCTCGCTGACTGTAATACACACAGAAGACATACAGGCTCGCGCGCTTATCGCGATACACACTGGCAGCCTACACGGGAGAGTCCCGCTTTCAAGGACACAGTGCAGTGCAGCCAACTAAACCCATGTCTCAACCACTCACAGCTGCACGTACCCACTGCGGAGAACATTCTCGGGCACCCTGTACAATGTCTATAACTTCCTTGAAGTAGTCGACAAGCAAGCACTTTCGTTCACTGGCTACTACCGACTTGATTGCTATGTGCTAAGCATTTTTAGCCTACTTTTCACATTTTGCAAAAATGAGGAAAAAGTAGTCTTATGAGATCGATCCGGGAAAATGTGTGTCTGTCTGTCTGGCTGGCTGTGTGTGTGAGCCCCCTAGCAACTCCTAAACGGCTGCAGCAATCAAAACCAAATTTAGTATGAGTAAAGATGTGCACTGGAATATCTCACGTCCATATTTGAAAATGATGTTAGTGCTACCAACTGCTGAAAAAACGCACTAGAAATTTGAGCTCCATGTTGCATATCTCGCAAGGTATGCACGGGAGCTATTCCAAAATTGGTACACATGCAGATAATACTATTTCAGTTTAATTTCCAGGAGGCCAACAATGACAGTGTTGCCAAAATAATTTTAAACCTTCTGATAGGCCCAATGTTTAAATGCATATAACTTCTACACTATCAACTGGATTTCAACCAAATTTTGTATGTAATATCTGTACATAAACAGATATGATTGAGCGTATTCTTAAGAGCCACCTGGTCTGCCAACTGTTAATAATTGCTCTCTCTCTATTTTTTTATCCAAATACCAATATATCAGAAAGTATGCAAGCCAACAGCTTTAAACTATGCACACGTATATTCTGACATATTAGATTAATTTTGAGTAACTTATATACGTCAGTTCTACCAACATGATTATAAGCCTGCTGATAGTACCAATTTTTTAATACATGTAACTTCAATACTATCAGTTGGATTACAACCAAATTTCGTATGTGCTATGTGTACCATAACAGAATGACTGTAAGTATTGTTAAGAGCAATCAGGGCTGCCAACTGTTAATAAATGCTGTCTATATTTTTTACCCTAATATCAATATATCAGAAAGTATGCAAGCCAACAGCACTATACTTTGCACACGTATAGCACCTGACATTGTAGATTAATTTGGAGTAATTAATACAAGGCAGTGCTGCCAACATGATTCTATGCCTGCTGATATGTCCAATTTTAAAATACATGTAACTTCAATACTAACAAATGGATTTCATCCAAAATTGGCACAACAAGGTATCAAAATATTTCAGATTATTTCTGACCAGCACACGCATGGTATTGTTGGACACATGCTTTTACGCGTGCTGATAGATCCAGTGTCTAACTGTATTTTGTATTCTGTGCCTTAAGAGATGGAACTAAGAATATATTCAGTCACCAGGGCTGCCAACTATAGTGTTCTATCAGGCTACATTATACCAGGTATATTTTGAACTAATTTGATATTTCGATATTAATGTTGTCATTATTCTAGATAGGTTCATATACTGTAGAATAATCATTGGCATGAAAAGTAGGCTGTATAGTTCTTCACGGAGCTTCTAGTTGTATCATGACTTCTTACGTCACATCCGGAATATTAGTCGACTATCTACTGTAGTTCACTACGGCGGAAAATGTAGTTGGGACACAGCCCAAGTATTTAAAATGCGCACCTTTGTTTGATCCAATCGCATTAAAATCCATGTGTTCCAATTGTGTCGATTAGTATAAAACTCACAATAAATTATTGTCCCGTGATGATGTGATAAACATGAAACAGCAGCTAATGCAGTTGCAACAACAAACAATATCCCCACGCACGCACACAGTACTGAAGTAGGCTGCTGTTTGATCTCAAATTCATCCTCTCCTACTCATAACAAACTTCATTAGTTGGTTGGTTGGTTCCTCAGTTTAGGGGCTGCGACAACGCGGCCCTAGCCTCGTGTACTTTGGGTGTGTGTAGAATCTGTGTGCTAACCGGTGTTAATTGTGATGAGTAGGGCTGGGATTTTTAGGTAAATAAATATTTTTTAATGTAAATACATATTTTAAGCATTTTTTTCTATAAATATATAAATTCCTACTTTTCACTTATTAGCACATAAAAAGGCATAATATTTACCTTTTTTAAAATCAGTATGCTAGATATTTCAGTTTATTGAATTTTTGTTCTGTGTTACTTCAACAGGGAATAACCTGGGAGCTATCTAATCTTCATGCAGAGCGTATGTCAGCTTGCAACTGTGTTATTCGAAACTTGTCACCCCGTGCCACTCACTGTGGAAGCCAGGGATTTCCATGTCCATAGCCATATTGCACCACGTGCTAGAGCTACCCCTCCCCCAGCTACCTGGAACCAGTGTCACTCACATGCAGTTCATTTCTGGCACTCAAGTGTAAGGCAGTTCTACGATGCCTAAAGTAAAAACAACTACAAGTTATCGTCTGTTGCAGAATTTAAAGATAATTTTACTTCTGATGGGGGCGTTCTGTTCTGACAACCATGTAGGAAAGCAATGAAGGCTGAACAGCGATCTCAAATTACACAACACCTCAAGGGCAAGAAACATTTTGCCTCAGTTTCGCGCCTTCAGAATAAGTGTTTCGCGATAACCGTCGGTCATTTGTGATGGACAACCTGAAGATGTATCTCGTTGTGTATTGTAATGCTTCAGCTGTCAGTGAGACATAGAATAAATTGCATTCGTGAGAACTGCATATTGTTTATATTCACATTAATAAACTGAATTATAATTACATATTTTTACTTCTTTGTCACATATTTCAGGTATTTTTAATACATAAAAAATAAATATTTCCCCGATTTTTAGCACCTAAAAATCCGAGCCCTAGTGATGACTGTATTAGTGTGTGTTATCTGTTTTTAATTCAACTGAGGACTGCAGACATTGAATTTTATCATTTTAATTGATCATGTCGACTTCGCTTGGATCTGGCGTTACGTTACGGTGACGGGACGAAATGTACCGAGAATGCACTGAGGTCTGTGACGTCATAGTACTGCTTGAGCTTCTTCCTTTCACCGCGCGCCCCGGTGAGCGTGACGTCATCCAGCCAGCTACCTCCTTTTTCCTAGGTTTGCACTTGCTAATTTATTGTTTTTTGCTAACGGAATTAAGAGTTAACGCAGCAATTGTAGCATTTAAAATGACATAAAGTCTAGTCTTTTAGACTGACTGTCAGTGTTTTGTTTCAAGTAGTTCCTAATTTTGCCGCCAAACGCCACCGTCAATGACTACTAGTTCAGAACCTGATTACCAGATGCCACCGCAGTCGGCTCCTGGCGACGAACGTCGGAACCTAAGAGCGTTTGTCGAATGTTTAGCCCATATATAATTTAGCTTCACACAGGTGTAATTAGTGGAAGGTTCTTTAACATGCCATAAATCTATGACATGTGACCGCGGTCTTTACTTCCCCTCCGAAGGAAGGCATACTGAGGGATTTTTAACGCTCTTAAAAATCCAACGACTTCGGCCGGGTTTGAACCCGCGATCTCGGGCATAGAAGCTCAGCATGCTACCGACTACGCCACCGAAGCCGCTAAAACTTCATTAGTCATTGATAACTTTAACTATAAATAAATGGAATGCACCTGTAAGAAATCAGAAATCCCCATTGACGTCGAACTGGCAGGTGAGAAGCTAAAGGAAGTAGGAGACTTCTGCTACTTAGGGAGAAAGAAATACCAGTGATGGACGAAGCAAAGAGGATATAAAAAGTAGGTTGGCTCAGGCAAGGAAACCATTTCTACAGAAAAGAAATCCATTGGCATCGAATCTAGATTTAGGTATTAGGAAGTCATTTTTGTAAGCCTTTGTCTGGAGCGTCGCGCTCTATGGAAGTGAAACTTGGACTGTTGGTGGAGCAGAAAAGAGCAGAATTGAAGCGTTTGAAATGTGGTGTTACAGGAGAATGATGGAGATCAGATGGGTAGATAGACTAACAAATGACGAGGAATTAAGTTGAGGGGTAAAAGAGAGACGTGTCTGGCGACTGCTACACATACTAAGACACCCAGGATTAGCAAGCTTAGAGTCAAGGATAAGAACTGTAGGGGTAGACCAAGGTTAAAATAGGTTAAACAGATTGCCTCGGATGTAGGGTGTGGTAGCTATGTGGAGGTAAAACGATTAGCTCAGGATGGGGAAACATGGAGTGCTGCATCAAACCAGTCAAAAGACTGAAGGCTCAAACATCATCAACATTGATCAGTACCTGGAAATTGACAAATAGTTTTTAATGAATCAAAAGGCGGCTTTTTCACCACATTTTACATGTTTAACATTGATAGGAGTTGACATTATTTTCTAGATAGTTCTTTGCTTCTTCTCTCCTTGTACACTTGCCATATAGTACAGTACAGCTGCACAGCAGAAACCCCTTTTGTTCCAAAATCCGTGCTATGGTTGGCTTTTAGTAAATCGTTAGAAAAGCACAAGAAAAGTTTAACTCTAAATTTCAGAATAATTTGCACGACCATTTTGTCGGAAAACTCAAAAAAAATTGAACAGCGTTTTTTTCTGAATCTACATATTTTAGAGAAGTGTTTTTAAACAAAACATGTAGAGGACATTGTCACCTACAATTTGTCTCATTGAGGTCATGTCATACGTTTTAAAATGCAGATGCTAGGTGGCGCCAAAGTTTCCAAAAAAACGTTTTTTCACTTTTTGTCCTAGAAAAAATGATTTGTTCACAAAAAAGCGAATCAAAATTTTTTCCCTCTCAAAATTGTCTACAACATTTATTCAAAAATTTTTTCCTCCGACTTACCGTTCCAAAGTTATAGTCTGCTGAAGTGTGAAAATTGTCCGACACCGGTCCCGGTCTAAACTATGCCCACCGCTCTCTCCGCAGTAACAGTAGTAGCCTTGACTACGCAGCGTTGCATTTGCTGCGCTATAACTTTGGAACGGTAAATCGGAGGAAACAAACGATTAAATAAATATTGCAGACAAATTCTAGAGGAACAAATTTCTGATTCACTCTTTTGTGAAAAAAAAAAAAAATCTAGGACAAAAAGTGATAAAACACTCTTTTAGAAATTTTGGCGCCACCTAGCTTCTGCATTTTAAAACAGATGGCATGACCTCAATGAGACAAATTGTAGGCGACAATGTCCTCTACATTTTTTGTTTAAAAGACTTTTCTTTAAAATACGTAGATTCAGAGAAAAACGCTTTTCAAAACTTTTTTGAGTTTTCCGACAACATGATACTACAAATTATTCCGAAATTTAGAGTTAAGCTTTCTCTTGTGCTTTTCTAACGATTTACAAAAAGCCAACCATAGCACGGTTTTTGGAACAAAACCATTCCAGCTGTACTGTACTAATATCAGGCGTAGTTGGAGAGGTTACACCATGCTCTCTGTTCATGAGCCGGCTGCGATGCGGCGTAGTTGGAGAGGTTACACCATGCTCTCTGTTCATGAGCCGGCTGCGATGCGGCGTAGTTGGAGAGGTTACACCATGCTCTCTGTTCATGAGCCGGCTGCGATGCGGCGTAGTTGGAGAGGTTACACCATGCTCTCTGTTCATGAGCCGGCTGCGATGCGGCGTAGTTGGAGAGGTTACACCATGCTCTCTGTTCATGAGCCGGCTGCGATGCGGCGTAGTTGGAGAGGTTACACCATGCTCTCTGTTCATGAGCCGGCTGCGATGCGGCGTAGTTGGAGAGGTTACACCATGCTCTCTGTTCATGAGCCGGCTGCGATGCGGCGTAGTTGGAGAGGTTACACCATGCTCTCTGTTCATGAGCCGGCTGCGATGCGGCGTAGTTGGAGAGGTTACACCATGCTCTCTGTTCATGAGCCGGCTGCGATGCGGCGTAGTTGGAGAGGTTACACCATGCTCTCTGTTCATGAGCCGGCTGCGATGCGGCGTAGTTGGAGAGGTTACACCATGCTCTCTGTTCATGAGCCGGCTGCGATGCGGCGTAGTTGGAGAGGTTACACCATGCTCTGAGCCGGCTGCGATGCGTTGTATCTTCAACCGGTCTAGCCACCTTGTTGGCTCTCGTCCTCAGGGGTAGTTTTCCTAGCATTTTCCCTTGCAACACCAGCTTCTACATGGCTTCAGTTCGTCTCAATATGTTGCCGAAGTACCTCAAGATCGTGGCTAATCCCCTTCATGAACCTGAATTCGACCTTGAAATCCTCAAGAACCGAAGCGTTGATTTGGTGTTCAGTCCAGGATATTTGCAAGACACGGAGCTTATGCTTGGGAAGGAGGCGGCCGTGGCCTTACTTTAGGAACCACCCCGGCATTTTCTTGGAGTAGAAGTGGGAAACCACGTAAAACCACTTCCAGGATGGTTCAGGTGGGAATCAAACTCACCTATTTTCAGTTTTGCCTCACGAGGCTGAGTGCACCCCATTCCAGCCCTCAGACCAGAATTAAGTCCCTTGTCAGAGCCGGGAATCGAACCTATACCTTCGGGGTGACAGCCAACAATGCTAGCTCCTAAACCACGAGATGGACATAATTTATTTAATTCACAGATCTATTTGTGTTCGAATGTAAATAAACAGGTATGGATCACGCTAACCAGCTTGCATGAAAGCATACACGCACGTGTGTAGGCTATATAGTTTTAAAATCAATAAAGAATCAAACGAATAGGTGTATAGTCTCCGTGGCTTAGGCGGCAGCACGCCGCCTCTCACTGCTGGGTCCATGGTTCAAATCCCGGTCACTCCCTGTGAGATTTGTGCTGGATAAAGCGGAGGCAGACAGGTTTTTCTCCGAGTATTCCGGTTTTCCCTGTGACAAATTCACTCCAGCAACACTCTCCACTATTATTTCATCTGCCATTCATTTAATCATTGCCCCAGGGGAGTGTGACAGACTTCGGCAGCCGGCACAGTTCGTATCCTTCATTCATTCCATTTCCTGACCCGGTGCTCGACTGGAAGCAGGCTGTAGATTTTTCACGAATAGTTGTAGCTTGTTGTTTTCAGTATAATGAGATATACCGTGCTATAGTGCTCGATATAACTTACTAATTCCACACAGGGAGCTATAGTCAAGAATATGAAGATTTCTCGTTTCAGCTCCATTTTCCTCATCATCAAATGATTCTAGCACGTAAATATCGTCTGACTTGTTGTTGAAGTTGTTTTATTTAGGAGACATCCAATCTACACCTTTGGAATGGTTACCAGTACTCTCCAACATCCCGCCTCCTCATCTTCGAAGACAAATGGCACTGAAGAGGGAATGGCTTAAATGTTGTGACAACCCTCTCCCGTCAATGCATCTAGACTGCTCACCTAAACATCTAAGGCTAAAATCCCGGAATCCTTCTTGGAAACGAGGAAGGAAGTTGGTCCAAGAGCAGTTTCAAGTGAATGAAGCTTGGCGCAAAGAGTGGTTGACTTCAAAAACAGACAGATTAGGTCTTATCTCGAATCCAGTTAAGCAACCCCCTGGTTTCGACCTTTCCAGGAAAATCAGGACGTCGCTGAATCGTATAAGACCTCAACACGGTTGATGTCAGTTCTGGAAGCACAAATGGTAAATTGCCAAGAATCCTTTCTGCAACTGTGCAGATGTGCCTCAGACCACCCATCAGTCACATCGCTATGGATTGCCCACTCCGAAGGTTGAATGGTACAATGAAGGTGATTCATCAAGCTAGTGATGAAGCTGTAGAATGGTTAGGGAAATTAGACATCCAGCACTAACAACACTGAAGCTACTTGCAGATCAAGGTCTCAATCTGTATACATTTACTTATA
This sequence comes from Meconema thalassinum, assembly GCA_946902985.2. Taxonomy (NCBI): domain Eukaryota; kingdom Metazoa; phylum Arthropoda; class Insecta; order Orthoptera; family Tettigoniidae; genus Meconema; species Meconema thalassinum. Next base: position 29,958,879 of record OX336392.1, read on the forward strand.
TATTGCATCTTCATGCCATACGAAATAAAAATTTAGGGACTTGGAAATCATGGTCATCAACTGTCAATATTTGGGAGTGTATGTATTTGTAATTGAGGCTAAGATGAGGCGGCCGTGGCTTTTAGTTAGCATCCATCCCGACATTTGCGTTGAGTTTAAAATGCGAAGCTACTGAAAACCAATTCGAGGATGGCTGAGATGAGAATCAAACTGACCTGTACCCAGATTTTGCTCGTGAGGCTAAGTGTAGGCCTACGGTTCCTCATTCCATTCCTCAGACCAAAATTAACTTTCTTGGCAGAGCGGGAAATCGAACCGCGACATTTTGATATGAAGTCTCAGTATGTACCTCGAGAACTGAAAAGGTGGCAGGGTGCCTTTTCTAAATCGTACGTAATAATAATATCGTATGGCCTCGAGTGCCGGGTGCAAGCTTTGTTACTTGACAAGGAGGTTAGACATCTAAACTCCTTGACACTATAGCGCTTTCTAGTAGACAAAGGAGGAACTTTGTCCCATTTAACTACTCTGGCTTTTAGATTTACTGGCACGTTAAAGATCTCCTTTGGGGCAAAATTCCGGCACCCCGGCGCGTTTCTCCTTGTACCGGTATTTGCAGATTTCGTGCTTGGCATTAAAACAGTCAGAAATGCCGATGAGGTATCATGGAACCCATTTAGGACGTTCTAACTTCGGTTACATTAGTGTTTTAATTTTCTTCTTGTTTTCGTTTTGTTTCAATTTGTTTTCATATTTACTGAGATACTGAATACCGTTTGACGTTCAATCGATCAACCACATCACAGCGAAGGTAGTACGGGAGGGAGTAAGACGGGAAAGAGAGCTAGGGAGACAGACATACAGCATAGTCTTACCCCAATATCGCAGCAGGGCCGTTCGCGCCAGAAGCACGCCAGCGTGCCAGAGCGCCCGGCGTGCTGAATGGACACCTTTGGTCTAGTTAGTGGGTGGGTTTTACGGCCGGATGCCCTTTCTGACACCAACCTCATGAGAGGAATTAATGATAGATGAAATGAATGAAGATGAGTGAAACTCACAAGGGAAGTATCAGGTAACACAGGACGAAACCTATCTTGAAACCTTGTGGACGCAATCGTTGTACTATAAGAGCTGCCAGATTGAACTGCAAGGCTCCGGATTCATGTGGCGAATCTCTCATATAAATCAAAGGGAGTTGGCGAATACCGTACATGTTGGAACGGACAGCCCTGACCAACCAAGCACTCAAGGCCAGTGGGAAGCAGCCGCACGCTCCAGCCAGCATATACGCCCCGCCACGCTACTACCTGAGTGCCACAGGGATGTCCAGCTACGCCAGCCGTCATGTCTGCGTACCAGGATATCAGGTACGATTTCGGAGCCTTGCAGTTCAATCTGGCGGCTGATTTTCTGCACGTTATCCTCTTATAGTACAACGAATGCGTGCACAAAGTTTCAAGATAGGTTTCGACCTGTCTCACCTGATTCTTCCCTTGTGAGGAAGGAGATGGAAGGAAGCAGCCGTGGCCTATTAAAATATACCGTCCCAGCATTTGCCAGGAGTTAAAGATAGGAAGCCAAGGAAAAACATTTCAAGGACGGCTAACGGTGGGGTTCGAACCCACGTCTAACGAGTCCGCATATAGATTGGCCCCATGGCCTAGCGCTGCGCGTTAGTGAGCGGTGATTCTCTTGAGAACTTACTTACTTACTCCATGGCGCTACACCCAGGGGTAGGTTTTGGCCTCTTGAAACACTGCTCTCCATGTTGATCTATCCATCACCTTGCTCCTCCATCCTCTCACTCCAATTGCGACGAGGTCTGCATTCACACTATCCAACCATCTCATCTTAGGACGTCCTTTCCTCCTCCTGGAAAATAACCTCCCTTTCAACATTCTCTTGAGCATCTGGCTCTCCGGCATCCTCTCTATATGTCCCAACCATTGGATTTTCTGTGCCTTTATAAACTTTACGATATCTTGTTTTCCAATCAATTCGTTTAGTTCATGGTTATATCGTGTTCTCCATCCATCTTCCTCTCTAACAGGTCCATATATTCTTCGCAGTATTTTCCTTTCAAAACACTTCACAGTATTCTCATCATCCACAGTCATTGTCCAAGCTTCAGAGCCATAGGTCACCACTGGTCTTATCATTGTCTTATGCATTTTCATTTTGGTTGTTCGTGATATAAGTTGATTCCTGAGCATCTTGATGTTTGCAAAGTATGCTCTATTTCCAGCCTGTAATCGATCTTTAATTCGTAAGTACTCCTAGATACTTAAATTGTGTCACACCCTCAGAAGTCTTATCGCCTATTGTAATATCCTGCGGGGCTCTTCTTGTGTTAGATGTGGACATTACCATGCTCTTAGTTTTACTCTCATTCACCATTAACCCGATATTTGTAGCTTATTTCTCTAATTCTAAATATACTCTTTTCAGTGTACGCTTCTCTCCTGCTATGATCACTACATCATCTGCATAAGCACAGATCTGACTTGATTTGTTAAAAATAGTGTCTCCCTGGTCTACTTTACTAATTGCTTTATGTAGTGCAAGGTTAAAGAGTACTGCAGACAATCCATCTCCTTGTTTTACACCCGTATTAATTGTAAAGGGTTTACTCAACTTATTTCCATTTTTCACTCGTGCCCATGTGTTATCTAGTGTCATCCTTATCAGCCGGATTATCTTTCCAGGTATCCTCTTTTCTCCTAGTAGTTCATATAGTCTTTCTCTACATACACTATCGAAAGCTTGTTTAAAATTCTCTTGAGAACTATTTGATATTTATTGCTGTCTAAATCCACTGGTATTTCTTGACCAAGGATGTACTATCAGTGGCTTCTTGCTGCAGATTCCAATGTTAGTACAGTACGTGAATTAGCGTCCGGCTCGTTGCCTAGTGAATAGAAATTCTGGTCTGAGGGCTGGAACGGGGAGTACTCAGCCTCGTGAGGCAAAAACTGAGAAGAGGTGCGTTCGATTCCTACTTCAGCCATCCTGGAAGTGGTTTTCCGTGGGTTCCCACTTATACTCCAGGCAAATGCCTAGATGATACCTCCAGTAACTTAAGGGCACGACCACTACCTACCCAAATTGTACCTCAATTACAAATACACACACTAGTACAGGCATCACAGTAACACAGGTTACCAGACAAATTCTTCACAAACCCATGTACACGGGGCTACATGACCACGTAGTAGCAAATCCCTTAAAGAATCGACGACAACAACAACAACTTTGTGGAATATACAGCAGAGTGATTAAGGGGGCTAGGCTGTTCTCCAAATGGTTGTCCTCCATTTTTCTGTCACGGGACTTAATTTTTATTTTTAGCCTACTTTCGATTTTTGCAAAAAATGAAAGTAGACTTATGAGATCAACACAGGGCGAAAAAAGTGTGTCTGTCTGTGTGTGTGTATGTGTGTGTGTGAGTCTCTGTGTGTGTGTGTGAGTCTGTATGTGTGTGTGTGTGTGTGTGTGTGTCTGTGTGTGTGTGAGTGTGTGTACTCTGAATGTCTGTCCCCCCCTATCAATTCGAACACGGTGAAACCGAATTGAACGAAATTTGGTACTGAGGTAGCACTAGTAAAGGACACCTCAGTGTCATACTTTATATCGCCGCCATATTTACCAAAACAGAATGGCGGCCACTCAAATGTTCAAAACGTAAAATCAAATTACGGCTACACTAATCATCCGATCTCTACCAAATTCGGTGACAACATACCTTTATATAGGACTCGTCTTTCACCCAAAATTCAAGGTCATCGGCCATGCCATTTCAGGATGGCGGCCGTGTGAATTATGCAACCATTTTAATAAATAGCTTAAGACCCACCAATTCCGATTATCGAGCCTAGGGGGGTTTAAGCTATCCTGAAGGTCGTGATCCGTTATTTATTATAATTTAATATTATAATATTATACAGTATGAGTGGCTTAAAAGAGCTGAGTCGTTTGTGTCACACGACAAGATGGCAGCTGTCCTCATGTGCCTGTCTTATATTTCAGTAGTTTTAGTATGTTGTATGTGATATACCGTACTGATACAATAATATAAACTTTGTATGAAATGATCTTTAATGAAGATGTACTGCAGTGAAGAAATCGTTTATTTAAAGTCATTATTTGCCAACAGTTTGTATCTAATATGTCAGTTAAGAACACCTGACGTCATGGATACGGTTAGCTCTGGGCTAGCATGTTAGTCTGACACGCAGTTGACTGGGGATCGAGAACTGCTACAGTTAGGTTTTTTTTTTCTTGAATTCTTTTACAAATGATGTGCACGAGCTTTTTCCACAGATACTGAATAAAATGTCATTTAGCTCAAAGGAGAGGATAAAGTATACACTCGTATATTAATAAAATCACAGTCCCAGCATCGCACATAAACAGAAGCCATTAGGAAAAGGAGAATAGAAGAACTAGATACACGTTGTCATTAACTACAGCCTTCTTAATGCCTCTGTACGGTGCTGTCCTCTTGTGGGTTATGTGGGTAATATTGTTCCAAACATAACGCTATGTAAATGCCTGAGCTGGCCTCCTGAAGTATGGCAATTTTGTAATACTGGTAGTTCAACTATTAGCCACGATCGCGCTCCGAATACCTTTAAACACTGCCAGCTGGATCGCCTCCCTCTTGGCTACTTTAAACTGCCTACTCATTCAACACCCATAGAACACTGCCATCGTAGTACATTACGATGGCAGTGCATAGGCGTACAAGATAAAGATTAATTCACTGATAGGTCGCAGCACCACCTACTGTGATTGGAGCGGAAGATTCTTAATTTTGCAGGCTGGCTTAATATAGAGATTAACGGACGTGAATGCATTACAATAAGTTAGTAGTTTTGTTATTCAATCATCATAAAGTATATAATATTGATTTTGACACTTACTGGCTAATTATCAATATAAAAGAAAGCAAACAATACATTGTGGTTGGGGTGATTGTTTTAGGGATGAGGACAAAGAGTCATAAAGATACCCATACATTTAGGAGAAAGTAGGCTATATGTTCTTTGCTGAACATCTTGTTTCTACAGAGACTTACCCTACTCATGACCTGTCTGCCTCGTTGCGTAGTGGCTAGCATTTTTGGCTGTCGCCACGGATGCCCGATTTGATTCCCGGCTCTGCCAAGAAATTTAATTCTGGTCTGAGGGCTTGAACGGGGTACAATCAGCCTCGTGAGGCCAAACTAAGAAGAGGCGGGTTCGATTCTCACCTCACTCATCCTGGAAGTGGTTTTCCATGGTTTCCCACTCCAACTTCAGGCGAATGTTGGGATGGTTCTTAAATTAAGGCCACTGCTGCCTCCTTCCCAATCCTCATCTGAATTACAAATACACACGCTAATACAGGCATCACAATAACACAGGTTATCAGACAAATTCTACGCATACAGTACGCCCAAGTACAAGGGGCTAAATGACCACGATGTCGCAAAGCCTCTAAATGAATCATCATGACCCAATCAACGCCGGGTAATGAAAGCTAGTTTTAAACATGTCGGTGCCTCTGGTAGAGACTGGTTGGTTGGTTCCTCAGTTTAGGGGCTGCGACAACGCGGTCATGTGGCCCCGTATACTTTGGTGTGTGTAGAATCTGTCTGATAGCCGGTGTTAATTGTGATGACTGTATTAGTGTGTGTTATCTGTATTTAATTCAAGTAAGGACTGCAGACAATAATTTCAAGTAGTTCATAATTTTGCTACCGAATGCTACCGTCCACGACACCTAGCTTGCGGACTTGGCTACTAGATGATATCGCAGTCAGCACCTGGCGGCGAACGTTGGAACTAATAGTGCGTTGAATTGTTACTATCCATATTGGTCCGTATTGAATTGAATCCACTTAATTTGCAAATTGTTCTGTCTCTTCAATACTAGTTGTATTCTAGAAGTTAACAACGGTACATGTTTCGGACACTAAGGTGTCCTTCTTCAGCCAGAGATAAGTTACATATTAAAACACTTATAAGTAACAAAACAACTATTTAAATACAAACTACCACAAACACGGTCGTTGCATAATTACAACCAAATACCAGAGACTAAGAGAAAAGAGCAAATATATGTCAATTCCACTTTTAATATTTCAACAAATAGAACTTCATCAACGTACAACTGACAAGATCTTCAGCAAGTTTTTTAATTTTTTTATCATAATAAGTGTTGGCACAGGAAGGAGCCAAAAAGAACTAAATGACTACTGTCAACCAGCAGAGTTGACATGCATCATTATAATATGGGACACCTTCCTTCTCATGACTACTCAGTGTTTTATAATGTGTTTAAATGGTTGTTTTCTTACTTATAAGTGTTTTAATATTTAACTTATCTCTGGCTGAAGAAGGACATATAAGTGTCTGAAACATGTACCGTTGTTAACTTCTAGAATACAACTAGTATTGAAAAGACGGAACAATTTGCAAATTATTAAGTGTAATAGAGCGTTATCAATTCTAACCTATACATTTTGGCTTCACGCAAGTGTAGTTAGTGGAAGGTTCTTCCTCATGCCATGGGTCCAGGGGCTTTACTTCCCCTCCAAATGAAGATATACTGAGGAATTTTTAGCGCTCTTAAAAAATCCTATGACTTGTCCGGGTTTGAACCCGTGACCTTGGGCTTGCTACCAACTTTGCTGCCGAAGCCATTTCTCTGGGAGAGATTTTTATTTACAGTGTCCTGTCATGCCATCTCCTTCCTGTGATGATGTTAGTTAGCTTTAAAATTTCATGTTCCTTTTCACACACTGTTTGTCATTCAGCGTGTTCCACACTTCCACTAATCAAAGTGAAATGGCTGCTCTGTCATGTGGCTTAATGCCACGGAGATTACACGTCTCAAGTTGCATGCTCTCTGGCGGAAGGCCATTAAAAGAGTTACCATGTCGTTTGCCCCCAGGCACATATTATTGTTATGATGCCTCGCCTCGTTTCCGTTCTTTTTAGCAAGAATTTTAAGTCGTTGCAAAAGTGTGACATTCTAGTCTACAACGAATTACACGCTGTGTTTTTTGTGAAGAGGGGTGTTTCATATTATGTTCTTGTTGATGAAATGTTTGCTTTTCAGTCGGTCAACACTATTGTACACAATTGTAATGAGTGGTATGCACTAATCCTGTAATGAAGTTATCATTATGATAATAATTATTGTTATAAGGGGCCTAACATCTAGGTTATCGGCCCCTAATGATCTGGGTGTTAGCGAAAATGACAATAAAATGGAAACCAGAACGAAATTTAAGCGGGACTGAAAATACTTACAAAAGGAATTTAGATTGAAAAAGATCACAAAATGCAATTGAAATTTAAAATACTTACAGAATGCAATTTAAATTGAAAATACTTACAGAATGCAATTTAAATTGAAAAATTCGTACAAAATGCAATTGAGCTTCAAAATACAAAATGCAATTGAAATTGAAAATACAAAATGCAGGTTAGATTGAAAAAGATCGGTTCAGATTCAAAATACTCACTAAGTGCAATTGAAATTCAAAATACTTACAAAATGCAATTGAAATTCAAAATACTTACAAAATGCAATTTAAATTGAAAATTCGTACAAAATGCAATTGAGCTTCAAAATACAAAATGCAATTGAAATTGAAAATACAAAATGCAGGTTAGATTGAAAAAGACCGGTTCAGATTCAAAATACTCACTAAGTGCAATTGAAATTCAAAATACGTACAAAATGCAAGTGAAATTCAAAATACTTACAAAATGCAATTTAAATTGAAAATTCGTACAAAATGCAATTGAGCTTCAAAATACAAAATGCAATTGAAATTGAAAATACACAATGCATGTTAGATTGAAAAAGGCCGGTTCAGATTCAAAATACTTACAAAGTGCAATTGAAATTCAAAATACGTACAAAATGCAAGTGAAATTCAAAATACTTACAAAATGAAGTTTAGATCGAAAATACGTACAAAATGCAATGTGATTGAAAATACTTACAAAATGAAATTTAGAGACACCGGGAGCCAATTCAGAGAAAGAGGGCGGGAATCTTAAAAAGAAAAGAACTATAATGAAAAGAGAAAGAAGAATAACGGATCAGGAAAAATGAGAGAAGGGCCAATTAAGGCGGGAAAGGAAGAGACTCCCTAGGCCTCGGATACCCTAATACCGTCGAGGTCGGAAGAGAACAAGAATTGACCAAGAGAGGCCGACAGGAAAGAAGACGGAGAGGAACCCGGCTCAAGTAAGTGGAAGCAATGCCAGACTCAGCTGGGGTCCCGTGGTCGCCACCCCGTCCCACAATTTGTGAGACCCTGGGGGGAAAAGAAAGTTAATCCGACTCCAAGCTGATAACAGACAACCTGTTGCTCACAAGCACCACAGTGCTCTTAAAATGGAATTTGGTGCACTCGCCATACGAGCCAAAAAGTGCTCGTGAACGCAAGGTCCCCTGAGATGTATTCTTCAATTTTGTAATTTTATGTTCGATGATGTCGATATGTAAATATAATATGTCAGAGATCTGTATCATAATGGGGGTCATTAAAGTACTACTTTTCATTATAGCACAATTTTTTTCAACCAATCAGAGCTCAATATTTTCATCCACTAAATGGATTTTTTACGCGATACCTATCCGCCAGATTTCATAAATGTTCTATTTGGGACTCAATTGATTTGATTGCCTTCCATTGACATCGAATTTGAAGAATAACTAGTTGATAATACGATACATTTTAATTTTAAAGCGTTTGTAACAGTCTACTTTGTGTTATTTGACCAAAATAACAGAATGATCCCACATAGTACCTGTGCGCTATCTGTTGGTGCTACTTCAGCATAAACAATGTTTCAAAGCTTTGGGATTCGTTATTGGGTAGAGAGCAAATGCTGAAGCCCACACAATTTCCAAGAAGAAGAATTCAACTGACAGAATCTCGACAGATATTTATGAATATTTGTGTTAAAACATATAATAAAGTTATAACTATCGTCGAACATAAACGGTCATACGCAACTCTCCTATAAAAGACACTCGTATGGAAATTAAGACTCGCTTCGCTCGTTTTATAAACATACCCGTGTCTTAACTATTGCCATTATAGGCTCATTGCATAATGTACTATTCTAGCACGAACCGGAATAATAGTGTTTTCATTATAGGTTGTGACAGTTAGAAATATTATTAGTATTTTTAGTCTACTTTCAATTTTTGCAAAAAATGAAAGTAGACTTATGAGATCTACACGGGGCCAAAATTGTGTGTCTGTGTGTGTGTGTGTACTCTGAATGTTTGTGGGTGTGCCCCCCCTATCAATTCGAACACGGTGTAACCGAATTGAACGAAATTTGGTACAGAGGTAGAACTATCAAAGGGCACCTCAGTGTCATGTTTTATATCGCCGCCATCTTGACGAAAACGTAATGGCGGCCACCCAAATTTTAAAAGTTTAAATAAAGTTACGACCAATCTAATCATCTGATCTCTACCAAATTATGCAACATTATACCTTTAAGTATGAAGAATATTTTGACCAAACTGCAAAGTCATCAGCCCAATACCTTGCGGATGGCGGCCATGTATGTGTGCAAATCGATTCCCCGTATCAATTCAAACACGGTGAAACCTAATTGAACGAAATTTGGTACAAGAGTAGCACTAGTAGAGGGCACTCCAGTGTCATGTTTTATATCGCCTCCATCTTGACAATAAACGTAATGGCGGCCACCCAAATGTTAAAAGCTTGAATCAAATTACGACCAACCTAATCATCTGATCTCTACAAAATTTTGCAACGTTACACCGTTATGTATAAAGAATTATTTGACCAAACTACAAGGTCATCAGCCCAATAATTTGCGGAGGGCCGCCATGTATGTGTGCAAATCGATTCCCCCTATCTTTTCAAACACGGTGAAAACGAATTGAACGAAATTTGGTACAGAGGTAGAACTAGCTAAGGGCACCTCAGTGTTATGTTTTATATCGCCACCATCTTGACGGAAACGTAATGGTGGTCACCCAAATGCAAAAAGCTTAAATCAAATTACGATCAACCTAATCATCTGATCTCTACCAAATTTTGCAATAACATACCTTTATGTGCGAAGAGTTCTTTGACCAAGCTACAAGGTCATCAGTCAAATAGTTTGCATATGGCAGCCATGTATGTGTGCAAATCGATTCCCCCTATCAATTCAAACATGGTGAAACCGAATTGAATTAATTTGTTTACAGAGGTAGCACTAGCAAAGGACACCTCATATTCATGTTTATCCGTATAGAACGTTGTATTTCACAGGCCTTCAATTATGCTCCTTGAAAAGGACAAAGAGTTATAACAATACCCATGCATTTAGGAGAAAGTAGGCTATATGTTCTTTAATGAACATCTTGTTTAATCTACAGTAAAGACAAGTGGACATCCTTGCTTTATGAGTAATGCTGATTTGATTCAATTGTCCTCAAATAAATGTATCTTATCTGCAAGCAGTTTTACCCAAATAGTTCTTAGTGTACTATTCATAACTACATTAAAATTCTTCATGGTCGTCTGTATTCGTTCATCCTATGTGTGTGTCCATACAATTTTGCCCTTCTTTTCCTGGTGTTGTTTGTAATCGTGTCTGTCCATTTGTACTGTTCTATTGTATGTCTCATTATCCGTATTCCGTCATTCTGAACTGGCCCGTAGATTTTTCTCTTAATATTATTATTATGTTGGCAATGGAAACTGCGCACCGGGATGTAAAAGTACAGACATTTCTAAGATGGCAGAACAGGTGGGGAGTAGGAGAATGGGCCCGTTTGACTAGAAGGCTGATCTCTTAGATGCAGGTTTGGACAGAGAGGAAACATGGTGAGGTTGTTTATTATCTCACTCAGTTCTTGACTGGCCATGGGTAATTCTGTTCTTGTCTTAAGAAGATGGGGAAAGTCGATTCACCAGATTGTATCTACTGTGTTAATGAGCCAGATAATGCTAATCACACCTTCTTCTCTTGTGGACGGTGGGTCCAAAATAGACAGTCTCTTCAAGAGCACATTGAGGTGGGATATCTCCTGACAATTGCAAGCTGGTAGGAAATTTGGTTTAAAAAGGCGTTCAGATGCAAATGGGACATTATCCACTTTTTAAAAAAATTACAGGAACAGAAAATAACGTAAAATTAGTTATGAAATTATTGATTTCTGTTCACTAACTCTTTAACATTTGATTACAAAGTTTAAGTCTGCAATTTCCAGTTACAGAAATCATTAGAAGTTAACAAAAGAAGTATCATAAAATGGATAATGTACCTTTTGATTGGAAATGATGGATTGGATAATATGCATCTCAAAAATAAGTTTTATTATAACAATTAGAAAATTTGCATTTGAAAACTGAATGCAGCATCTAACAGACAGAAGAGGAGCATCTTCCGTAGCTTCGCACGTAGAGTCATCTTGGTTCACTGCTGCATGGATAATGTCCCTTATGCAGAAAGACGCAATATTCAATGTGTAACTTAACAAGGATAATGTCCGTTTTGACGTAAAACGCTACTACTAAAAGATGAATATTTAATTCCTCAAGATAGCAGTATCAATGTCCCTTTTGCATCTGAACGCCTCAATATCCTCCGAACAAAGAAGACAGATGTGGATCGCCACTGAAAATTCACTACAGAAGTGTGTCCTACGGGTAAAGATAAAATGGCTGCAGCATGAAGTAATGTGTTAAACGGGTCCAGGATAGTGTCCAGAAGTAACAGGGGGAGTTTTAGTCCGTAGTCTGCCACTTAAATGCACTTCTCCTCCTGAAAACAATATATATATATATATATATTCGACTAAATGGCGCTCAGGTACTTGGTATAGCATGAAGTCTCAAGAAAGTTGACATCACCTGGCCTAGAGGTTTCTATTATCACAATAGGTGAAGTAAGGTTATTTGGAGATACATCTAATTTGGTGATAAACTTTTAAACGAATGCCACCACAAAAGTGGAAGGGTCTATGGATTATAACAGTGCGGGGCAAAGGAAAAAAACAAGACTCTCTGCTGACAACAGGCGAGCTCAAGAATAGAATAGAAAGTTACGCTGATAAAAACACAATCGATAATTTTCTCAGAACGCATGTGCAAATCATTGGATTTTCAAGCCGGCCATTATTCATGAAATGACCAATAATGAGCCTTGACATCGATATTGACAGTTCATGAATAATACCACGTATAAATTAATTTGTATTCGATTACAAATCATCAGTTATAACTTGATGTTTGAGTCTTCAGTCCTTGGCCTGGTTTTTCAGCCCTCCATGCTTCCCTGTCCTGAACTAATCGTTTCATCTCCACATAGCTACCTCACCTTGCATACAAGGCAATCCGTTTAACAAATTCTAAGCTGGCCAACCCTTTCAGTTCTTGTCCTCAACCCTTCCTTCCATAACTAAGTGTTCGATATTCCAGGGTGTTTTAGACTGTCCTACCAACCTATCTCTTCTCTTCATTACCAATCGCTAGAAACATCTATCCTCTCCCACTCGTCTTTATACCTCTTCGTTTGTAACTCTATCTACCCATCTGATGTTCATCATTCTCCTGTAACACCACATTTCAAACGCTTCTATTCTCCTCTTTTCTGCTGCACCAATAGTCCATGTTTCACTTCCATAGAGCGCCACGCTTTCAAAAATGACTTCCTAATAACTAAATGTATATTCGATGTCAACAGATTCCTTTTCTGTAGAAATGCTTTCCTTGCTTGTGCTAACTTACATTTTATATCCTCTTTGCTTCGTCCATCACTGGTTATTTTGCTTCCTAAGTAACAGAAGTCTCCTACTTCCTTAATCTTTTTATCAGCCAATTTGTCGTCCATAGGGGTTTCTGATTTCTATCGGCTGCATTACAATATTTTTGTTTTACATTTATTAATTTTCTTAACTCGCTATTCATGACGAAAATATACAATCACTCAACACGTTTGGGAGGTTGTATAATTCTATTTCGGTTAAGTGATTCATATGTTTAGTCTAACACAGGCGCTTTCAAACTTTTTCAGGCTGTGAGCAGGTCCGACGAGAGCTGCAGCCTCGGGACCTCGGCTTGCTGAGGGATCCTGGAAAGTGGAAGAGCCCAGGGTAGACAAATTTGAAATGTGCTGATAATCCTGAATGTATCAGAATCTAGAAAATATACTACAAAATATTAATAAAGAGAACATAGCCTAAGTAATATATTATGTAAATAACAATTACGTTTATATCTTCTCCGTGAGAGGAATTGCAACTTTTCTAGTTCACCGGACGATTTGAATGAGTTTTTAAATGGTGTGAACTCCGTCATTAAGAAAGAATTCGTGATGGAAATCAATAATAAAAATGTTATTGGTTTTACGTCTTTTAACTACTGTGGCTTTTAGAGACGCCGGTTTGCAGGAATTTTGCGCCGAACGGGATCTTTAACGTGCCAGTAAATCTACTGACACGGCTCCCTCGCATTTGCGCGCCTTCAAATGCTAGCTGACAGGATACGAACCTGCAACCTAGGGCCCAGCATGCGAGAACGTTACAGCTGAGCCTCGCAGCAAGGCAGTAAATACTGTAAAACAAAAACAATGGAGTGGAGCCCAAAGAAATAAAATAAAAGCAATTGAAGTCAAATAGGCAGGTGAAAAGCTAAAGGAAATACGAGTAGGAGACTTTTGTAATTAAGGAAACAAAATAACCAGTGATGGACGAAGCGAAGATGATAAAAGAAGTAGGTTGGCTCAGGCAAGGAAAGCATTTCTACAGAAAAAGAATATGATGACTTCAAATATACTCGTAGATGCAGGTATTAGAAAGTCATTTTTGAATGTCTTTGTCTGGAGCGTAGCGCTCTATGGATGTGAAACTTGGACTATTGGTGCAGCAGAAAATAGAAGAATATAAGCGTCTGAAATGTGGTGTTACGAATGATGAAGCTCACACGGGTAGATAGGGTTACAAATGAACAGGTATTAGGACTAGTGGGCGAGGAGAGATGTTTCTAGCAACTTCTAATGAAGAGAAAGATATAGGTTGGTAGGACACATACTAAGACACCCAGGAATAACAAGCTTAGTTATGGAAGGAAGGGCCGAGGACAAGAACTGTTGGGGTAGACCAGTGGTTCTTAACCGGTGGTCCGCGAGTGCCTCGGGAGTGGTCCGCGGGAGAAGAAAGATCCACCAGCACGTATAAAAAAGTGGCCAAGAAGTGGGGATTTCGAAAACGATGTGCTTTTAACGAGAATCGTCTGAATGTATTCGCGGCAATGACTATCAGGTTTTGAATTGAAATATCTTTAAAACGTCGCCTCCGTAGCGTAGCGGTCAGCGTGGTTAGCTGCCGCCCCGGATGTCCTGGGTTCGATTCCCGGCTCTGCCATGAAATTTGAAGAGTGGTATGAGGACTGGAACGTGGTCTACTCAGCCTCGGGTGGTCCAAATGAGTAGAGGGAGTTCGATTCCCACCTCAGCCATCCTCGAAGTGGTTTTCCGTGGTTTCCCACTTCGTCTTCGGGCAAATGCCAGGATGGTCCCTACTGTAAGGCCATGGCCGCTTCCTTCCCTCTTCCTTGCCTATCCATCCTAAACTTCCAATCCCTTCCCTCATGAGGCCCCTGTTCGCTTTGCAGGCGAGTCCGTCTGGGTGAGGTGCTGATCACACCTCACCAGTTGTATCCACTCCGACCAGATGTTCCCAGCTCTAGGACACTGCCTGAAAAAGACGGTAGGGGTGAGTTCCCTCGCTGAGTCCGTGGGAGCCACCGCCCTGGAGGGTAAACTCGATTAAAAATATATATGTATATATATTTAAAGCAAGTGTTATTGAGGAAGGGTTACACAACTCATAAGGTGTATTGGGGGAAGAGGGGGAAAGGGTGGTCCGTTCTTGATTCAATTTCAGGCTGAGTGGTCCGTAGACTTCTACGGGTTCAGAACCACTGGGGTAGACCAAGGTTAGAATATGCTAAACAGATTGTCTCGGATGTAGGGTGTGGCAGCTACTGTATGTAGAGATGAAACGATTAGCTCAGGACAGGGAAGCACGGAGAGCTGCATCAAACCAGTCAAACGACTAAAGACTCATACACACGCTTTACCAGCATATATTTTTGTGTCTACAAGAATCCAGAAAAATTTACAAAATTCAAATTTCTTTCAAACTGTTATTTTAAGTGCGCGAGTGATCTAGGCCTAGCTTACAGTATATGGTTGCCAAGGCAACGAGGCACTCCGAATGGGCCAATAACATGAATGATAGCAAATGTTGCCTCAACATGTAGGCTGTTCATTTCGAATAATTGAATGGTCCCCTACTGAGATGGTAGAGATATGCAGGAAAATCGATTACACCACTTCAAATGTTAGTATAGCTGTTCTCATTATTGAGTGTGACTCTGATTAACATATTTATTTTCGATGACTAATAATAATAATAATAATAATAATAATAATAATAATAATAATAATAATAATAATAATAATAATAATAATAATAATAATAATAATTGACTGCCTAGCTTCTGCAGATGATCCAGTTATATTTTCTGATTCCATAGATACTGCCAAAAACAAATCATCAAACTTAAAACCCAAGCGGCAAAGGCAGGCCTCCAAATTTCCTTTGAGAGAACGGAATTTATAACTAACATCAAGCAGGCCCCCAGAGAGTTATATGTGGATCAACGAATAATAACGCGGGCAGAAAAATTTAGTTATACAGGCGAATGGATAAAATCAAACAACTCTGAGAAAGAAGCATTTACATCAAGGATCAACAACATGAAAACTGCGTACCAGCTAACCACAGATGTTTACAATAAACGATCAGTGTATTCGTCCAGAAGCTCTGTACGCAGCAGAATGCCTTGCAATGCATAAGAAAGGTTTGGTTGAAAAGTTAGAGGCCAAAGAACGAAAAATCCTGAGGAACATCCTAGGACCAGTCAGAGAAAATGGTGAGTACAGGAGGCGACATAACAACGAACTCTACATACTTGTGGAAGGGATGCGAATAAGGAGAATTAGTTTCTATGACCACATAACACGTATGAGCTCGCAGAGACTGACCAACCGCCTATTTTCCTACTTTTTAGACAAGAAAACCAAGGGAGCATGGTTCTCTGAGCTCGACAAAGATCTTATAGAAGTAGGGATTTCACTTGGGGACATTCAAGAACGTCTTCCTCTCCAGAAAAATCTTAGAGCACACCAGCGATTCCAAGAAAAGCCAAAACTCAGAACAGGCAAGAAGTGAACGGATGGCAGAAAGGAGGCGCACAGGAAACGGGGGAAGGACTACGGGGAAAATGTTAAAGCTCAAAGACGGAAACAGTTGAAGTAACGTGGTCCATAGCAGGCCGAAACGAAATAGAATTAGTCCATTAAGCCTTTGTGCGGTGATATGGTTTTGTTGAGAAGGAAGTGCCATATTATAAATGCAAACCAGGTCACGATCTGAGTGACAAAGCCAATATTTAAAGGGATTCCACTATATTAACTGTTCGTTTTATAGAAGCCAACATTCGATAATGAATAATACAAGCCGTAGATGTGACTGACAAGGGAACGGATTGCGGTGTAAAATTCTAATCTGGTTGAAATTTAGTACACAATATTCCTACAAGTCGCCTCCGTAGCGTAGCAGTCAGCATGGTTAGCTGCCGCCCCGGAGGTCCTGGGTTCGATTCCCGGCTCTGCCACGAAATTTGAAAAGTGGTATGAGGACTGGAACGGGGTCTACTCAGCCTCGGGTGGTCCAAATGAGTAGAGGGGGTTTGATTCCCACCTCAGCCATCCTCGAAGTGGTTTTCCGTGGTTTCCCACTTCGTCTTCGGGCAAATGCCGGGATGGTATCTACTGTAAGGCCACGGCCGCCTCCTTCCCTCTTCCTAGCCTATCCATCCCTATCTTGCATCCCTTCCCCTCCCTCATAAGTCCCCTGTTCGCTTTGCAGGTAAAGCCGCCTGGGCGAAGTGCTGATCACACCTCCCCAGTTGTATCCATCCCGACCAGATGTTCCCAGTTCCAGGACACTGCCCATAGAGGCTGAGTCCGTGGGAACCACCAACCTAGAGGGTAAATTGACTAAATAAATAAAAAAAAATATTCCTACAAAGTTATACAATGACGTAGTGAAAACCGCACGGGCCACTTTCAATTTTGAACGCCAATATTGAACGCCGAAAACCTGCCGGGCGACGGCATGACCGAGGAGATGGGAAGAGGTAAAGCTGACCTTGATCCTAGCAGCACGCGATGGCTCGCGGACACCAGATTTCATAGCGATCACTTTCAGCAAAGCAGCTTTGTGGACAAACTACCACATTCCAAGGATTAAAATTTTGAAAGTGTTCCAATTGAAAATCGTCGTTGTCATTTTCTGACATTTGTAAATATTTTGTCAAGTGTTGTTAACAGTAATTGTTGTCTGTGCCAGTAAAATTAAAAACAGACGAAATAAAAGTGAGAAACTTAAATGGCTCGATGACGATTTGGGACCTGATCTTTTGAAACATCACTTTTGTTTTGCTTAGCCCTACCGAACTGATAAGGGAGTGGGATGAGGGGAAGGTGGAAGGTGAGGAATGCCTGGTGGCCAAGTGCTGCCAGGATTTAAGGTCAGCTTTACCTCTTCCCACCTCCTCGTTCATGTCGTCGCCCGGCAGGTTTTCGCTGTTTAGTATGGGCGTTAAAAATTGAAAGTGGCCCGTGCGGTTTTCACTACGTCATTGTACAACTTTGTAGGAATATTGTGTTCTAAATATCAACCAGATTAGAATTTTACACCGCAATCCGTTCCCTTGTGAGTTCAGTGGTGAGTGGTTGGTATTTGAGCCTTTTCTCAGCCAGCGTATTCCGTACGCTTTCATCGAGTGGAACAGCAACATCTACGATGGTAGCCTTGTGTGATTCCTTATCGAATATCACAAGGTCGAGCCTGTTGGCTTCTACAGAACGATCTGTTATTATTATTGATGTGTAACATCTTTCCACTCGGTAGCTGGATATTTTTGAGGCAGTGATTTTGAAAAATGGGACGGAAGTGGATTGGACGATCCATCTGGCAGTGGTGGATCGGACGGAATGTGTAAGACGCACTGCCAGCTAGATCAATGGATCCAGCTGGCAGTGCTAAGAGGAAACAATGAGCGCGCGGTGTCGGAAATTGATACCATAGCGTACTCTCGGCCATGTGGAATGTATATGACATACGGATTACTTCAAGGTTTTGAGGCGCAATTACAAATATTCATACAATAAATCATCTTCAAGTTTTCGTTCTTTGGTGTAAAAATATTCCTTATAATTATATTTGCTGATAACAATTATGATTTATTAAGATACTCTTTTTCAATCTCTGGATACAAGTGATCGGCATCCACTTCCCGAGTTACTCTGCTCACTGACATTCTGACGGTAAACGCTCATGCGAACTCTGGTGTCAACTGATTGAAGCACATGTTATACGGGAACTAGGCAAGCCTTCATGAACTATTGCTGAACACAGTCTCTTTACTCACAAGAGGGCCTATTCATAAGGCATTTTAAACTCAATTTCACGCAGTAACATTATCGAAACAAGCAAAATATAAATGAAACTTAATTCCATAATGAGGTATTATTGGAACGTGGAAATAAGTTACCATCTTGTACATAATATTTGCGTGGTCGAAATAGCCGTGGTGTTAACGCCTCTGACTGTGAATCTAGAGATTTCAGGTTCGGATCCCGGAAGGGATAGATATTTTTCTACCAGATTATCATTTTAAACGATATTTATCATATCAATATGACTCATTTTAACAGAATCCATGTGAATTGGTCTGTGAATCAAGAGGTCCGGGAACTGGGTAAGCCTTTCATGATCTACTGCTGTGCACATTGCATTTACTCGCAAGTTGGCCTATTTATAAGGAATTTAAGGTTATGAGCAGTGTCGCGTCTATTAATCTACCGTAGTTGATCCATATCGTATTCTTTATTTAGGCTAGTGCTGGTGGAAGCTAGAAAACCTCTAATAAAATGAGTTCCTTATTACAAACTACAATATCTGTAAAATACTCCCTTTTACAATAGATTAATATTTGTGCCAATAATAGTATAAAATACCGGTGTATCAACAATTTCATGTGAGGTTTCTTCTATGTCAGATGTTACACATCATATGCGACTACTGTAAGGCTCGTAAAGTTTCTTATTATTATTATTTACGATTATTCACCTTCAGGAGAGCGTGAGAACTTGAGCCAATCAGAGCTTCACTTCCTTTTCCTCTCTTATTTTCTTCCCAAAACCTCTTCATTAGCTCACTGTGCTGTTTCTTCCTTTCCTCTGTCCATTTTCTTCCTGATGTGTCCTTTAGTGAGACTTGTACAATTTTCGTGTTTCTGATTTTATTTGTTCTCTGTCCTTAATGTCATCTTCAGAGATTTTAAGTAATTCCATGTCTTCGTGTACTTATTTTATCCAACTGGTCTTTAATTTACTTGCATTCACGATATTGAAAATCTTCTTAGTGAGTCTGTTCTCATCCAACCTATATACTGTATGTGTCCATAGAACTGCAGACGTCTCTTTCTAAATTTATCTATAATGGTGTCTGTATTTTCATAAAGTAGGTCTTCTGACCAAAACTCCATCACGGAAAACAGCGCCATGGATTTTCCTAAGAATTTCGCGTTCCTGTTTCTCAATATCATGAATTCTCGTCATTCCTCTAATGACGGTGGTTTCTGCCGCGTGCAAGGCTTCAGGCAAAACAACTGCGTTGTAATGGCGCAGTTTCATTTCGAGATACTGCTCTTCTGTTATAATGATTCCATGTCAGCTTGTACGCCTTCTGCAGGTTTACTATTCTCTCTGCATTAGAAACTGTGTTCAATCCTGTGGGTTGGATGGCTACACCTAAATATTTGAAATGAGTGACCTGCGAGATTTTTAGCCTACTTTTCACATTTTGCAAAAATGAGGAAAAAGTAGACTTATGAGATCGATCCGGGAAAATGTGTGTCTGTCTGTCCTTCTGTCTGTCTGGCTGGCTGTCTGTCCTTCTGTCTGGCTGTCTGCCTGTCTAGATGTGTGTGTCTCCCCCCCCCCCCCCCTATCAACTCCTAAACGACTGCAGATATCGGAACCAAATTTAGTATGAGTAAAGATGTATACCGGAATATCTCAAGCCCATATTTGAAAATTAAGTCAGTGCTACCAACTGCTGAAAAAACGCACTAGAAAGTTGAGCTCCATGTTGGATATCTTGGAAGGTATACATGGGAGCTACTCCAAAATTGGCGCACATGTAGATAATGCTATTTCAGTTTAATTTCCAGGAGGCCATACATGACAGTGTTGCCAAAAGAATGTTAAGCCTTCTGATAAGTCCAATTTTTAAATGCATATAACTTCTACACTGTCAACTGGATTTCAACCAAATTTTGTATATAATATGTGTACATAAACACGTATGACTGAGCGTATTCGTAAGAGCCACCAGGGCTGCCAACTGTTAATAATTGCTCCCTCTTTTTTATCCAAATACCAATATATCAGAAAGTATGCAAGCCGACAGCTTAAAACTATGCACACGTATAGAACCTGACATTTTAGATTAATTTGGAGTAATTCATATAAGTCAGTGCTGCCAGCATGATTCTATGCCTGCTGATTTGTCCAATTTCAAAATGCATGTAACTTCTATAATAACAACTGGATTTCATCCAAAATTGGTACAACAAGATATAATAATATTTCAGATTATTTCTGACCAGCACACGCATGCCATTGTTGCCAACATACGCGTGCTGATAGATCCAATGTCTAACTGCATGTAACGTCCATTGGACTTCAACCAAATTTTGTATTCTGTACCGGTACCTTAAGAGATGGAACTAAGAATATATTCTGTCACCAGCGCTGCCAACTGTAGTGCTCTATTAGGCTACATTATACCAGGAATATTTCGAACTAATTGGACATTTCGATATTACCAATTTAATTTCGTCATTATTCTAGATAGGTTCATATACTGTAGAATAATCATTGGCATGAAAAGTAGGCTCTTTAGTTCGTCACGGAACTTCTTGTTTCATATTGCTTTCGCAAGGTGATGTGTCCTTTTGATTTGGTATCCATATACTGTGTTTTTTTTTCATAGGAAATATCAAGTCCCGTTTTACTGGAGATTTCATGTAGTTTGTCTAGCGCTAATATGGCTTCATCCTTGTTGTTTGTATTAGTATTATTATTATTACTATTATTAGACTATTATAATTTTTAGTTGAAGTATCGTCATAATCATCAAAATTTATGAGACCGTACAACATACATTTTGTCGGATATTATGCCCGATCATATATATCAATAAGCTATATATTTGAGTTTGCCGTGGAACTATTTACAAACGATACTAATCTATTAGGGTCTACTGTATATCTCTTTTAATAGGCCCATAAACAACATAACCATGAATTTGAGAAAAACAGCGGAAATAAGGGATTCTTTTTTAGCAGGAGCAGATAAGCCTGACAGGAAGAATAGTGATTTTCCTGTCCGGGCTTCCTCGTGGCAATATTGGGAGTGTCTGGCTCATGCGCGGCCCTGGGGTCACCGGTTCGACACGCCCGCTCCAGTCCGCTTCGTTTTGTACTCAAAATGAATGGCATCCGATAATAATTAAATCAATAATACTCAACCATTCCCTCCCTCTTCATGCCCTAGCCTGTACATGTAAATCGCAGGCTCTGTTAAACTTAGTCCAAGGTACAACATATTCTATATTTAACAATTAATATTCTAGCTTTCAGTTGGTCAACATTTTTGTTTTTCTTCATTATTTGCTTCACCCAACTTTGGGGTACATGGAATCAATCATTTTTAGCCTATTTTCAATTTTTAAAAAATAGGCTTTTGAGATCCCCTTTTGTCCGTGAGTGTGCGTGTGTGTGTGTGCCTGTCCCCCTAATAACTTTTAAACGGCTGGAGCGATTTCAATGAAACTCGGTAAATTCATTGCACTATTTCGGACGACCCCGACAGTGCCCTTCAAATTTTGTTACGTCACACCAATCCAACATGGCGGCTGTGCGAAATATTTCACCAGCATTCAATATCTCCGAAAGTATTCCCGATATCACCCTGGAATTTTTTACGGCGATAAAGGATACTTCTAGAAGTTCACCTATGTGACTTTTGAAAAACTGGTAACTACATAACCAACATGGCGGCCACGCGAATTTGCGACGTTTAAATAGACGTTTCTCGCGATTTTACCAACCAAACGCAATAAAACTTGGTACAGTATATATTTATATACATTGTAATGCACCGACATCTAACTTGATTCAATTGTTTACATAACCACAAGATGGCGGATGTGCGAAATATTTCACCGGCATTCTATATCTCTGAAAATATTAGCGTTATCACCCTGAAATTTTGTACGGAGATAAAGGGCACTACTGGAAGTTCATCTAAAAGACTTTCAAAAAGCGGTTAACTACAAAACGAACATGGCGGCCAAGCGAATTTGAAATTTTCAAATAGACCTTTCTCGCGATTTAATGTTCCAACCGCAATGAAATCTGGTACATGAAATGTTTATAAACATTGTAATACACTGGTATCTAATTTAGTTCAATTGTTTACATAACCTCAAGATGGCGGCTTTGCGAATTTTAAAATTAAGTTTTTATTTCTTGTCTCGTAATCATGCGATAGATGTGATCACCAATACAACATGGCGGCGACGCGAATTATAAATATTCACATGGACGTTTCTCGCAATTTAACCATCCGAGAGCAGTGAAACTTGGTACAGTAAATCCTTATACGAATGTTAATCCACTGGCATCTAATTTATTTCAATTGTTTCCATAACCACAAGATGGCAGCTGTGCGAAATTTTAAAATCTCCTTGTTACTTCTTGTGTCCTAATTATGCGATTGAATTTTGAATGCTACAGGTACACAATAATCTTCATGTAACAGTACATAACTCCAGGATCTACATATATAAAATCCAACATGGCGACCATCCGAAATATTTAGTCGGTTCTCAATATCTACGAATCTATTACAGCAATCAAATTGACATTTTGTATGTAGATAGAGGCAATTAACATAAGTAGGATTTTAGGAAAATAGGCTGTATCGTTCTTCACGGAACTACTTGTTTTAATTGTTTTGAGCTTCCCTTTTAGTCCAGTATTGCCTCATCCTTTGAGATCGTGCTTCCCTTTCTACGGCAGCTTTTGGTGATGGTTTTGGTTGTTTTGTCTATGAGCATGGTGTTTGTAATTTGTAGTTCTACGAGGTTATTCTCAGTTTCCTTCAATCAAAGAGGTTTTGTTTTTTATTACGAAAGTAGTCGAAGATCTTTTCGGTAGATGTGCCCATAAAAATCAATTATACGTTTTTTTATTGTGTCCGATGATTTTCCAGTCTTTTGGTAAATAATTTCGGTCCTGACATGGATTAATTTGTTGTTATGGAATTTGGGGCCTAAGATTTTGCGTATTATCTTTCTTTCCTTGACCTCCAGCTGTTCAAGCGGTCCCTGGGTGGTGAGAGACAATGATTCGGCTGCATATAAGGCTTCGGGTTTAATTACCGTCTTATGTTTCTATTATTCAGCTCTCTTTTTGCCATAACATTATAAATTAAATACGGTGGGCATTTAATAAATACATTACACGTATGGAATTAGGGTGTTCAATTGTAGAGATCCATAAATATCGAGAAGTTATGAATGATATTTATTGAAACAGCTTTTGCTTAGAATAATTAGATTAAACAATAAAAGGAAAAGACAACAACAACAACAACAACAACAAAAACTTCACCATAGCAAATTGAAACATCGTAAGAGGTTTACGTTTACAGTATATACAGTAACTAGTAGCAACCCGCCCCGGCTTCGTCCAGGAACAGTTATCTCAGTAATTGAATGGAGATTGTTGGAAGAAATGAAAACGTAAAAACACTTGTAGCGGGCGATATATTGAAGATAGAGATATGCTCTTGCAGTATTTTGTAGAACTTTTCATGCTCAACAATTCTTACACTCATAGTATATTGATATTTTAACGGTTTGCCCAGCGTTTGCTTAAAAAGCGCACGGACACCTGGTTTTTTTTTGACCTTTTCATGGAAATAGTTACTTCTGGGCTTTCTTTGATCATAAATACATTATTCTCTACAGAAACCTTCCTCGAGATATCCTTTACAGAATGGTGAAAACCGCATCAAAATCCAACCAGTGGTTCTCGAGTTTACCCGTGACATCCAAGAATTGGGGACATTGTTTTAAACTAAGTAGAGATATTGAGTGCGTATACGAGGGTCCGCCATACACTCCCCAAGCGGAATAATAAAATTAAAAAACAGAACGTAGTATGATTCAGCGTTGAACCTCGAACGATCAACAACTACAAATGAAATTACTTCAAAGAAACGCAAACCCCGCCAACAGAAGACGAAGACACACGATATTCGTATGGTTTCGTTCAAACAATACATGGACACCAAGCGTTAGACCACAATATCCTTTGTCGTATGTAGTTCACTAAATTGGTATTTCATTTCGCTATTGTTATCCTAAACTCTTAATTCCCAAGAGTTTTCAACATTAAGTTCCTAGAACAGTGAAGTTTTCTATTCTTTTGTTTCAAGTTTAGGTTTTGTGCCTTGAATTTCTTATTTATATTGTTGTTGTTGTTGTTGTTTTTCTTCTTTTATTTGATTTTTATTTTACTTTTGCTATTGGGTTTTGCTTTTAATTTTGCTTTCGCTTTTATATTTCGATTTTGCTTTGTGTTTTGATTGGTTGGTTCCTCAGTTTAGGAGCTGTGACAACGCGATCATGTAGCCCGTGTACTTTGGGTGTGTGTAGAATTGTGATGGCTGTATTAGTGTGTGTTATCTGTTTTAATACAAGTATGGACTGCAGACAATAATGTCCAAGTAGTTTCTACTTTTGCTACAAAATGCTACCGCCCACGACACCTAGCTTGCGGACTTGGTTACTAGATGACATTGCAGTCAGCACCTGGCGGCGAACGTAGGAACTAATAGAGCGTTATCAATTCTAACCTACAAATTTTGGCTTCACACCAGTGTAATTAGTGGAAGGTTCTTTTTCATGGCATAAATCTATGACATGGGACCGCCGGCTTTACTTCCCCTCCGAAGGAAGGCATACTGAGGGATTTTAACGCTCTTAAAAAATCTGACGACTTCGGCTTGGTTTGAACCCGCGACCATGGGCATAGAAACTCAGCATGCTACACTTTGTGTTTATTTATTTATTTATTTATTTATTTATTTCTTGACGGTACACAACAGGGCTGAGTGTGCGCCCCAATAACAGTGCACCTACACAGTAAAATACACTTTCCGATATTTCTACATTAAGTATTAATATCTAAATGTAATTATTAAAGCTAGGAAGTTAACACAGATTGAAATGCATAGCAGTAAAAAGCTTAATCTAAAGGTAATATAAAAACTAAATCTAAATTTTACCTAATGTCAAATATATAAAAAGCAGGTTTTGAAATTATTACATCGTAAACTCAAAGGTAACATTGATAACTTGGGTACAGGCCTATCTACATATATACATTGTTAATTCTGTTTTGTGTGATAATTTTATTTCAAGTATGAATTAGAGTGACTGGATTATAATTTCCAAGAACGGTCTAATTGAGAGACAGAAATCTAGTTTCCAGTTTACACGAACCGCATCGTTGTAAATACTGCAAAGCCTCCATACAGGTGAATTATTATGTGAAGTAGTATTGGTTATATCATTTTTGAATGTTATAGTTGATCTTGTAGTAAAGCGAGGGATGTTGAAATTTAGGAGCGATAGGAAAAATGAGTTATCAATTTGACCGTTAATAACTTTATAAAGGAATTTCATATCATTCACTTGCCTTCGAGACTCCAAACTAGTCATGCCGAAATTCAACAAAAGTTCACCGTAGGGTACCATGTGTGGGTAATTGCCCGTTATTTTGAGGTGTAAATATCTGAGGAATTTCTTTTGAACTTGCTCAATGGATTTAATGCATGTTTTCTGCCAGGGACTCCATACTTGGCTGGCGTACTCGAGCTTGGATCTCACCATGGCAATATAAAGGTTTATGCAGGTACTGGTCCTAATGAATGGCTTAGTGTTTCTTATTATAAACCCTAACATGCGGTAAGCATCCCCGACTGTCTTTTGCACATGACAAGTGAAAGCAAGCTCTCGGTCAAACAAGATTCCTAGATCTTTCTTCTCGCTTACTGTTTGCAATGACTGAGGTCCAATTCCATAAACAAATGTGATTGGGTTCTTCTTACGTGTAAAGGTCATAACAACACACTTCGGTACATTTAAGTATAATTTGTTTTCTATACTCCATTTGTGTATATTATTTAGGTCATTTTGTAGTAGAGTGCAGTCATTAGCGGAAGAAATTGGTTTAAAAATTTTGAAGTCATCTGCATATAAAAGACTATTTGAGTGTACTATACAACGTGGCAAATCGTTTATCATTGCTAGAAAAATCAGAGGTCCAAGGTTCGAGCCTTGGGGTATTCCGGAATGAACTATGTATTCCTTTGAGACAATTTTCTGGAACAAAACAAATTGTTTCCTGTCTCTGAGATAGGAGCTGAATAATTTGAGTAATGGGTGGGAGAATCCCAAAATACACAATTTGTTAAGAAGGATATCATGATTTATTGTGTCGAACGCTTTCTCAAAATCTGTAAATATGACATCTATTTGTCCTCCTTTATCTAACTCTTTAGATATAATTTGAGTAAAATTAATTGCATTCGTCACCGTAGATTTCCTGGATAGGAAACCATGTTGGTTATCTGTTACGAGTGGTCTGAGGAATACTGATATTCTTCCGTGCCATATGAATTCAAATACCTCGGCTACTGCAGATAAAATAGATATAGGACGGTAGTTATTAATTAGTGATGGATCTCCCGATTTTAGTACAGGGCAGACGCGAGTGATTTTCCAGGCGTCAGGGAACGTACAAGTTTGTATTGCTAAGTTAAATATAAAGTGTTTCAAGGAGAAATAATTTCAACTCTGAGATTTGCTGATGACATCGTCATCTTGGCCGACAAGCCTGAGGATTTGAATGAGTTTTTGAATGGTATGGACTCCGTCTTACGGAAAGAATTCATGATGAAAATAAATAAATGTAAAACAAAAATACTGGAATGCAGCCGAAATAAATCGGAAACCTCTATGGAGATCAAATTGGCAGGTGAAAAGCTGAAGGAAGTAGGAGACTTCTGTTACTTAGGAAGCAGAATAACCAGTGATGGACGAAGCAAAGAGGATATTAAAAGTAGGTTGGCTCAGGCAAAGAAAGCATTTCTACAAAAAAGGAATCTGCTGACATCGAATATAGATTTAGGTATTAGGAAGTCATTTTTGAAAGCCTTTGTCTGGAGCGTGGCGCTCTATGGAAGTGAAACTTGGACTATTGGTGCAGCAGAAAAGAGGAGAATTGAAGCATTGGAAATGTGGTGTTACAGGAGAATGATGAAGATCAGATGGGTAGATAGGGTTACAAACAAAGAGGTATTAAGACGAGTGGGAGAGGAGAGATGTTTCTGGCGACTGTTAATGAAGAGAAGAGATAGGTTAGTAGGACACATACTAAGACACCCAGGAATAGCAAGCTTAGTTATGGAAGGAAGGGTCGAGGACAAAAACTGTAGGGGTAGACCAAGGTTAGAATATGTTAAACAGATTGCCTCCGATGTAGGGTGTCGGAGCTATGTAGAGATGAAACGATTAGCTCAGGACAGGGAGGCATGGAGAGCTGCATCAAACCAGTCAAAAGACTGAAGACTCAAACAACAACAACAACAACGGGTCCCTGAGGCTTTCAGCACATCCCTTAACTACATACGGTGGAATACTATCAGGACCAGCCGACGACTTAGGTTTTAATTTTTTTAATGCATTTCCAACCTCTTCCTTTGAGACAAGTTTTATGTGAAGGATGTTGGGAGTATTCGAATTGCAGGCTGGGACTTTGTATTGGGCTGACCGAGAGTCATAAACTGATTTGAAATATGTCGTAAAACCTTCAACAATGGAATCACCCCTGTCCAATTCTTCATTATTATATTTAAAGGTGTCGCATGTGTTCCTATTTTTTTTCTTGTTTTTAATAAACATCCAAAATTTCTTTGAGTCCCGGCTAATGTTTTGTTCAATATTACGGATATATTTCTTATAAGATAATTGAATGTCCTTTTTAATTTCTGATCTTAATTCTTCAAAACGTAGTCTATGATGATCAGAGTAATGTTTTCTATTCCTATGGTATTCCTTCTCCTTCAATTTACTTTTTGTTTCCTTAGAAAACCAGACAGGATATTTTCTGCCCGTTTGTCGTTTACATATAGGAACGGTTTCGACAAGTACTGCGTAAAAAATTTGATAAAACAGGTCTACTGCAGTATTTACATCAGTGCACTCGTATATTTGACCCCAAGCGCCATTCCTCAACCGAGTGTACAGCTGCTCAAAATTGGCTTCCCGGAAGTTAAAGGTATCATTAGGCTGGATATGTACTTGGTGTCGACATATTATTAGAGATATTTCCACATCCAGAGCAGGGTGGTGGCGATCCAGCGGTAAGAGTGGATCAGTGGTTTCAGTTACATTTATGTTGGTTTTGTTGGATAAAACTAAGTCCAGCGTCCTCCCGTTACGGTTTAGTACTGAATTATAAGACTTTAGCTGAAGATAATTAATAAAATTTACGAGTTCTCTTGTTTGAATGTTGTCGTCTTTAATTAGTGTACTTTGTATTGTTGGGATGTTGAAATCGCCGAAGATTATTAAATTTTGATCATATATTTCTGTTCTGGATTCCAACCACTGATATAGTTCCCTGTATGTTTCTACTTTTGAAGCTGGTCGAATGTACATATTACAGACGTACCAAATATTTCCCCTAATGACCAGTTTCACTAATAGACATTCCAATGTGCCAGTCATTCTGTCGACCTTGAGTACCGTTAATCCGCTCCTGACCAAGACAGCCACCCCACCCCCTGCTCTGGCAAACCACCCAGCCCTGTACACTCTGTATATATCAGAACAGACCTCACTGTCAGCGATTTTACTAGATAACCAAGTTTCTGTAATTAGAATTAAGTCATACTGTTTGGTGATCGGGTTTTCATTGAATAAATCTAATTTTGTATTCATTCCTCCTACATTTTGATAATAAATGGATAATCTAGGTTTTGATACCATTAGAGAGTGGTCAGGTCATCCTCATTTCGAATTACGATGACTCGAGAACCTTCAGATTTGCGTATTTTAATGTGTCCATTTCTTACCCACAAGAAAGAATACTCCTTCTCTCTCCTGATGTTCCGAGCTTGTGATAGTAATTTTCTCTTTTCTGGGGATAAACTCTCGTTCACATAAATTACATTATCGCCAGGAAGACCAACGTGACGAGTGGAGAGATTCCGTTTCACCCGGCGTCGCTCCAAAAAATGCTCCTTGTCGTCCCGCCGAACGAATTTTAAGATGATGCCACTGTGTT
The DNA here is from genome assembly GCA_946902985.2 of Meconema thalassinum. Taxonomy (NCBI): domain Eukaryota; kingdom Metazoa; phylum Arthropoda; class Insecta; order Orthoptera; family Tettigoniidae; genus Meconema; species Meconema thalassinum. The sequence continues at coordinate 29,988,487 of OX336392.1, forward strand.
GATGATTAGGTGACTTAGGCAGTCGATGACAGGCATCCACCATTGTTTCAGTGATGACCACATCCAGAGCTTGACCTACTTTCTTCACTGTTTCAATAATGTTTTCGTTAGGAACCTCCGGGACACCGTGTATTTCCACCGTATTCCTACGTGTGTACTGCTCAGATTCTCCTAGGCGGTTTTCAAGGGATTTTAGCTTCGCCTTAAGATTGACATTCTGCTGAGTTAATGACTCAATGTGTCCTTTACATTCCTTAATTTCTATCTGCTGGTTTGAAATTAATGTTACACAATCGTCTAGTTTTTTATGGCACAATTCCATTTAATTACCTAGATCAGTCTCTCTCGCTCTTTGTTCGTCTTTTATGATTTTAAGTTGTTCTTTTAAATCTTTCAGCATTCCATAAATATTCTCCATTGATGGAGCGTCTTCGTTACTTACACTATCACTTATTGTTGCACTATAGTCAACACATTGCATACACAGCCACTCGGTGAATCTGTTCAATGTATTCACACACTTCTTGTGGAACCACTTTTTACATGAACCACACTGTGCCTTTCCAGCCTTCCCCAAGCTACCACCACACTCTCCACAGTCGCCCATGTTGCCGATGCAAGTGAAAACTCTTATTTAACCAATTTACGAGGAAGTTAGTAATTGTAATAGATGATGTTATTAATAACTGGTCAACGTATACACTTATATTGTTGGGTGACAAATATGGTTTAGTTTCTTCCTCGAATACACTCTTAAATACACAATGTTTTCGGAGCTACTCACTGCTGTGTTGTTCACTCAGTCGCCATGTTGTGTTTGTTTCATCTTTCGTTTTTGTTTCTTTGTGTTTGCTTTATAGCTTGGCCAAAATGAGAAAAGCTACACGTTTCCGTGTTAAAACTCGATAGCATTTCATACGTTATTTATATGCACTTATCAATGCGCTCGAGAATGAACAGTTTTCTTTAAGCAAGTGTTAAGTTTAGGTAACACTAAACGTTTTACATGAGTAAATAGAAATCTTCTCGAATTAGTAGGTAGGGTTTAAACTAACATAATCCAGTAGTTTGTTCGAAGATTTGTTTCATTCAGAATAACAATTTCAACCAATTAATTATTCGTATTATTTGGCTCTGGAGGTGGGATTGATCCTCCTGATAACCCACCCTCCGCCGTAGTTACGTCACTGACGCATGGTCCGTGGCTACATTTGACCCAAAATTCAACGCATTCAAATGTGGGAAAGTTTCCTATTAGACTAGCACTGTTAAGACTGTCTCATGGATACAAGAAGGTCAGGTTAATAGCATCTCTGACGACTCGCTGCTGTTCCCAAGGATGCAGGATCAGATCCTGTCTCAGTTAGCTGCTATTTGAGGGTGCGCAAATGCGAGGGAGTCGTGTCAGTAGATTCACTGGCACGTTAATGATCCCCTTCGGGACTAAATTCTGGCACTCCAGTGTCTCTAAAGGCCGCAGTAGTTAAAAGGGACGTAAAACCGACATCTACAGGGTCTTTAATAAAAAGTAAGAACGGTGAGCGGCGGATTTGTTTTCCGCTGCTGCAGCAGCCTTAGCCGAGCTCGTGGCGTGCCACGGCCCCCTGCTGCAGTATTGAAAGCGCGCGCATAGTATATACTGTACTCGACCTTGCAATAAACGTGCAGGTGTTCAGTCGCCAGTCTGAACTTCAGATGTTAACATGAGACAATTATCATTACAACATCGTATATGTAAAACTCATTTTAAGTACGAGTCGGCTCAGTGGGAACGTGGTGCATTTGTTCAGCAATTTTCTGATGAAGTGCCACCTTCACTAGCACAGATTCACGTAATTGTAAATAAGTTTGACACTACTGACTCAGTGCTCAATAAAAAGCATAAAATTAAAAATCAGAAACATTACATTGGCAGAACTCACTCGCGTCAGCCAGAATGTGGTCACCAGGTACAACGCCTGTATAATCCTGGAAGGACGACACTTGCAGCTTCTTTTATAAGATAATATTTCATACTGGATTGTATATACGCTTGAAGCAGGGGGCCATGGCGCGCCACAAGCTCGGCCAAGGCCACCACAGCAGTGAATAACAAAACTGCCGCTTGCCGTTCTTACTTTATATGAAAGACCCTGTACGTATAATACGCTAAGGTGTATGTTTCACAAAACCCAAGCTCCTAAACCAGAGGGAGTTACAAGGTGTGGTTTGTACCAAAATTTTCCGAATCGTCGCTATAGTACAGGAAAAATCTTGCGTTTCTTGAAAAGTCAACGGAAATACAAGTATATTTATTTGTTAATAAAGGGCTTTTAAGCAAATAATCGATAGTCCATGGCAGAAATGTTTCACGTACAACCCGCATAGCACTAGAGCCGGGTGGGTAGTCTGTACACATGGGTGGCGCACAACCCACAATTTGTTTAAAAGGTGCCTTTAAACAAATAAATATATATAGAAGCCCACATAACAGTAAAGCCAGGTGGGTGGTTTATACACATGCGAGAGTTCTCCCACGGGTCCACTAGATATTATAATTGTTATTATTATTTAATAGTAGTAATGGTCGCTGCTAGGCGCAGTCGGTAGAGGCGCTGAGCTTCCCCCTGAAAGGGAGTGGGTTCGATCCCCACCCAGGTAGTGGATTTTAGAAACAAAAACTACCACTTTCGGAAACGCAAATAGCCCTGGGGTTCACTAAGCATACAGCAGAAATGAGTACCAGGGTAATTCCTAGGAGGGAAGACGGCTGGGCGTGGAGCTGACAACTCCATCCCAAAGCCTCTACCTTCCACTACTCTCAGGGCCTCCATGGCCTGTAAGGAGTTGGCTTTGCTTTGCTTTTTTAGTAGTAGTAATAGTAGAAGTACAAACATTTTGGCATCACGATACGTTAGTATAGTGGGGCTGCACTCCCACCTGTTAACTTAAAATCACCGTGTCCAAGCCCATAAAATGGATAAGCAACAACAAGTTTTCTACGAGTGCGTGTACGTAAATGGCCACGTGAAGTCAGTAGGAATATGATAGAATAGAGTTCAGTGAGCCAGCACAACAAGCGCCGTTACTCAGCAGGTCTGATAACGCCTGATAAGAGATGTCAAAGGCCTCCGACTGCGCACTGTTGAGGCTTCCTGCTAGCGAAGGCTGCCAGCGGCTTATTATTTCCGTATTTCATCAAGGTCTCGTCCCTAAAACGTCTTTCCAGCCTCACCTACTGGAACTCTCTCTCTATTGATTGTATATGAAGCAGTACTTAATTTTTTAGCCTATTTCCATCATATGAAGTATGGCTTATGAGATCACCTTTTGTTCGTGTGTGTCCGTAATAAAAATATAAAGTGCTGGGTGCGATTTCAATGAAAGAGTGTAAGGACAAACCACAGTCCAACATCGCCTGTGGCTTTCAAATTTCAATACGTTTTACCAATCCAACATGGCTAAGTAAGAGAATCTGCTAACTACGAGACCATCATGGCGGCCAAGCGAAATAATATATTTCAATTATATTTTCTCGCGTTTTAATCACCCAAACGCAGTGAAATTCGGCACGAAAATGTTTATACAAACTGTCAGCAAGTAGTGTCTAATTTAATTTAATTCAATTCAAATCAAGATGGCGGCTGTGCGAATTTTCAAAATGTAGTTATTATTTTTTGTGTCTTAAGCATGCGATTAAAGTGAACGTTTACTTAATGAACCAACGAAATAATCATCATCCACTGGTATATGACTATGGCCCACATATAAAACAATCCAACATGGCAGTCGTCCGAAATATTACATCGGTTCTCAATATCTTCGAACCTATTACAGCAATCAAACTGAAATATTGTATTTTGATAGAGGACTATAATGTACATATTTGTGATTTTCAAAAATCAGAAAGAAAAAAAATGCAGCTAGGTTATATTCGAATATTTAAAAATGACTTTCCTGGTGATCTAATCTTCGATTGGTTGGTTGGTTCTTAAGTTTAGGGGCTGCGACAACATGTTCATGTAGCCCCGTGTACTTTGGGTGTGTGTAGAATCTGTCTGATATCCGGTGTTAATTATGATGACTGTATTAGTGTGTGTTATCTGTTTTTTTTATTTAAGTACAGATTGCAACTTAGAATTTTTCAAATAGTTCCTACTTTTACCGCCAAGTGCCACCGCCAACGACTACTAGGCCAAGTTCAGAACTTAGTTACTAGACGCCACCGCAGTCGGCTCTTGGCAACGAACGTAGAAACCTAAGAGCGTTGTTTACATTCTTAACCTATCCAATTTAGCTTCACATAGGTGTAATTAGTTGAAGGATTTTTAACATGCCATAAATCTATGACATGGGACCGCCGGCTTTACTTCCCCTCCGAAGGAAGGCTTACTGAGGGATTTTTAACACTCTTAAAAAATCCGACGGCTTCGGCCGGTTTTGAACCCGCTATGTTGGGCATAGAAGCTCAGCATGCTACCGACTACGCCACCGAAGCCGCCTGATCTAATCTTTATTCAGAGTTTAGTAAAGAGACATCATATAAAATCAATTGTTTTTGAAAAATCAAGGTGGCTTCAGTTCGAATTAGGCCTGTTTGTTTTATTTCTTGTATCCCATTCAAGTGGTTGATGATAAGATTCTTATGAAGGGGGATTATAATAATCTTTATCTAATGGCACTAACTTCTGTAGCATACTTTTACTACCGTAAATCATTGAAGCCGTCTGAAAATTAACTTCCGTGACTCGTTACAGAATGATACCATCTCGCGGGAGGAGTCTTAATCACCGATACAGAAAGTTACACTGTACATTCAAGCCGGGGTCAGTATGGATGTCTCGATGTAATTGTGTTGGTGGTCAGGTATCAGAATCTATTTAGTATACATTACATGGAAAATCATTCTAAAAAGCGGGGGAGTTCGTTATGAAAAAGAGCAGTAGGATATATGAAAATAGGCTGTTTAGTTCTTCACGAACTACTTGTTTGCAGCTGACCTCCTGCTTTTTCTATTAAAGAAAGAACCATAATCTATGGGTATATTTACTTATTTATTTATTCAAATTCGAGTAAGAACTTTAATCTAGTGGTGGTGGATCTAATTGCTTTAGCGGATAAATCTTGAGGTTATTATTATTATTATTATTTATTTATATATTTATTTATTTGCATTGTTTAGATCCAAAGGATCACATTTAGCAAATTATGTTCTGGTGTTGTTCTTCTTGTTCTTCCAGAACTCCTTCGTCATCTCACTGTGTCGGACTCGACTTTCCTCCGCCCATCCTTTCCCTGGTCTCCTTGGTCGATCTTCATGTGTGACTTCCCAACTGTGGCTCTTATGTCGGAATGTCATTCGATCGTCTATGTCTATTGGTATGATGTTGGCACTTTCGAGGTCAATTTGTACTTGGGTAACCCAGACTGTTGTCACTTTAAGTTTCCGTAAGTAAGTCAATATTCTCTTTGTTAGCCGGTCGTCATTCAGTCTCATAATGTGGCCGTAGAATCTCAGTCGTCACTTGCGGAAATCTGACTCGATGTTAGAGTGATTGTGTGTGATTGCAGACGATATCCATCATCTGTGAGTTTAGGGCCCAATATTTTACGGATGATTTTTCTCTCAGCCTTCTTGATGTTCTCAAGATCCCCTTTGTAGTTGAGTTTTAGTGTCTCGCTGGCGTAAAGTGTCTCAGGTTTGATGACAGTCGTGTAGTGTTGAATATTTTGGTGTTGATGCTCATGCATTTCTTGTTGTAAATATTTGCGATTTTTTCGTATGCTTTCCGCAATTTAAGTTCACGAGATTTTTGCGCCACTCTGTCCATACCTGTGGGTTCAATAATTTCACCCAAATACTTGAATTGATTAACCCTGTTTATCATACCGTACTCTGTGAGTAAATCTTGTGCTGGAATGTGTTTTGTCGATATAAACTCGGTCTTTGTGAAGGAAATTTGTAGTCCGACCTTTTCAACACACTCTTTTAAGACCTCAATCTGAAGAATTGCCGTTCGTTCATCTGCGGAGAGGATTGCAAGATCATCCGCGAAAGCGAAGCATGTCACGTCGATAGTATCCGTTTGCCTTCCTAGCATGACGGGCTTCCAGGTATTCCGACTCCTCAGTTCATTTCTCCATTCTTTGATGACCTTCTCTAGGACGATATTAAAGAGTAGAGGGGAGAGCCCATCACCCTGCCGTACACCTGTCCCGATGACGAAAGGTTCAGATACTTCACCAAGGAACTTGACTTTGGAATTTGTTTCAGATAGGGTCTGTTGGATGAGGCGTCGTGTTTTCGGGTCGAGCGTGTATTCTTCGAGTATATTAAAGAGGGATTGGCGGTCGACAGAGTCATAAGCTTTCTGAAAATCGACGAATACGCAGATGGTTGGGAGATTTCGTAAAGCTCGAAGTTTTAGTGTGGACTTGAGGTTGAAAATTTGTTCAGTACTTGATCTGTTTGGTCTGAACCCTGCCTGTTATTCACCAAAGAGAGGCTCGAGCTGTTCTTGTGTGCGTTGTAGGAGGCAACCAGAGAAGATTTTGTAAGGTACAGGAAGGAGGGATATCCTTCTATAGTTATTCACATCCAATCTGTCTCCTTTTTTGTAGAGTGGGTGAATGAGTGCGCATTTCCAATCATCTGGGAGTTTTTCACTTCGCCAGACTTCTTGAATGATCTGTGTAATTTCCTGCAGTGATCGTGGTCCAAGATTTTTCAGCAGTTCCGCGACAATTCCGTCTTCTCCTGCTGTCTTTCCATTCTTGAGTTTTTTGATATGGCGAGTGATTTCTTCTTTTGTTGGTGGATCAGCGTCTGGCTTGACGTGTTCTGGGGTCGTATGCAACAAACGTTCAGGTGCTTCGGGACAGTTACGGAGCCCAGAAACGTAGCGTGCAAGTTCATCGCAATTTTCACGATTAGTAACGCCAGTTTTCCATCCTGTTTCCTAAAGGTTAAATTTGGCGGTGCATAACCCTTAATATTATTCGCGAAGGTCCTGTAGAAATTCCGACTATCGGAGTTTCTGAAATCATTCTCCATGGACTTAAGTTGCTCAGTGATATAATCACGCTTTACTTTCCTGATAGTCTTGTTTGTCTGTTTGCGGATGTCGAGGAAATGTCCCAGAGTTCCTGGTGTTCTACTGCTGTTGTATTTTTGTATTATTATTATTATTATTATTATTATTATTATTATTATTATTATTATTATTATTATTTTAAAACAATGGAAATAGAACGATTTCGAAATCTCAAAAAAATATAGAAAAATATGAGAACAATTTTAAATTACGGAAACATGAAAAAGTCCCTGGGCCTCAGAGGTACAGTATAACTGAAAGGAAACCGGCACAAGTATGTGGAAGCGATGCTGGACTTGGCTGGGGCCCCGTGGTCACCAATCTACGTCCCACAAGTTGTGAGGCCCTGGTAGGAGAAAAAGACAACACCGTCTACGAATGAAGGAAAACTGGGCTAATTTTAAAGCTAAAAAGAAACAGTTGAAATGACGTGGTCCTTAGTTGTCCAAAATGAAACAAGAAGAAGAAGAATTAAGATCTCATAGGAAGGAAGTGGACAGAAGAGAGAAAGAGCAAGCATAGTGAATATATGAGAGGTTTTTGGGAAGAAAGACAAAAGGGACAGAAAATAATTAACATGAAAATTGGTTATGTTTTGACGCTCTCATTAAGAGGGAACTACCTCAAGTTCATTGTAAAAGATCCCGCTGTACCAGATGATAAGTGCCGCTACGGATGTCAACAGTCAGAAACAATACAGCATATTGCATCTGCATGTAGATATTTCCTGGCAACAGAGCACAAACAAAGGCATGATGCAGTTGCTAAAATCTAGCATCAGGAGTTGGCTGATAAGTTTCAGCTTTTGAAAGGAAAGAAAGTTCCGTACCACCAATATCAGCCAGAGCGTGTTCTTGAAAACAATGAATACAAGCTGTATTGGGATCGAACTATTTTAACTGATCAATCGGTATCACACAACAGGCCGGATCTGGTGGTTGTCAACAAGAAAACCAAGCATACTACCTTGATTGATGTTGCGATTTCTAACAACAAGAATCTCCCGTCAAAACACATTCAAAAGATCAGCAAATACAGCGAGTTGGACGACCCTATCAAAAGTCAATGGCATGTAGAGCGAGTAAAGACCATACCTATCATTGTCTCGAGTACGGGCGTGATCCCAAGTACCTTGCTCCAAGGCCTTAAAAAACTGGATCTGGATACTCGGCTGTACAAACAAATGCAGAAGGCAGTAGTTCTATCAACAACCAGAATCGTTCGGAAATTCATGGGTAGCGAAATTCTAGCTTAGAAGTTGCTGTTTCAGTAACTATACTTTGGTTCACTGAAGCCCGTATAGTTATGTTGTAATGTACCAGAAATGTGTTATATGTACTGTGTAAACCAATAATAATAATAATACAAATAATAATAAATAATAATAATAATAATAATAATAATAATAATAATAATAATGGCCCTCAGAATGGCTCACAAGCTGGGACAGATCCAAAAGTCGATGAGCATACAGTGCGACGATTCCTAAATGAAGAATGAACTCTGAAAGTGCTTGGCATTAGTCCGTATTTCTAGTGGTTGTCCCATTGTAAAATGAGGAATGTATGAATCTGTATAGTAATAATATTAATAATAATAATAATAATAATATGCAGAAGAATTAATCTAATACTTTTGCTGCTTATTAAGAAACGTAAGTGACTAATACGGTCATGTATTGTAATGTAATCCACCTACGTAAAACAAGATGTCACTCAATCGGGTAATAAATCTGTTGAAGGGTGTTAACTGTTGACCACACCCCATCACATTTCCTTACAATAACTGTGGCCTGATCACACCTCGTGCAAGCTGATTGTTTCTTACCGCACAGAATATTAACCGTGTGACCATAATGTTGGGTTACACCTTAACACACCTACAAGGTCAGTCACCTTAAATGTCCGGCTCAAATATCCTCTGATCAGATGAAGGTACAGTACGGTATCTACACACAGAAGCTTTGGGGTTGACATATTAACATTTCATTATTATTATTAGGGTTCGGGAGTTTAAGATCTAAAGAAGTACAAAATATGCAAGCAAATATGCCCTAAAACTAGCTAAATACGACCTAAAAGCATGGCATTTCCTTGTTTGCTAATTGCTTCTGAGCTAAATATACCTACTGGAGTGACATTCTATTGAAAGGTGGAAGCACACTATCGTCATGTGCCGTGACCTCATGCGTACATCTAACTTATCCAGAAGGATGTGCTAAAAGATGTGCCTAGAAGAGCGCCTTCTTGGAATAAAGTCTTCTAAACCTGTTATCTGCCTGTTCCGGGGAAAGGAAGAAAAATATATCTACTACACTATTCGGAAATCCTGTGTTTGAAACTCGACGCAGATAACACGTACCTTGTTAACGACGCCTCAATTTTAACAAAAATGCTGAAATTATAACCAAATATGACCTCATATCACTAAAATATGACCAAATATGACCAAAACAATAAAAATGGCCGAAATATGCATTTATAGGCAACAACAAATTGCTTTAAACGTGGTCAGGGACCCGTCATTCAAACTTATTTTTCAGATTTCGGGTAAAATGAGATCAGGAAAAAATATGACTTTCCCTTAACATCCGAACCTTCATTATTACTCTGTCAAAAATAATCTGGTTGGTACCCCATATGTGTAGGTTAGTGTCAACATGACCTTATTTTCGGTACAAAACCGGAATGGTACCTTAGCAGAATAATATAGGGAGGATTTATATTTCCAATGATGCTGATGGTTGAATCTTGCAGCGATATACCAACAAATATTATTTTGGAAGTGTAAATATTACTGAAACCAAATATTATCTCTTTATCTCCTTGACCAAAAGTACACGAAACAATTATTTAAATAAAAACAATTAAAATTAAACAGTTTTAAAAATGTTGGCCTAATAAAATTATTATTTATTATTATGTGCGAATGGACGAAGCCTCCGTGGCTTAGGCGGCAGCACGCCGGCCTCTCACCGCTGGGCCCGTGGTTCAAATCCCGGTCACTCCATGTGAGATCTGTGCTGGACAAAACGGAGGCAGACAGGTTTTTCTCCGGGTACTCCGGTTTTCCCAGTCAACATTTCATTCCAGCAACACTCTCCACTATCATTTCATTTCATGTGTCATTCATTAATCATTGTCCCAGGGGAGTGCGTCAGGCCTCGGCAGCCGGCACAGATCATATCCTCGCCGCTAGATGGGGGCTTCATTCAATCCATTCCTGACCCGGTCGGAAACTGGAAGCAGGCTGTGGATTTTCATTTTCATGTGCGAATGGACGCAGTACTTTTATGATTCGTGTTTCTCGTCTTCCATATAGCTCTCATTCTCTGTCCGTGGGCCATCTTCCTTTCCTCAGTCCAGTTGGTTCCTGGTCTCTTTGGAGCATCATTCTCTGGTGTTACATTCCATCCATCCACCCTACATCGGAACAGGTTCCTGTCAAAGACTTCCACTGTTCTTACTTGAGCCTTCTCCAAATCCTGTTTGACTTGCTGAATCCATGGTATATTCTTCAGTTTTTCTTGTGTGTAAGCCTAGTCGGTGGAAGTCTTTGAACATGTCCCTAAATCTTCAATCTTCGCTTTCTGATGTCCGCCGCAAGATTAGATAATTTCTCAGTTGCTTTACGAGATTTGAACCTGTATCCATTTTTACTTTTTAACATTCCACGGCACCTACTTGACCTTTCCTTCTGACATCGCCAAACTATTAACCCATCTATATTCTTCCTAAACTCCCTATATGCGTATCCGTTATAATGTGCTGCAGGCTTACCCTTGTTAGTAGTTAAGACTTCTATAATATAACTAAACCATGTATAAATACTAAAAAGAAAGAAAACGTTCAAAACACTAGGTATACTAGTAAAATAACTTTAACACAAGTAAGTTTAAAACACTAAAACAGATTATTGCTGCTTACGAAGTGACTTGAAGGACCATCAGAACAGGAATGACAAAGAAGGGGTCGGTGAGGTGGGGCGGCTGCTCGGGAGGAATGAACCTGAGCTATTGTATTGCGTGATGACTCACCTCCAACCAGCTCCAAGTATTCATTTCCTGGTAACGTAACCCCTACCCTAAACTGTCACATTGGCCCTTGTGCGCTTTCTTCGCAAATACCTGTATGTGCGCTTTATTCGCTGTGCGCTTCTCACACAGATTCACTCTTAAGTATTAGAGTTTCACTTGCATACAGAGCTTCCGGTTTGTACACCGTGTTGTAGTGTCTGATCTTTGTATGTGTGGACATGCACTTTTGGTTATAGATGTCGCGCGTTCTCCCATACGCTCTCTTCAATAATCTCGGAGTGATATTTGATAGAACACTGTCGTGGGCAGAGCATACGTCTAATGTGGTAAGGAAGGTTGTATCAACTATGCATCTCCTGAAAAGAACAGTTTCTTACACCCCTCCTAACATACGTAAGCTCTTCGTCCAATCTCTCATTTTTCCAATCATTGATTATGGCTCTGCTGTATACAGTGATTTACCAGAAACACAGAACATCAAATTACATAGAGTCCAGAATGCATGTGTTCGGTACATTCTGGATGTAAGGCGAGATGAACATATCACACCATACTACGTGCAGCTGAAATGGCTGAAACTCCACGAGCGCAGGCAGTTATCAGTTGCCATTCTGACACATAAAATATTACATACCAAGGCCCTGTTATATCTCTACAATGCATTTACACCAATGCATTCTGTTCATATTCGAGAAAATAGATACACAAAATTAACACTCGAGATTCCTATACACCGAACCATGAAGTTCAATATATATTTTGTTTGCACCGCCTCACGCCTCTTCAACACCTCTGATTTATATAAGTTCGTCAACATTGCAAGCACTGCAGCTTTCAAACGACATCCTTCATCCTGCTTCTTGGAGCAGTATACCTCTCACATTTGATTGCTGTTTTATGTTAAAATACTTTTTTTAGTTCAATTATAACACAAGGACAACAAGAAGTTCCGTGACGAACTAAAGAGCCTACTTTTCTTAAAATTTAAAATTCATGCCATTGATTAATCTATATGGATCTATCTAGAATAATGAAAAAAATAAATTGGTAATATAGACATTTCTAATTAGTTCGAAATACTGTATAGGCCTACCTGGCATAATGTAGCCTAATAGAGAACTACAGTTGGCAGCCCTGGTGACTGAATATATTCTTGTTTCCATCTCTTAAGGTACAGAATACAAAATTTGGTTGAAGTCCAGTGGATAGCATGGACGTTACATGCAGTTAAACATTGGATCTAACAGCGCGCTTAAAATCATGTTGGCAACAATGACATACATGTATTGGTCAGAAATAATCTGCAATAATATGATCTCTTGTTGTGTTAATTTTGAATGAAATCCATTTGTTAGTATAGAAGTTACAGGCATTTTAAAATTGGACCTATCCGCAGGCTTAGAATCATGTTGGCAGCACTGACGTATATTAATTACTCCAAATTAATCTAGAATGTCAGGTACTATACGTGTGCAAATTTTAGAGCTATTGGCTTGCATATTTTATGATATATTGATATTAGGGAAACAAAAATAGAGACACCATTTTTTAACAGTTGGCAACACTGGTTGCTCTTAAGAATACGCATAGTCGTATCTGTTATGGTGCACATAGCACATACAAATTTTGGTTGAAATCCAAATGATAGTATAGAAGCTACATGTATTTAAAGTTGGACCTCTCAGCAGGCTTAGAATCATGTTGGTAGCACTGACGTATATAAGTTACTCCAAATTAATACAGAATGTCAGGTACTATACGTGTGCATAGTTTAAAGTTGTCGGCTTGCATACTTTCTGATATATTGGTATTTGGAAAAAATAAATTGAGAGCATTTATTAACAGTTGGCAGCCCTGGTGGATCTTAGGAATACGCTCAGTTATATCTGTTTATGAACACATAGCACATACGAAATTTGGTTGAATTCCAATTGATAGTGTAGAAGTTATATGCATTTAAATATTGGATCTATCAGCAGGCATATAATCATTTTGGCAACACTGCCATGTATGGCCTCCTGTAAATTAAACTGCAATATTATTATCTATACGTGTGCCAATGTTCAAATAGCTTCCATTCATATCTTCCGAGATATCCAACATAGAGCTCAAATTTCAATTGCGATTTTTCAGCAGTTGGTAGCACTGATATCATTCTCAAATATGGCCGTGAGATATTCAGGTATAGATCTTTACTCCTACCAAATTTTGTTTTGATTGCTGCAGCCGTTTAGGAGTTGATAGGGGGGGACACACTCACAGCCAGACAGAAGGACAGACAGACAGACAGACAGAAGGACAGACAGACAGACAGACAGACAAACATTTGCCCGATCTCATAAGTCTACTTTTTCCTCATTTTTGCAAAATGTGAAAAGTAGGCTAATAACTGACAACCTGTCTACTTTAATAGCTTTTCTTGTACAGTATATAGTGTTTGTTTTTCGGGCTGATAGTCTGTATGCACTCTCACTCTTTTGTATATAATTTTTCCATTATCATTAGTATTATTTTTAGCCTACTTTTCACATTTTGCAAAAATGAGGAAAAAGTAGTCTTATGAGATCGGGCAAATGTGTGTCTGTCTGTCTGTCTGTCTGTCCTTCTGTCTGTCTGTCTGTCTGTCTGTCTATCTGTCTGTCCTTCTGTCTGTCTGTCTGGCTGTGTGTGTGTCCCCCCCTATCAACTCCTAAACGGCTGGAGCAATCAAAACAAAATTTGGTAGGAGTAAAGGTCTATACCCGAATATCTCACGGCCATATTTGAAAATGATGTCAGTGCTACCAACTGCTAAAAAGTCGCAATTGAAATTTGAGCTCCATGTTGGATATCTTGGAAGGTATGAATGGGAGCTATTTCAAAATTGGCATACGTATAGATAATAATATTGCAGTTTCATTTCCAGGAGGCCATACATCGCTGTGTTGCCAAAATGATTCTAAGCCTGCTGATAGGTCCAATTTTAAAATGCATGTAACTTCTATACTATCTAATGGATTTCATTCAAAATTGGCACAACAATAGATCATATTATTTCAGATTATTTCTGACCAATACATGCATGACATTGTTGCCAATATGATTTTACGCACGCTGTTAGATCCAATGTTTAACTGCATGTAACGTCCATGCTATTCATTGGACTTCAACCAAATTTTGTATTCTGTACCTTAAGAGATGGAACTAAGAATATATTCAGTCATCAGGGCTGCCAACTGTAGTGCTCTATTAGGCTACATTATGCAAGGTATACAGTATTTCGAAATAATTAGAAATTTCGATATTAGCAACTTAATTTCTTCATTATTCTAGATAGATCCATGTAGATTAATCATAGGCATGAAAAGTAGGCTCTTTAGTTCGTCACGGAACTTCTTGTTATTATTGTATTGTTACTATCTTTTTGTTACTATAATTGTTTGACTATGATTATTTATATTGTGAATGTAAGTGAATTGTTTTATTTTTATAAGCCCTAATCTTATTTTATGAAGGGCGCTACTGTAAAGGAGCTCTTAAGCTCTAAGTGTAGCCGTGAAAATAAAATCAATCAATCAATCAATTTCTGTAGCCGAACTCATTGTGCTTCTTTTTCTAAACCTGTTGGTTCCAAGATCTCCCCTAGGTACTTGAAGTGTGAGACGCGATTGATTTTTTCATATTTGCTGACAAATTTCTGAATGTTGAGCCCAGTAGAGAAGAACAGAGTTTTCTCAAAAGAGATGTGTAGACCAACTTTTCCAGCACATTCCCCGAGGACTTCCATCTGTTTGATTGCAGTGATTTCACTGTCCGCTAGTATCGCTAGGTCGGCTGCGAAAGCTAAGCAGGTAACCTTAATGTCATCTATTCCTCTTCCAAGTTAAATGAGCTTCCAATATTCTTGGTATTTTAATAATTAAAAACAAGATGTTCAGTAAAGAATATTGTACGCATGTGAATAATTTCCATGGTAAACATGCTTCTGCCTCCAGCTAGCATCAGTCCTCAGGCGTGTACCGTCCTCCCACTGAGCAGTTGCATATTTTAGATCTGAGACTAAAAGGTATCAACTCTACAATAATGAGACACAACTCAATTCTAAAGACTTTAATTGAGCTTTAAATCATGGCTTCACACAGAAAAAAACACAATCCCAACAATAATACACAAAACAATGTAAAACTTATTCCTTCACTCCACTATTTTTCGCATTTTATCCTCGCAAATCCAAATGATTATTGAATTATTTTCCATGAGATTAACATGAAATCAACTCTCAAGTGCTGGGAAGATTATTGGCTGAGGAATAACCTAACCACCAAGGGAAGATGATTAAGAAAAGGAGGTAGGTTTCGGACTGGAGAAAAAGGATAGAAAAATAGGAGGAGAGTCCCACAAAAGTTATGAATTTAACTTTAAATGCACTTAGAGGCGGTTGCCACCGCAAATCCGCTCTCTGATACCTAAAGTGGGTAAGGACCTGGTCGAAGCTGACGGGAACCGCAGCTAGGACTTGGGCGGTTTGCCAGAGAAAGGCTTTAGCGTATTCCCTCTCAAGCATGCATATGCCTACTATGGGGAAGGGTGATGGTCTGGCAAGACTGAGAGTAACAGATTTATTGTATGTCTGTTCAAAGAAATTCGTTTTTGCAAAGTAATTCGAAGAATGCCAATAATTTGAATCAGGTTTGGTATTTCCAGTTTTCGAAGTTATAGAGTTCCTGAAAAAGCGACCAAGTGCTTCCAAGAAGGATAGTGATTAAAAATTATACCTTGGGGAGTAATTTTGGTAAGTGAACCAATGGTTGCATTTGGAAATGGCTAAGCTTTTACTCAGCAAGGAGCCGGCTAAAAGTTTAGACAAAGAGAAACACTTATCTTTTGGAAAACCAACCATAAGTTTTCGGAGAGGATCTCCACAAGCAGGTAGCTGGCGTAGCGAGCTATACTTGCCTTACTGGCCAGTTAGAATTAGCTATTAAAGCTAAGAGAAACTTTAACGAGATTACCACTAAGAGTTCTTGCTCAAATGCAACGAGTGGTGAAAACCCTATCAATAGATTTAATGGCATTGAGTAGGGAGAGCCAAGGAGGACAGGATCTTGCCTAACCGTTGTATTAGAGAAATGATAAATCCAAAAACAAATATTTAATTTATTTAACAAGGCAAAAGAGTCTAATAAATTTGACAAGTATATAGTTTCAATTTTTAGTAACAATTTGGGGTCGCAGACCTCCTAACATTTAAAGTTTGCTCCAGGCAATTAACAATTCTTTAGGTTTCAAACCTTATATATGTACTAAAATCTTTGTAAGATTAAAAAAAGACAAATGAAGTGATTAAAGTTTAAACATTAAATTGAGTACAAGGAGTGTACTTTAAGAAATTTCCAGGTAACTATTTTAGAAAAAGTTACAACTTCGAAAATAACAAAAAAGAAAGCGGGTAGAATGAAGGAGAAGTTCCTATAACTTCTTATATTTATACAGAATTACTGTTGGTTATTATACAAATAAGGGCAGGTCACTTACTGTGAAACCTGATGAGAAAGTCAAAAGGAAGGTTCTCGACCTCCTATGTTTAAGTAGGAATCACGAGCCAAATGGGGCAGTTTCCCTTTCGTGAGACCTAGAAATAACTCACTCATGAGTTGAGAGAATTGTTTTCCCTGATTATAGGGTAGAAACAATGTAAGCTTGAACCGTGTATAAAACACGTAGTTATGCAGAAATTAATTAATGATAAACAAGCAAAATGGAAGGGCACTTCGTTAGAGTGACACCTCATAGAAAATGATCTAGAGTTACAATTTTATTAATATGGTTTGTTAGTAGAAGGTTTAGGAAAGATCAATTGGGATTTAGGATAAATGTTCATGGCCTTATTTAATGTAAACGGACGATCGCGACGCGGTAGAAAAGTTGAACAAGCACTAGTTATCACTATAGTATTTTGAATAGATGAAAAATTCACTGTAGTAACACGAAAGTTTATGGCAAAGAAAGTTATTGCAATGATGAAAAAGGACTGGTTGCACTAGATAGGCGAAAGTCTATTGCGTGAGAAAGTTGTGGATTACAATTAAATGCGCCATAAAACATTCCAACGGTGGAAGAAAATTCGCTATTGAGCTTTAATTCTGAAGTAAGATTCTTCAATTTTAAATAGTATTCTCACAAGTGAGTGAAAAATACATGACGGCAGGACTTGTAGATAAAGTACAGGATCTGGAAGGTTCCAGAACGATCTTAATAGAAGAATGGGGCCAAAGATAATCCAGCGGAGGAACTAGCTTGGTGATTTATAGACAGCGGGTATTAGATAATATCCCACGTGGTGAGAAGATTTCTCATTTAAATAGCTTAAGAAAAGCTACTTTCTATTAAGGTTGGCTTAGACAGACAAAAGCTCAACATGGCAAATCCCGCGAAGAATGATTACCGCCCCAAATAAGTAATCTCACGCTGTCTATAAAATAATCAATAAAAGCATGTAGATAACAAAACTGATGAAGATGAGGTTAAAACCTTAAGTCTGTACTTATCTTGGTTGCATGTCGAAGGTGAAGTTCCCTTTGACGAATAGTTAATGTGCCAACATGGCGCAGAATGTAGAGAATGCCTCTTGGTTTGAGGAGACTGGCTCTAGTTGAGCCTTGACTGACCGAGTCAACTGCCGACTTACAAGTGACACCCAATCAGCGAAGCGCGGAGGGACCAAGTGTAATGGGGCGAAATGAGAGATAAGTGGGAAATAAATTAACATAAAATGATGAATGAAATGAAAATGAGACACAATTAAAATATGCACTTTTGTTTTGTACTTACCTTGAATTGTACACTAAAAATGATATGATTTGGTATGGGCGCCAGACTAATTAGATAGTCAAAAGAAGGGGATTGCACAGCTACTCATTGGCAGAAAACACGATATCTTACCCCCGGTCGAAGTGAAACCGAAGTACTCAAACCGATTCAGCATTATGAAGGATAGTTGGGTTTGCCTTATATAATATTACTAACTACTATAAATGAGGGTCCTGACATTGACTTAAATGAATTTAATGAATCTAGGTAACAAATATAAAAAGAAAAACACAATAAGAATAGTTACAAATTTGAATTTAAAGAAAATTTACTGCGGCTCAACAGATAAAGGATAATGAATGGATTTAACTAAAAATGAACATAAGCTTGATTTTACATGGCCTGAGAGACGTGAGATAAATCATGATCTTCGCTCACCTCTTGAAGTATTGTCATATATATATAGATAATATGACTGATGTCCTCGTTGATCCGTCCCGTAGTTGACATGTTGTAGTACTTCAGCATGATGCCTCGCTAATATTTTCCTCTGAATGTATAATATTGGATGGTCGATGCTCAGGGAACGACGGCTTGATGGCGACTCCCCACTCACGTTACACTGACTCCCAGTACGTAGGACTACCGGAGTGACTGAATGAATAATATTAAGTCTTCTTCCTCTGGCTTGGGCTACCATATTTATAGTATCTTCAAGTTTTTGTCGATAATATGGATCTTAAAGTCCACCCTTTCAATTAGACACAGTCTATAAGTCACTGCTCCTTCACGAACAATACTCATCAGGAATATTGACATTTCCATTATAGAATATGCCATGTCTTCAGTTCTTTCTACACAGCTGCCAGGTTTTCTTACATTCATTTGGGGTTGAGAATGTTTCTTAAAGTCCAACCCTTTCAATTAGACACAGTCTATAAGTCACTGCTCCTTAACGAACAATACTCATCAGAAATATTGACATTTCCATTATTGAATAATGCCATTTCTTAAGTTATTTCTCCACACCAGCAAGGGTTTCTTACATTCATTTGGGGTAGAGAATAGATTTACCACTACCGGCACTAATAGTGACCGGACACCGCATCGCCTGCCTTTGTCACGCGCTAGGACCTTCTTTAGGACATAACATCAATTGTAGAAATGTAAGCGAACCTGTCACTTCCCACGTCTCTCTGACAACTAACTTAACAACCATTCGTAAATGAAAATCTGTCAGAATGATTTGAGCTGCTTACAGACAAATAAAATCGTGTAGCATGGAATACAACTTAATAAAAAATTAATATATATATAAATAAAATGAAAAAGATTAATAATTATAAATATAAAAGCTTGGGGATCGAATCGTTACACAAGGAAGGGAAAAGAGTGGGGGTAGGAGACAAAAGAAAACATATAAGCATGACCAATATTGTAAACTTAAATTCTCTTGAGGAAATGGTCTTCAAAGAGTTGATAGCAGGCGATACTAGCACAGCCTGGTGGGTGAAAGAGTAGACGAAGTTCTCTTGATCACATAGATAATAGCTGGCAATGGCAACGAGATCTGGTGGCCAGATGGAAAAGGAAGTCCTCTTGCATTGAAGAATTGAGGAGCTTCAGAGATTCGCTGCTAGATGACGCTAGGTGGGTCATGGAAGATATATATCTAGAACAGACTCACAATGACATAAGAGACATGACCACCAAAGAGAAACTAGGAGATCACTGTTGGTGTTTGAGAAAGAGGATGAAATGAACAAGCAAAGAGCATTAAAAAGAATACTCTATCTTACCGTGTATTCCAAGAATACACCATACTGGGAGGGTCAAACACCAACAGAGAACAAAATAAACAGTTAAACATTTAAAGGTAATGGAGAAATTAGAGACAGTGGTCTTGTGATATGACCATTAGTGGTCAAGATTTTGGCCACCCTGACTCTCCCATCCCTTCCAGGAGAACACTCGGTCACTCTACCAGAAGTCCAAACCAGGGGGGGAGAGACATACCTAACCAAGACCAAGTCCCCTACTTTAATGTCGGGACTGGAAAGAAACCACTTCTGTCTCCGTTGCAAGGAAGTTAAATATTCCATGTTCCACCTCTTCCAAAAAGAATTACGGAGGGCTTCAAGTTTACGCCAAACGATAGGTAGATTAGAATCCCTGTAAGAATTGGGAAGAGGAGGAGGGGCAGAAAGAGAAGTGCCGATAAGGAAGTGACCAGGTGTGAGTGGAAGCAAGTCATCGGGGTCATTGGAAAGCGGAGTTAAAGGGCGAGAATTAATAACACCTTCAATCAGAACGGACAGTGAATTGAATTCTTCATAAGTCAGAATTCGATTACCTAAGACCTTTCTTAAATGACGTTTAGTGAGCTTTACGCAAGATTCCCACCTACCACCGTGATGAGGAGCGTAGGGAGGTATAAAGCGCCATTTGAAACCCTTTGAGTAGGAAAAATTAGAAATTTGTTCCATGGCAGGAGAGGAAGTGAGAGCTTTCTTCCACAGGGAAGCTGCGCCCTGAAAAGTGGAAGCGTTATCAGAGAATATCTCTGAAGGAACACCACGCCTAGCAGTGAAGCGAGAGACAGCTGATAAAAAGTAAGAAGTAGAAGCATTCGTTACTAGTTCCAAGTGAATTGCGCCAGTAACCATGCAAACAAAGAGAGAAACATAAAGCTTACCAAACAATTTGCGTTTAGCTTCAGGGGAATTTCGTTGATATTGGAACGGACCCATATAGTCCACACCAGTTAAAGCAAATGGGCGTATAGGAGAAGAGCGAAAGGAAGGCAGATCGCTCATTAGTTGAGTATTGATTTTAGGTTTCGCTTTGAAGCAAGGAATGCACTTGTGAATTACGGAGGAAACTTTCATCGATGAAAGACATGGTTTCTTTCGAAACGCGTCGAATTGCAATATAATAAAACACGGCATAAGCCCAAAATTCAACATTATGAATAATAACACGGGCCGTGAAAGTCAAAATGACAATATTAGAAACCTCTATGGGGAGGATATTTTCCGACTGATGTCTAGATTTAGTAGGTTACGACGCAAGAAGGTGTGTCTAATCTCTTCACTCGCTTTTCTCCTAAGATGCCGGGATCATAATATTCTACCGAATTTTGTTATGTTGAAGCATTCCTTCAGAACACCTAAGGCAACGAGAATCTATCGTCGTGCAAGCAAGGCGTTATTGATAGAGAGGTTACAGCATACTCGTAAGCAGTTGGATTTTATTTCGAGGGAGTTACTACAGCTACATCTACGCCTCTCAAACTTCGTAAGTTAGGAATTATGGGAGATCTTCGATCGTATTTCTTCAGTGCAAGCTAACAGCGTTCTAGATCAGGTGAGGGACAGACATATTTCCAAATATGATAGGTTATGTCAGTTGCAGAAATCTCAAGCCATTAGACTTGATGCTAACAAGGTTGTCGTAAATTTGTCCAGCAAGCCCCTAAGTGATACCCAACAGGCAGTTCTCGCTAAAGGTCTCAATTTTGCTGTAGCGCCTAGAAGAATTCCTATTGAAGAACTTATTACATCCGTAGAATCCTCAGTACATCACCTCACACCTGAAGAGGCCGAGGAAGCCAGGCAAGAATGTTCCCGAGTTCTCAAGACCTCTAAGCCACCTAACACCAACTTAAAACAAGGCGAAAGCCGGGCACTTAAAGATCTAAGGGACAATTCTGATATTATCGTTCTCCCCGCTGACAAGGGTAACGCGACAGTGGTATTGGATAAGGTTGATTATGATTCCAAGATCTCGTCTTTGTTATCAGATCCTGTATATAGGATTAATAGTCGTGATCCTACTACTCGCTACTCAAATGTCACCGTCAAATTGATCAAGCAATCATCTATTCCAGCGGATGCAGCGAAGACTCTCCTTCCAGGGGATGCTATTCCTCCGAGACTGGTCTTCCTAAAATACATAAGGAAGATGTTCCTCTTAGACCTATTGTTAGTACGATTTGTTCTCCCACATATGCCCTTTCCAAATACTTAGGTAGACTACTTCAGCCGCTTCTGGGTAACACGCCTTCGTACATTAAGGATTCCACACACTTCGTGTGAAAGTTAAAAGCTATAACACTTCATCCGGGTGATATTCTAGTGAGTCTCGACGTGGTGTCTCTGTTAACGAGAGTACCTATTGATGGTGTTATGTCTCTCATTAATGGCTTTTTTCCTGAAGACATCACAAGACTTTTTTATCACTGCATGACCTCCTCCTACTTTCTATGGAATGGGAATTTTTATGAGCAGACTGATGGTGTGGCCATGGGTAGTCCACTCTCTCCTGTTGTGGCTAATTTCTTCATGGAGAACTTTGAAGAGAAAGCTTTGTCGTCGGCTCCTTTCAAACCGAAGATCAGGTGGCGTTATGTGGATGACACGTTCGTTGTTTGGACGGAAGGTGAGGAAAATCTTAGCCATTTCCTGAATCACCTTAATCTCCAGCACCCTTCTATTTGTTTCACCATGGAAAAGGAATCTGATGGCAAAATACCTTTTTTAGATGTTCTCGTCACTAAGAAAGAGGATGGATCTTTAGGACACAGCGTTTTTCGTAAGCCAACACACACCAATAGATATCTCCACGCAAGTTCTCACCATCACCCTGCCCAGAAACATGGTATCATTACAACTCTAACTACCAGGGCTAGGAGGATTTGTGAAGTGTCTTCTTTACAAGAAGAAATTAACACCCTGCGAACCACCTTTGAGAGCAACGGTTATAGCAAGGCTTTGATTTCTACGGTTCTGAAACCAACAAATAATAATAGGACGTCAGTTGAGAAAAGAGATGTAAGAGGAACTGCTTACCTTCCGTACATACATAACACAACGGATCGTATTGCTAAAATCCTACGTCGATACAACATACGGACTGTATTTGGAACTTCTGTTAAGATTAGGCAACTCCTGCGACCAACTAAGGACAGTTTGCCTAAATTGCAACAACCGGGTATCTACAGAGTTCCCTGTACTTGTGGCAAGGTTTACATCGGGCAGACTTCGAGAACAATATGCACTCGCATTAAGGAACATAATAGATGTATCAGGCTCATTCAACCTGATAAATCAGCTGTTGCCGATCATGCTTTAACACCTGGCCATGATGTCATGTTCCAAGGGGTGGATGTTCTTGCCCGTATAAAGCAATATCGTCCCAGAATCATCAGGGAGGCGGTTGAAATACGTAAACACCCAGATAATTTCAACCGCGACACCGGCTACAATCTCAGTGAATCCTGGCTACCTATTATCAGAACCCTGAGAAAGTAATTCACTGCTGCTTTCCGTTGTCCCTAACATGGGGCTATAATGGCGTCCACCTTTGGGCACCTTCTATATGTTCTTCGTTGCTTTCTCTTAGCAACATTGTCGTATTCCAGATTATTCCTGACGATGAAAGACATGGTTTCTTTCGAAACGCGTCGAATTGCAATATAATAAAACACGGCATAAGCCCAAAATTCAACATTATGAATAAGTTACGTGATGTTTAGAAGGCAAAATAACGGGATGCTTTTTGTCCTCAGAGAGCAAAGATTGCGAGAGCCTACCACCTACCCTGAGTAACCCATGGTCATCAAGGAACGGGGCTAAAGCACGAAGACGACTGGATTTGGGAAGATCCCTTTTAGAAGAAAGTAAAGACAATTCAGAAGAAAAGGCTTCTTGCTGTGTCAGTTGTAAAACCTTAAAGGTAGCGAGATTCAATTCATGATTGGTAAGGTGCGGTTTGGGGAGAAGAGGTTGGTCAATCACAAAATATTTCCATCTAAGGAGATAGGCGACAATTCGTATTAATTTATGAAAAGAAGAATAGCGGGACAACAAGGGATGAGAAGCGTTGGAAACAAGACACGAATCAATAGATAGAGGTACTTTAGCGTCAGGCAAGTTGGAGTTTGTAGCTGGAGGTTTAGAAGGCCATGAAGAAGAGTCTTTGATTAACCACGAGGGCCCATGCCAGTACAACTTGGAAGCTGCCAATTGAGAGGGTAAACAACCACGAGAGATAATATCGGCTGGGTTATCAGCACTGGGCACATGCCTCCATTGACATCCAGAAGGAAGAGTTTGAATTTTGGAAACCCTGTTTGCAACAAAAGTTTGCCAGTGAGAGGGGTTCTTGGCGATCCAAGAAAGGGTGATCATGGAATCGCTCCAGAGATAGATTTGCGAGAATTTGACTTTTAATACTTCCCGTAATTTCTTAACAAGTTCTGCAGCCATGAGTGCAGCGCACAATTCAAGCCTAGGCAAAGTGATAGTTTTAAGAGGAGCGACCTTCGATTTGGCACAAACAAGGTTGGAAACTGAAGATCCATATAATGAACCGTGATAAACTAAATATGCGCAGCAACCGTAAGCTTTTTCGGAACTGTCCGCGAACACATGAAGGAAAAAGGATGCATTAGAATGAGCGTTAATTAAATTCCTAGGAATTTCAATAAGGGAAAGATCCAGCAAATTGCTGCGAAACGAGAGCCAACGATTAAGAAAAGAAAGAGGAACAGTGTCATCCCATTCACATTTGAGCGACCACAGCTCTTGCATGAAGAGTTTGGCTATAAGGATAACTGGGGCAAGGAATTGAAGTGGATCAAAAATTTTTGCAATTTCAGAGAGAATTTGTCTTTTTGTGTTAGGAAGCTCTTCTGCGAGCGAAACTTTATAGATGAGAGTGTCAGTGCTAGTGCACCAATGAACTCCTAGAGTTTTTATGGATTCGGAGTTTCCACAAATTTCGACAGAAGAAGGATCTATGTCTTCGATGGGAAACTGGGCGAGAAACTCAGGGGAGTTGGAATTCCACTTATGAAGTGGGAAACCTCCATTCCTTAGCAATGCCTGAAGTTCTAAAGACACAAAAGAAGCTTCCTCCAAAGTGGGGAAGGACTGCAAATAATCGTCAACATAGAATGACGTAGTTAGTGCTTCAGAGGCTTTGGAATTAAATAAATGACCATCTTGTGAGGCTAGCAAGTGTAGGGATCGGATAGCCAGGAAGGCAGAGGGTTTTAAGCCATAAGTAACCGTTTTTAAGCGAAATACCTTAATGGGCTTACTGATTTCATCACGCCACAAGATTCTTTGGAGATCTCGTTGTTCCGGTTGAATTAAAACTTGGCAGTACATCTGTTTTATATCAGCTATGACAGCTATGGGAAATCATCGAAAGTTTAAGAGTATAGCAGATAGATCTGATTGAATAGCAGGACCAGAGTAAAGGGTGTCGTTAAGGCTGTTGCCATTAACGTCGGGTGATGAACCATTGAAAACAACTCGGATTTTATATTTTACAAGAGGGTTTTTCCACACGGGATGATGATTTAAATAAACCGTTTCAATTGGGGGGTGCAATTCATCATCAGATTTGTTAACAACTTCCATATGATCTAAGCTTTCATACTCATCCATGAAATCAGTGTACTGCTGTTTAACAAGAGGTTCTTTCTTGAATTTGCTCTCGATAGCAAAGAGAGCTTTTCGAGCTTTGGGTTGAGAGTTAATAAGTTTTGGAGGATTATGTAATCTTGGCATTTGAACAACGAACCGGCCATCAGAAGAACGAGTGGTGGTGTTCAAAAATAGTTGCTCGCAGAATTCATTTTCTGAAGAGGTTACATTAGGAGGATCAACGCTTTCAAGCCTCCAGAACCGTTCCAGGTCAGTATTGGAGAAGTAACATTGCGATGCGGGTTGGGGTGAATAATGGGGAAGTTGACCTGTGACGATACATCCAAAATTAGTATCTCTGGCGACCACGTTTGAGGATAACTTGCGAAACTGTTTACGAAAGCAATTCCAGAAAACATTGGCACTAAAGAGTATGTCAATAGGGTTTTGCATATTGAACAAAGGATCGGATAGCCTTAAATGCGAGGGAATGTTTAACCCTGAAATATCCACAGAGTGACTTGGAGTGTCTTCTCCAATGCTATTGAGAATTAGACAATTAAGTTTAAGAAAGTTGTTTCTATGACAAATGTCTCTTATGGTTAGCTTTGAGAATTGTAAAGCTTACGATTTTGAGCTGTTGATGCCCGACACGTTAATAGAAGTGGGGTTTACAGGTAGGCCTAGTTTTCTAATCAAGGAATTAGACACAAAATCATGAGTTGCCGCTGAATCTAGAAGACCGCGTGCACGGACCCAGTTGCCAAAGTTATCCTGAACTTTGATTTGGACAGTAGACAACAATACTTGAGCACTGCGAATGGACTTGGCATTTTGAATATACGATGAAGCATTATAACTGTTAGCACTATCATTTTTCGGAGAAGTAGATGCTGTCGATGACCTTGCCTGATCATGACGATGTAGCAAAGTGTGATGAGCCTTTTCACAATGGTAGCAAAGTCTTGTGGACTTGCAATTAGAAGCAGAATGAGTAGGCGCTAGGCAATTGAAGCAATGTTTGTTCTGGGAAACTAATTTTCTTCTGTCGTCGACTGACATTTCTTTAAAGGATTTACAGAGGTATAGGGCATGGGGATCTTTACAAAGTATGCACTTTAAAGGTTCGTTTAAACTCTTGCGAGGTTCGCTTTGAGTGTTTAAAACAATAGAGCTAGCAACACGACGTTCACTAGACCTAGTTGGGTAACCAGTAGTGTTTGATTTAAATTTAGATGAGCTGGACCCGGGTTTTTGGGTATTAGACGCTAAGCGTTCGCTTTTAAGTTTGATAGACATTAATTCAAATTTGGAACTCGGGGAAGAGGGTTCACTTTGATTAGCTAGAGCGGTTAAGAGTTGGCATCTAGCGATTATGAAAGTGACTAAATGATCGTAAGAGTAGTCGTCTTCTTTAGAAAGTTCAATTTCCCAAGCTTTGAGGGTAGCAGCATCAACTTTAGAAACCACTAAATGTATTAGGAAAGTATCCCAGTGTTCAGTAGGTTGATCTAATTGGGACAGAGCCTTAACGTGAAGTTGTGTAGTGTCAAATAGAGTACGCAAACTAGTGACGTCATTGTGCTGTGACGCAGGTAGGTTGAATAGAGCCTTCATATGGCGTTGAATACGTAACCGTAAATTCCCGTATCTTTCTTTTAATAAGTTAAAGGCAAGGGGGTATTTTCGGCGCTTAAGGGGAGTGCTTCAACTAACTGCAGAGCTTGACCTCGGAGGATAGATCTCAAGTAACGAAACTTGTAAATGACTTGAATGTCTTCATTGTCATGAACAAGGGAGCAAAATAATTCATAGAAAGAATCCCAAGTAGATTCATCTCCAGAGAAATGGGGTAAATCAATTTTAGGTAAAATTGGTTTGGGCTTGTAAGTACCATCACGGAAAGAAGTTTGTGGTTCGTGAAGGGAACCAAGAACAGAAGCGTCCTTTTTCTGCTCCTCTTCTTGTTGGCGTATTATTTTGAAAGCAGAACCTATGCCTTCGTAATATTGGTTTTCTACTTCGACTCGATCTTCGGTTTGATTGAGCATACAAGTTTCTATTTCAGTTTGGATGTTGCAATAATTTTCATAAGAACGTTCAAAATCCCTTACACGATGTTTCAACAAGTCTAATTGAGCTTCTGAGGGATCTAACTCTTTTATGTACTTTCTGAATCGGGTAATTTGCCCGTTATAGGATGCTCGTTTAGAAGTAAGTTTTTCATCCTTATCCTTTTCAGTAGGAGCCATGTCAAAGAAAATAAATTGAAATGAAACTCACGAAACTGTGGAACCTTGGAAATGCTGTCAAGCTGGCAGCAGCAAATAAGTTGAAAGAAAGGGACACACCACGGGAGACATGAGCGGCCTCATTCCCCTTCACAGGCTTTGCATGATGTAGTTATAGCTGAAAGATTCAAAGCAGATATTAATAATTTGCAAGGTATTGTCAAATAATCTTTTAAACAGAAAAAATGACAAATGGACACTCCCGGGTTTCCGGGACCAATTTTTGGGTAGATTATTGGCTGAGGAATAACCTAACCACCAAGGGAAGATGATTAAGAAAAGGAGGTAGGTTTCGGACTGGAGAAAAAGGATAGAAAAATAGGAGGAGAGTCCCACAAAAGTTATGAATTTAACTTTAAATGCACTTAGAGGCGGTTGCCACCGCAAATCCGCTCTCTGATACCTAAAGTGGGTAATGGCCTGGTCGAAGCTGACGGGAACCGCAGCTAGGACTTGGGCGGTTTGCCAGAGAAAGGCTTTAGCGTATTCCCTCTCAAGCATGCATATGCCTACTATGGGGAAGGGTGATGGTCTGGCAAGACTGAGAGTAACAGATTTATTGTATGTCTGTTCAAAGAAATTCGTTTTTGCAAAGTAATTCGAAGAATGCCAATAATTTGAATCAGGTTTGGTATTTCCAGTTTTCGAAGTTATAGAGTTCCTGAAAAAGCGACCAAGTGCTTCCAAGAAGGATAGTGATTAAAAATTATACCTTTGGGAGTAATTTTGGTAAGTGAACCAATGGTTGCATTTGGAAATGGCTAAGCTTTTACTCAGCAAGGAGCCGGCTAAAAGTTTAGACAAAGAGAAACACTTATCTTTTGGAAAACCAACCATAAGTTTTCGGAGAGGATCTCCACAAGCAGGTAGCTGGCGTAGCGAGCTATACTTGCCTTACTGGCCAGTTAGAATTAGCTATTAAAGCTAAGAGAAACTTTAACGAGATTACCACTAAGAGTTCTTGCTCAAATGCAACGAGTGGTGAAAACCCTATCAATAGATTTAATGGCATTGAGTAGGGAGAGCCAAGGAGGACAGGATCTTGCCTAACCGTTGTATTAGAGAAATTATAAATCCAAAAACAAATATTTAATTTATTTAACAAGGCAAGAGAGTCTAATAAATTTGACAAGTATATAGTTTCAATTTTTAGTACCAATTTGGGGTCGCAGACCTCCTAACATTTAAAGTTTGCTCCAGGCAATTAACAATTCTTTAGGTTTCAAACCTTATATATGTACTAAAATCTTTGTAAGATTAAAAAAAGACAAATGAAGTGATTAAAGTTTAAACATTAAATTGAGTACAAGGAGTGTACTTTAAGAAATTTCCAGGTAACTATTTTAGAAAAAGTTACAACTTCGAAAATAACAAAAAAGAAAGCGGGTAGAATGAAGGAGAAGTTCCTATAACTTCTTATATTTATACAGAATTACTGTTGGTTATTATACAAATAAGGGCAGGTCACTTACTGTGAAACCTGATGAGAAAGTCAAAAGGAAGGTTCTCGACCTCCTATGTTTAAGTAGGAATCACGAGCCAAATGGGGCAGTTTCCCTTTCGTGAGACCTAGAAATAACTCACTCATGAGTTGAGAGAATTGTTTTCCCTGATTATAGGGTAGAAACAATGTAAGCTTGAACCGTGTATAAAACACGTAGTTATGCAGAAATTAATTAATGATAAACAAGCAAAATGGAAGGGCACTTCGTTAGAGTGACACCTCATAGAAAATGATCTAGAGTTACAATTTTATTAATATGGTTTGTTAGTAGAAGGTTTAGGAAAGATCAATTGGGATTTAGGATAAATGTTCATGGCCTTATTTAATGTAAACGGACGATCGCGATGCGGTAGAAAAGTTGAACAAGCACTAGTTATCACTATAGTCTTTTGAATAGATGAAAAATTCACTGTAGTAACACGAAAGTTTATGGCAAAGAAAGTTATTGCAATGATGAAAAAGGACTGGTTGCACTAGATAGGCGAAAGTCTATTGCTTGAGAAAGTTGTGGATTACAATTAAATGCGCCATAGAACATTCCAACGGTGGAAGAAAATTCGCTATTGAGCTTTAATTCAGAAGTAAGATTCTTCAATTTTAAATAGTATTCTCACAAGTGAGTGAAAAATACATGACGGCAGGACTTGTAGATAAAGTACAGGATCTGGAAGGTTCCAGAACGATCTTAATAGAAGAATGGGGCCAAAGATAATCCAGCGGAGGAACTAGCTTGGTGATTTATAGACAGGGGGTATTAGATAATATCCCACGTGTTGAGGAGATTTCTCATTTAAATAGCTTAAGAAAAGCTACTTTCTATTAAGGTTGGCTTAGACAGACAAAAGCTCAACATGGCAAATCCCGCGAAGAATGATTACCGCCCCAAATAAGTAATCTCACGCTGTCTATAAAATAATCAATAAAAGCATGTAGATAACAAAACTGATGAAGATGAGGTTAAAACCTTAAGTCTGTACTTATCTTGGTTGCATGTCGAAGGTGAAGTTCCCTTTGACGAATAGTTAATGTGCCAACATGGCGTAGAATGTAGAGAATGCCTCTTGGTTTGAGGAGACTGGCTCTAGTTGAGCCTTGACTGACCGAGTCAACTGCCGACTTACAAGTGAGACCCACTCAGCGAAGCGCGGAGGGTCCAAAGAAGGGAAAAGAGTGGGGGTAGGACACAAAAGGAAAACATATAAGCATGACCAATATTGTAAACTTAAATTCTCTTGAGGAAATGGTCTTCAAAGAGTTGATAGCAGGCGATACTAGCACAGCCTGGTGGGTGAAAGAGTAGACGAAGTTCTCTTGATCACAGAGATAATAGCTGGCGATGGCAGCGAGCTCTGGTGGCCAGATGGAAAATGAAGTCCTCTTGCGCCAGGAAGAATTGAGGAGCTTCAGAGATTCGCTGCTAGATGACGCTAGGTGGGTCATGGAAGATATATATCTAGAACAGACTCACAATGACATAAGAGACATGACCACCAAAGAGAAACTAGGAGATCACTGTTGGTGTTTGAGAAAAAGGATGAAATGAACAAGCAAAGAGCATTAAAAAGAATACTCTATCTTACCGTGTATTCCAAGAATACACCAAGTGCGCTGATGCACTAGTAAAATACATACACAACTTACAATCTTACGTCACTTATTGTGACCACTTGAATTTCACAATCTAGTTACTTATTATCAATACATTTTTCTTTACACTATGCGTACAATTATGTTCTGTATTTCACTTCCCACCAAAAAGCTCTACCATGCATTAACCAATTTATGAGTTGCACATTAAATTTACTTGCAACTCCACTGTTGCTTGTAATTCTACCCTTTTTGTAGGTCCACTGTATGCCGTAATGAGTGTACTTTCATAATGATTCCGTTACCGCTGTGTCGGGTGGGATTTTATGCTACCCTTGCATGGATATAGCATGTGACTTCTGGTGTCCACCTTCGGAAATAGGTGACAATGTCAGTATAAAAATGCAACTTTTAACATCTCATAAGTTTGCCAAATATTAAGTTATCCGAATGATCCTTAATTATCAATGTGTCTCAAACCATACAAATTCATTATACACTCTTACAATGATTCTTTTATAACAACAGGGTTTCATAGTTTTTCCACTTTAAACATTATCCTGCAAGCCTGGGTAGGGAATGGTCTCTTCCCCTCCCCCGACCCTTCCAGAATACAATGGGCTCCGCGCTGGGCTGTAACAAGACGCTCGTTACTTCCCTTCACGCCCCTTTCCTGCCCAAGCATTAGCACGTGGGTCCAAATACAATAGTGCCGTCTCAATGACCCACACAACACATATGATCTAACTCATACTGAATGCAAGACGGAATATGGAATTGTTTAAGCATTTATTCCTATCATTGGGATATTAATAGCTGGCCTCAACAGGTTCATTTACATGTATACGAAGGAAACGAGATTCATCAAACACATGTCGAATTGGAATAGCCGGCATCTTTTTGTCAAAGAACACGGTCAGGGCAACTTTCTGCCGTCCAAATTCACTCCCAGGAGCTGAATTTATTCACACAATAGGTAGTTCTCTGTCGATATCAGGTGTCATGCTGAGGTGTCCATGTTATCCTCCCATGCACCACTGGATTCGAACCCGGAACGATTCATAGCAATACTCAGAGCTAGGGTCTCCTCACTAAATACGCTCGATTGCAATAATATCTCTCTGTATGCCCTTGGCTATACGAGATTTCACACGCCGATTAAACTACCTGGCTCCCATGACCATTGTGAGATGATCCCGTCCTTTTATTAGTAAGATAATCTCTACCAATTACTCATATAAGCTTATTCATCAAGCTGATTCAATTCACTATTAAACACTTCCATTTCCTATCTCCTTGCATATTTCTTTCCATTATCATAATACACTCTGATATTAAATTCCTTTGCTTGGCCCATCACTTGTAATACTACTGCTTGGATACACAGTTATTCAAATTAGCATATATTTTGCTTACAAACATTTTTCTCAGATGTGTATTTATTCTTCTTATTATTATTACTGACATAAATTTCCCTACTCCGACACAACGTAACCGTATTTATATAATCAATATCCGAACATCCGTGTTCGTTACGTTAACTTTCTATTTAACTCAATTGCCATTTCTACGTTAGTGGTAACGATTTACCCACACAATGCTGTACAAAGACATCTCAACTTGATTAAAATCAACACAACATTAATATCTGAAGGTTCTACCTCCCAAATTTGACTCTCATTGGCATATTCTATAATTTTTGAAATTACTCAACATACAGTGGACTACATATTCACTACAAAATCATGGTTTTGGGTACTTACATTGGCTAATCCGGCGGCTCCGACCATACATTATTTCCGTTAATGCCCGCCAAGATTTGCAAATTAGCAAGGCATTATTACACTTTCCACACACATTTTACATAATTTTTCCATTACAAAACACACTGCACTTTGCTTCTTCATGTCGAAGCTGTCGCTTCCTTTTCCACAAAACACGTTATATTAATTATTACACTGGTAATTTACTCATATTTAAATGACCATCACTAAAAATCACACGATCACTATGTACATTTCTTACTGGTTGACCCTTCTTTGCAGAATTTCAGAAATGCAGGCGTTGAAGATCTTTCCTCCACGAATACCCCGTATCTCGTCCGAAAGTCTCGATACACTGCCTGACGATTCCTAGCGGTTTCCAATGTCTATCAATTCCTATCCTTTGATAATTTCCCGATATAGCATAGATATGCTTCCATATCGTCCTGCACATTAATTGAAGTGGTATCCCTGCGAAAATGCATCACCCGTATAACAAAGTTTATACCTGCGCAGTTCGACATCGTATTATTATGTCTAACAAATAGGTTATATATTGCGCTCGTCCATTGTACATTGTACTTGTACAATTACCACTTTCAATTGTCCTTCGACTGACTTACAGTCTCCTTGAATGATCTGCTTATAACAAAGCCTTGGACAGTTCCACGTACATTATTATGATGCCACATAATATCTCCTCGTCATGAGGTACGATTGACCTAATATGACATTGTCTTAACTTGTACACCACACGGTACATTTACTGCGTACTCAATATTAATCACTTGTACTGCCGACTATAAAAGTATGGCACGACTGTCCTTACTAATTGTTCTCACTAGTGCGTTACACTGCATGGTTAACATGTTGATGCACTCAAAATGTTAAGTCCGTCAGCGTCCCCTCCTGGGCTCGGGCTACGTGCGCTCCGCACTAGAGTATGGTTCAACTGACCTCGACTGTCTGCCCACTGACCTTATATCTGTTTGGAGCCGAAAAGTAGGTCTAAAATTTCCTTGGAGCTTCATCTCCTCTCTCCGTGCTTCGCTGGTCTTGAAATGACGTTTTCCTGGTCCATCTTGCATTGCTGATTACATATCCGCCTGTGTGCACGATGATCGATCGGTCAATTAATTAATATTAATTGCCTTTGCCAGCGCGTCCCCACGCTGCGTCAGTGGTTCTTCCCCCACGGCATGGTCATAGTATTGCGCTGGACTCATTCATCCAGTGTCCTTACGCGTTACGTTAAATCTGCCTCGATTTCGATGTTTGACGGCTTGATAATTAGCCTCCTTGAAATTCATTCACGTAGGTGCAATCCTCATGTCACTGAGTTACTCCAATCACGAGTAATCATTAAATTATTCTGGCATAATCCCACTCCACTGGGCTTCCTCTTATGTGTAGGGGATTCACTTGACCATATATTACTGTCCTCCCTTCTCTCAGACAGCGTAAATAGATCCCAGTGACTGGCAGGGCGCCACGAAACCACGCTTATATTCCAGCCTCATTTGCAACCTGTCAAGAGTTCCAACTTTCTGTGCTAGGTCCAGAGTTGTATGCATCTTACAGCCCAATACTGCCGTATTCTGCTAATATTTTCTACATTATATTAACAAATAATGTCAGAATTTGTTTATATCACAACAGTGATTTACCAGATCTTTTCTCTAGGGGTTTTATAGCTTAAACTCCCTCAAAAGACCTTGGGTTCGTTTCTTGCTGGCATCTCTAGTCTGTTCTCATTTTCCCCAGAGATCCAGGTTCGACATCAGTCAGCCTAATACAGTAGGGTTCATATTCCCCTTGCAAAACTTATAGAAGTCATTAGCAAGTGGCCTTCTTTAAGTCACCGGCTGACTGTGTCCTGACCGCCGCAGTGTTTACAATAAGCGGTCGTTCAACTCGTCTGCCTGCGAGTAGGTTTGTCTACCTCCCCCTTCCACTCTTAGGTTGGCTCTCAGACGTGCATTGTCCTCGCGGAGGGCTTTATCCAAGGCTTCAACCTCCCCTGCTAAACCGACCATTTCTTTGTATAGCTGTAGTAGACACTTGCACTCTGTCTGTCTTCTTCCTTCCATAGGCGAGCTGCTTGGGTTTACTTCCGTCTCGCTGCGTGAGCCTCCAAACTCGTCTGCTTGCCTGACTTTGCTGTCCACATACACTTGGGTGTGCGCTGCTACAACTTCCTCTCGTTCGTCGAATTCTTCTGGTGAATGATAAATTTTGAGGTTGGTAGCGTTCATAACGACCTCGTTTCCCGTTTCTAAATGCCTTATTCTATATGCATTATTCTGTAGGTCTCTTATAATTTCGAACGGGCCGTGATATCCAAAATTGAACTTCTTGTATTTACGTGCTTCAGGATCTGAACTGGCTGGTCTCCTAACCAAAACTTTTTCCCCAATGAGAAGCGGTCTATGATATCGCTTCGCACGGTTTCTTCTCTGGCGTCTTTCAGCCTGTGCTTGGAGATATTCGAAGGTTCGCTGGATCCTCAATTCTCGTCCTGGCTGCACGTCAACAGGTAATGGAATGATACCAGTCCATGGCCTCTCAGGTCTTTGATCCAGATGTAGAGTCACGGGCACTTGACCTGTCGCTTCGTGCACATTATTATTGATGCAGTACTCTATGATTTCCAAGACGTCGATCCATCTCCAATTCTCCTCCGAACAGTAGATTTTCATATATTTTTGGATCTCTCTCATAACGCGTTCAACGGGGCTAGCCTCAGGATGGCGAATGGTGGATAGAATCTGCCTAATTCCTAGATTTGCCAATTCCCGACGAAATTCTGCGCTAGTAAAGCAGCTCCCGTGATCTGAGAGTAGGTTATCCGGTTTCCCAAGTATCGGAATAACTCTCTCTTTCAATCTCTTTAGCACCTGCTTCGAGCTGGTCTTCTGTATGGGGCATAATACCACCATTTTTGAAAATACATCCATGGCTACAAAAATATGTCTATTGCCTCTACGTGCCCTAGGCAGTGGTCCAAAGTTGTCTACACTCATTAGCTGCCTTGGCTTCTATGGTAACAACGGAATGGGTCGTTGTCTCATTAAAAAGGGATTTGGCTTTAGCCTTTGGCACAAATCGCATGTCCTAAGAGCATATCTTACAGTTTCTCTTAACTTCGGCCAAATGAATGCTTCTTTCAGTAGAGCAGTTACCTTGTCTATACCAGGGTGACCGAACGCTCTGTGTGCCAGCCACACCAATCTCCTCTGTAGAGATGCAGGAATAACAATTCTTTGGCGGGTATGCTCTACATCACTCCACTTGTGTAGCATCTGATTGTACCACAAGTAGTCAGTTGACAACGCCTCTGCCTCTCTGTTTATTGCAGTTCCCCTTGCTAAGCGTCCCTCGAAGTAATCAATCATCAACTTTATCCAAGGATCTTCCCTTTGTAGGGTGGTAAGATTCTTCAAGTCATCTAAGGTCTTCTGATCTCGATTTTCTATCTCGACAGCTAGTTTCCTCTTCTCTCGGATATCGGCTTAGCATGTCCGGTATTACGTTCTCTCTCCCTGGACAGTATTCTATTTCCACATTGAACTGTTGAATATTCAGGGACCATCTTGTCAACCTCTGGCTGGACAAATCCGTCTTTAACAAGAATGTTAAAGCTTTATGGTCTGTTCTGAGGACGATTTGAAACCCATACACGAGTTTGCGCCAGTACTGTAACGCGTATAGAATTGCGAGCAACTCTATATCTGTAATCGTGTATTTCTTCTCGTGGGCCTTCAATCTCCTACTTATAAAGGCAATAAAAACTTCCTCCTCAGGCTTATGAACATTTTCTTGGAACAGCATCGCCCCTATTCCAACAAGTGACGCGTCCGTCTGTATTATGAACTTCTGGGTATAATCAGGGTATCCCAGCTTCACGTATTCCAAAAGCATTTGTTTAGACCTCACGAATGCTCCTTGACAATGCTCCATCCAATTCCACCTGCCGCCTTTCTTCAATAGATCTTGCAGGGGTGCCACAGTTGCAGTGTAGTTTGGGCAGTGGTTAGCAAAGAATCCAATAACTCCCAAATACTGTCAGACGTGCTTAACTTTCGTAGGTCGAGGAAAATTTCGAATTACCTCTAATTTCTCTGGGTTTGGCCTGACTCCATTTTCATCAATAACATGCCCTAGGAATTTAACTTCCCTCTGACAGAAGTGCGATTTCTTTATATTAACCTTAAAATTAGCTTCTCTAAGGTTATCCAGCAACTTCTTCAGGTCTTTCATGTGCTCCTCAAGAGATTCCGATGTGAGTAGAATGTCATCTACGTACCTGATGGTACTCTCTTTAACTTCTTCCGATAGATTGCGGTCTAACGCTGTTATCAAAGCTGAACCAGCTGTTTTCAAACCGAAAGGAAGCCTTAAAAATGAGTATGTATGTTGATCAAACATAAATCCTGTCAATAGACTAGTTTTCTTTTCCAATTCAATATGGTGTAAGCTCGACGTGATGTCTAAATTCGTAAATATGGTATTTCCTCTAAACTTCCTGAGGATCTCCTTAATAGGTGGCACTTGGTCAAACTCCGGTATCACCCTCATATTTAAATTTCTCAAGTCCAGGCACACTCTGACAGTCCCGCCCGTCTTGGGTACGATCACCAATGGACTTACGTAAGGCGTCGATGTCGTCTCAATAACACCGACCTCCAACATCTCCTGAATTGCTTCTTTGACCTTATCATAGTGCTTTTCGGCTATTGGGTGAGGTTTCTGCCTAAATGGTGTCCAGTCGTTAACTTGGAATGCATAAGTGAAGTTCTTTATACGACCAGGTCTCGAGTCAAAGACCTTCCTTCTGTTCCAATACCAATTTCTTTAAACTTTCTTTATCTCTTGGACCAATTTTCACTTCTTCTAGTTTTTCCAAAATATAGTCTTCCAGTTCGGGTTCCAGATCCTTCTCCATATCTGCGGCTAGTGATTTCAGTTCGTCTTCTAAATGCTCGATAGCTAACACTTCCTCCTCAGTCATGTCTCTGTATGTATGCCATACTTGTTCATCTGTCCCTGGTTCATTCTGTTTGAGTGAGACCTCTAAGCCTTCGGCTTCCTCGTTCACACGGAACATGACTCTGTCCTGCGTTAGGTCTATTACCACTCTGTATTCCCTTATAAACTCTGCCCCAATAATGAGATTAAAAGGCCGTTTGCTTACGAGTAGAAAACTCTGTGAAAATATAGAGTCTCCTATTTGTAAGTCTAGGAATACCTGATATTTGCATACCATCGTCTTGTCAGGAATGACACCCTTTATTTTGACACTTGAGATAGGTATTTTCAAAACGTTTTCTCTATGCGCTATCTCATTATACAAAGCTTGTGTCATAAGACACACCGTCAAAAAAGTTATTAATTAATATTAGGGTGAAACAATTAAAATTTAAAAGTAGGCTAACAAGAAGTTCCGTGACGAACTAAAGAGCCTACTTTTCATGCCAATGATTAATCTACAGTATATAAACCTATCTAGAATAATGACGAAATTAAGTTGGTAATATCGAAATGTCTAATTAGTTCGAAATATTCCTGGTATAATGTAGCCTAATAGAGCACTACAGTTGGCAGCCCTGGTGACTGAATATTTTCTTAGTTCCATCTCTTAAGGTACAGAATACAAAATTTGGTTGAAGTAAAATGGACGTTACATGCAGTTAGACATTGGATCTATCAGCACGCGTAGAAGCAAGTTGGCAACTATGTCATTCGTGTGCTGGTTAGAAATAATCGGAAATATTATGATATATTGTGCCAATTTTGGATGAAATCCATTTGTTAGTATAGAAGTTAAATGTATTTTAAAATTGGAATTATCTGCAAGCATAGAATCATGTTGGCAGCACTGACTTTTATTAATTACTCCAAATTAATCTAGAGTGTCAGGTGCTATACGTGTGCAAAGTATAGAGCTGTTGGCTTGCATACTTTATGATATATTGATATTAGGGAAAAAATATAGACAGAATTTATTAACAGTTGGCAGCCCTGATTGCTCTTAAGAATACTTATAGTCATATCTGTTATGTTACACATAGCACATATTAAATTTGGTTGAAATCCAACTGATAGTATAGAAGTTACATGTATTTAAAAATTGGTCCTATCAGCAGGCTTAAAATTATTTTGGCAACACTGTTATGTAT
This sequence comes from Meconema thalassinum, assembly GCA_946902985.2. NCBI lineage: Eukaryota > Metazoa > Arthropoda > Insecta > Orthoptera > Tettigoniidae > Meconema > Meconema thalassinum. The sequence continues at coordinate 30,027,145 of OX336392.1, forward strand.
GGCATCCTGGAAATTAAACTGAAATAGTATTATCTACATGTGTGCCAATTTTTGAATAGCTACCATGCATACCTTCCATGATATCCAATATGGAGCTCAAATTTCTAGTGCGTTTTTTCAGCAGTTGGTAGCATTGACATCATTTTCAAATATGGGCTTTAGATATTCCGGTATACATTTTTACTTCTACCAAATTTTGTTTCGATTGCTGCAGCCGTTTAGGAGTTGATAGCGGGGGACACACACACAGCCAGACAGACAGACAGAGGGACAAACAGACACACATTTGCCCGATCTTATAAGTCTACTTTTTCCTCATTTTTAGCCTATTTTCAATTTTGAAAAAAATAGGCTTATGAGATCACCTTTTGTCCGTGTGTGTGTGCGTGCGTGTGTGCGTGTGTGTGTGTGTGTGTGTGTGTGTGTGCCCCTAATGAAATCTAAACGGCTGGAGCGATTTCAATGATACTCGGTAAGTTCATAACACTATTCCCGGCGACCTCGACCGTGCCCTTCAAATTTTGTTACGTCTCACCAATCCAACATGGTGGCTGTGCTAAATATTTCACTAGCATTCAATATCTCCGGAACTATTACCGATATCGCCCTGAAATTGTGTACGGTAATAAAGGGCACTACTAGAAGTTCACCTATGAGACTTTCAAAAACCTGGTGACTACAAAACCAACATGGCGGCCAAGCGAAGTTGAGACTTTTAAACAGACTTTTCTCGCGATTTAACTATCCAAACGTAATGAATCTTGGTACAGCAAATGTTTATACACATTGTAATGCACTGAAGTCTAATTTAGTTCAATTGTTTACATAACCTCAAAATGGCGGCTGTGCGAAATATTTCACTGACATTCTATATATCCGAAACTATTACAGATATCACCCTGCAATTTTATACGGTGATAAAGGGTACCGATAAAAGTTTACCTATGTATATTTCATAAACCTGTAAAGTACAAAACGAACATGGCGACCAAGCGAATTTGAAATATTTTAATAGACTTTTCTTGTGATTTAACTCTCTGAGCGCAGTGAAATGTAGTACAGTAAATGATTTTGCAGATTGTAATGCACTGCCATATAATTTAATTCATTTGTTTAGATAGCCTCAAGATGGCGGCTGTGCGAAATTTTAAAATTAAGTTTTTATTTCTTGTGTCTTAATCATGCGATCGAAGTGAAAGTTTGAATAATGAACCTAGGCAATAATTGTCCTTGAATGGTACATAACTCTATGGCCTATACATATAACAATCCTAAATGGCAAGGTTCCGAATTATTTAGACGGTTCTCAATAACTATGAATCTTTTACAGCAACCAAACTGATTTTTTTAATGTTCATAGAGAATATGAACATATGTTCACCTATAGGACTTTCAGTAACCTGGTGAGCACAAATCCAACATGGCGGCAACGCGAAATATAAATATTTAAATGGACGTTTCTCGCGAATTAACTATCCAAGTGTCATGAAACGTTGCACGTTAAATGCGTATACAAATGTTGATTCACTGGCATCTAATTTATTTCAATTGTTTGCATAATCACAAGATGGCTGCTGTGCGTAATTTTAAAATCTCGTTTTTACTTCTTGTGTTCTAATCATGCGATTGAAGTTTGTATACCACACGTACACAATAATCTTAATGTAATAGTACAAAATTAAAAATCCAGCCTGGCGACCATCTGAAATATTTAGACGGTTCTCAATATCTACGAATCTGTTACAGCAATTAAACTGAAATTTTGTATGTTGATAGAGGCAATTAACATGAGCAGGATATATGAAAATAGGCTGTATAGTTCTTCACGGAACTACTTGTTGCAAAATGTAAAAAGTAGGCTAAAAATAAAAAACTATGAAAAATTATCAAAATTCATAAACCATGATGGCACATCAAGAAAAAATTAATCTGACAGCATACATGTATCACTTTCCTGAAATGTCTCAATGTTATAATATTTAGAATAGTTTTATGTATATGTAATGGAAATATCAAGCGCTTTACACAATTGCTAATGCGCATGGAGCATTTTCATCACACGGTATATTTCAATAATATAATTAGTAAAAAATCAACTACATTTCATCCAATTGTTTTCAAATTTGGTATGTGACTTAGTGTTACTATTTTAAGTAGCCTATGAAGTTTAAATTTCAACTCATTCTGATAAAAAATGTGGAGCTTGAAAAATTCTGTCCTAGTGTCCCTTAAAGAAAACAAGAATTAAAATTAATAATAATTAATATTAGTGCGAAAAAATAATTAAAATAAATACAAATAAAAGATCTGCAATAATATTCTGCCCTATAAATGGTTAATGTCCTAAACTTAACAATGTCACTGAGTATTAAACCGAATGCTCCAAGTAACGATGACAGTTTTTGGACGTAGGGACACATCACTGCGGTAACTACAGTGAGTTGTTGGAAAACCGGTGAACCACTGTGTATCTACGCATTGTTACGACATAAAGCCATTTAATTCCTAGCTCTGTACCCTACCATGTATGCTATTCTACTTTTTAAATCACAAATGAACGTGCTGGCTGAAGTTTGCCAGAATTACATGTGACATTGCACATGCAGTAAAGTGCAGAATGTTGGGAACTCAAGTGTCCCCGCTTAATTTCCTTGCCCTGCGAGTCCAATTTCCCTCTGGACCGTAAAAGATTGATTGTTTTTTTTTCTATTTAGAGCATGGAGTAACTGAATCCCAGAGGCTTCATGGCTAGGTATAAAACACTAGTGTAGTTTCAATTACTATGAATTATGGGGTATTATTTGGGAGGGGGAAGTTTCATGTAGCCCATTTGTAACGTATTGATTTTCATCCCCGTGATGTACTATAGCTTCAGTGTGGGTCGCAGGTTTGATTCATGCACTCATCAATTCGTGTTATGGTCCGAGCGACGGGGAGGCACATCGCCTATCTGCGTCCCAACACCATGTAAAATACGAGAGGATAAGGCTATTGCTGTTGAATATTCCGAAATGTTCTTTAGAGCCTACTTTCGATTTTTGCAAAAAATGAAAGTAGACTTATGAGATCAATACAGGGCGAAAAATTGTGTGTCTGTCTGTGTGTTTGTGAGTCTGTGTGTGAGTGTGTGTACTCTGAATATCTGCCCCCCCCCCCCGCTATCAATTTCAACACGGTGAAACCGAATTGAACGAAATTTGGTACAGAGTTAGCACTAGCAAAGGGCACTTCAGTGTCATGTTTTATATCGCCGCCATCTTGACGGAAACATAATGGCGGCCACCCATATATTAAAAGCTTAATTCAAATTACGACCACCCTAATCATCTGATCTCTACTAAATTTTGCAACAGCATACCGTTATGTGGTAAGCATCTTTTAACCAAACGACAAGGTCATCAGCCCAATACTTTACAGATAGCGGCCATGTATGTGTGCAAATCGATTCCCCCTATCAATTCAGACACGGTGAAACCTAAATGAACGAAATTTGGTACAGAGGTAGCACTTGAAAAGGCAACTCAGTGTCATGTTTTATATCATCGCCATCTTGACGGAAACGTAATGGCGGCCACCCAAATGTTAAAAGATTACATCAAATTACGACCAACCTTATAATCTGATCTCTACCAAATTTTTCAACAACATACCGTTATGTGAGAAGCATCATTTAACCAAACGACAAGGTCATCAGCCCAATAGTTTACAGATAGCGGCCATGTATGTGAGAAAATATTCCCCCTATCAATCTGTATAACACGTTGTATTTCAACAAGCTACTACAACCAACATTCAATTAAACTCCTTGAAAAGGACAAAGAGATATAAGAATACCCATGCATTTAGGAGAATGTACGCTATGTGTTCTTTACTGAACATCTTGTTTAAGTCCAAAGGAACAGTTGTACGACGAAAATTAAACGTGACAAGTAAACAATTGTTCTAAAAAACACAAGATTCAATATTCTTTTATCGTACGACCTCGGGTGCCAGGTGCAAGCTTTGTTATTTGACACCCAGAGGGCAGCTATGTTCCTTGGAGCTTTATGAAAGTCAAGGAGGTTAGATATCTAAGCTCCTTGACACTATAGCGCTTTCTAGTAGAGAAATGAGGAACTTTTGTGTTGGTGGAAAATCCCGAGATTAATTTTGCCATTATGAACACGGCCTACAGAATTAAAATGGGTTCTTTAACATGCCAAAAACGTATGACATGCGTGTGGTGATTTTTGTCGCCTTTCAAAAATCACTTACCATGGCCAGGAGAGAATCTGCAAGCTTGAGGTTGGTAGTCCGACACGATAACCACTCACCCACCGTAATAATAATAATAATAATTATTCCGTCCGGAAATCCTGTTCGCTTCCGAATGACTCTCCATGAACAAAAGAGGCTTGATCGATAAACTAGAGGCCGAAGAAAGGAAATTTTTGAGCAAGATCTTGGGTCCCGTCAAATACAATGGCGAATATAGAAGACGGCATAACCAAGGACTGTATACACATTTGGAGAAGATAAGTGATACCATCCGGAAAAGGAGAATTGACTTTTATGGACATGTGAAGCGAATGAGCCCAGAGAGACAGTACAACCGCGTGGACACCAAGAGCCCGCTGATGAGCCAGATTGGAGTCCTAGGCGAAACCCCACACAAGACTCGGCACAAACCTAGAACAATTGCTGAGTTTTAATATCTACTACCGCAATCCAATAATTTAGATAATGTAAATAAGGTCCCGCGATATGTGGAAAGGATGAGCTAACGAGTGTCTTACTTCTGGTGTACGTACACAGGCGCGGATTCAAGGAGGGGGGGGGGGGGTCACGGGGATCATGACCCCCCCCCCCCCCCAAACGGAGACCAAATTTTTTTGCAAACTCAAAAAACGAAAACACAATTACCAGACAAATACAACTTAACGAAATTCATTTTATTCAATACTGAATTATCTTTATTGGAATTATTATGTTCTGTTACAACTGTACATATTTACAAGTTCAAACCTCTTGTATAAAAACTATTATTTATACAACAAAATCAACTCATCTATTTTGTTTAGCAAACCTTGTGATTACCTAATCCATGTTTATAGTGATGTCACGATGAATGTGCAGCAATGCACGGATAGGAAACTGGGGCTTTTTTCGCACCAACAATTTTTGCCGACGTCCAAACTGCAAGCTTGGTTGGCAATTTAAGCTGTGACTTTCTCCCTTTGTCGGTACCAACTCGACTTGCCGAAACTGTAACGCACCTTGATCCTTTTCTCGAAGTTCGATGTAAAAGTCGCAAAACACGCCGTTGCAATTTGTACGAATATTTCTATCCATGAAGCTTGAAAAAAAATTGGTCTGGTTTTGTACGTTTGGTTATTTTGTGATTGCGTTTTTAGTGATACCATTTTTCTTAACAATTTCGATTCTCTGCCCCCCCCCCGCCCCCCCCCCCCAAAGCCAAACTCTAGATTGATTCTCGGACCCCCCCCCCAAAGCCAAACTCTAGATCGATTCTCGGACCCCCCCCCCCCCCCCAGAACCAAACTCTAGATCCGCGCCTGTACGTACAGCCCTCATGGAGGCACAGTATAATAAAACACAGAAGGAAGGTGTGAATAGCGGGCAGCTGTACCCTAGGCCCTCGCTGAGTGAGACAGGCTAATTCTAGGCTTCAGATCTCACCCGCGTGTTAGACCGCCCACCCTAGTTTCCACCACCTGTCACTCAGAATGAAGGACTTCGCCACGGGCTTACTGCCCAATCGTCCTTCGCAATCAACAAAGAACTCGTGAGAAATGCAACTCTTCAGGCCATGACTTGGTTTCAGTGAATGTTTCTAGTCAAAGCCAGACGCGAATAGAGCTATTGTACTATGCGTGACGTCTTCTAGCTTTCCCCACTGGAGAACCATATTTGAACTGTGAAGTGATCAGTGGGCCAAACAACAATATATGAAAATTTGCATAAAACCACAAGGTAACAAACTATGAATTCCTCCCCCGCAGGGGCTCACATCTAGTGGGACGAGTGTTGGCGACCACGGGGCCCCAGCTGAGTCCGGCATTGCTTCCACTTACTTGTGCCGTCTTCTTTCCTGTCGACCTGTCTTGGTCAATTCTTTTCTCTTCCAACCCCGACGGTATTATGGTATCCGAGGCCTAGGGAGTTTCTTCCTTTCTCGCCTTAATTGGCCATTGTCTCATCTTTCCTGATACCCTCCTTCTGCGAGGGGTTAGTCTTCTTTTTCTTTTCATGTTATCTGATCCCTTCTGCTCAAGGGCCTCAAGGAGGCAGGGTGTTGTAGCCCCACCACTTCTGGTGCACCCTGGATAGTGCTACACCTTTAAGAGCTCACGGCTGGTGAGTTTGGGATTTGGCGACCCCGAGGGATTCCTGAGCTGGGTCCGGTTTGTCCCCTTTTTCCTTTGGGGAGGACCTTCTCCTCTTTTTCTTTTCCTATCTGCCTTTATTGGCTCTCCTTCCTTCCAAGTCCCTCAAACTTCATTCTTCGAGGGCATTTCATTTCTTCCTGTCCTTTGTTTGCCTTATCCTTTATTTGTTTACCATTTCTTCTTCTAGTTTGTAAGTTTGTAGTTAGTATTAGTTATAGTTTTCATTCTCATCTCATCTTTCACTATCACCCACACCATTAGGGGCTTATAACATAGATCTTAGGCCCCTTAAAACAGCAAATATCATCTATGAATTCAATCTATAGGCTACAAATCAATGCGTCTTAAGCTAATTAAAGAAATATCTTTCGCTGTTAAACGAATGCGTACAATTTATGATTTGCTAATGGTCGAAACTCTGGCGAACGATGATTTATAATGCGTAAGTATGAAAACCTTGAAAACCTTTGGGCAATCCGTATGTATAACCAACTTTACATTCACAAATAATCAATTTTAGTTCCAAAAAGATTATTGATGCCTTAACTGATTGCCAGGTTTAAGTTAATCTTTGAAGGTTATTCGAGCCTATTTCAGAATTAAAAAACCATTTATAACAAGTAGTTCCGTGAAGAACTAAAGCCTATTTTCATATATCCTACTTATGTTAATTGCCACTATCAACATACAGTACAAAATTTCAGTTTGATTGCAGGAATAGATTCGTAGATATTGAGAACCGACTAAATATTTCGGATGGTCGCCATGTTGGATTTTTATATATGTAGGTCCTAGAGTTACGTACTGTTACATGGAGATTATTGTGTACGTGTAGCATTCAAACTTCAATCGCATGATTAGGACACAAGAAGTACAAACGACATTTTAAAATTTCGCATAGCTGACATCTTGTGGTTATAGAAACAATTGAAATAAATTAGATGCCAGTGGATTAACATTTGTATAAGGATTTACTGTACCAAGTTTCACTGCACTCGGATGGTTAAATTGCGAGAAACGTCGCCGCCATGTTGGATTTGTGATCACCAGGTTATTGAAAGTCCTTAGGTGAACTAATGTTCATAGCCCCTAAGAACATAAAAATTCAGTTTGATTGCTGTAATAGATTCATAGATATTGAGAACCGTCTAAATATTTCGGATGGTCGGCATGTTGGATTGTTATATGAATTTCCATGTTCCACGCATCAATTCTAGGAAAAATATCACATTTGAAATTAAATGAACCAGGACATCTGCCCACAAAAATTCACCGCTGAACAGACTAATTGTAAGTAATATTTTCAACAATGTTGCTCAAAGAAATAATGCCATAGATCTTAGTACTTCCTTGACAGTATTTTTGATGGAATTACTAACCACTCTCCAGAAATAATGTCACAAACCTTGCAAATTGTAAAACATGAGTTCTTACCACTGAGTCATTCTACATAGCCAAACTTGTATTACATTGTATTGTATTGATTGATTTTTTGATTGAATGTACGAGTGAATGAAGTAATGTATTTTTTGTTTGCTGTTATCTAGATCCTTGAATGTCGCTCTTGTATTACTTTCCCTAGTTTCTGAACTTTGTCTTCTTATCTTTTATTTTATGTTTTTGCCTGTTTCTGTTTACTGTTGATAGTTTTTTTTTTCTGTAATAATTATTGTAATGTTTCTTGTACAAAGGGATTGCATGAATGAATGCTTGAGATAGGATGTTAGAGTGCGTGTCTGTATGGTTGTGGTTGCTGATTTATAATAGATTAGTGTATTGCTATTTTTGTACGTGTTTGCTGTTTTTGTTTTGTTTATAATTGTAAATTTTATTGTTAATTATTATATTGTCACTAGTGGAGTCTATCTGTCTGACAATAAAGAATACATACATACATACATACATACACATGTATTATTTGTACCATACTGTTTTAATTGTACACCTAGGTATTTTAATTAGTTTTATTTAGTTACTGTTAGTTTAAGTTAGTATACATCTTAAGATAACACACTGTGTAATTTTAATTAGTTTCTTATTATTATTAGTGTTTAGTTTAAGTTAGTATAAGTTTTAAAATAACATACTGTGTAATTTTATTGCCACTGTAATTTGGATGAAAATCCTGTTGAGCGCATATAAATAAAAAAATATGTGTAGGCCATCGAGTCATGTACCATTAAAGGAAAATTATTGCGTAGGTTCATTATTCAAACTTTCACTTCGATCGCATGATTACGACACAAGAAATAAAAAATAATTATAAAATTCGCACAGCCGCCATCTTGAGGTTATGAAAACAATTGAATTAAATTAGATACCAGTGCATTACAATGTGTATAAACAATTCCTGTACCAGATTTCATTGCGTTTGGATCATTAAATCGCGAGGAAAGTCTATTTAAAACTTTCAACTGCGCTTTGTAGTTAACCTGTTTTTGAAAGTCTTATAGATGAACTTCCAGTAGTGCTCTTTATCTCCGTACAAAATTTCAGGGTGATACCGGTAATAGTTTCAGAGATATAGAATGCCAGTGAAATATTTCGCACAGACGCCATCTTGAGGTTATGTAAACAATTGAACGAAGTTAGATGTCGGTGCATTACAATGTGTATAAATATATACTGTACCAAGGTTCATTGCGTTTGGTTGGTTAAATCGCGAGAAACGTCTATTTGAAAGTCGCAAATTTGCTTGGCCGCCATGTTGGTTTTGTAGTTACCAGGTTTTCAAAAGTCACATAGGTGAACTTCTAGTAGTAACCTTTATCACCGTACAAAATTCCAGGGTGATATCGGTAATAGTTTCGGGGATATTGAATGCTGGTGAAATATTTCGCACTGCCGCCATGTTGGATTGGTGAGACGTAACAAAATTTGAAGGACACGGTCGGGGTCGTCAAGAATAGTGCTATGAACTTACTGAGTTTCATTGAAATCTCTCCAGCCGTTTAGAAGGTATTAGGGACACACACACTCACACACACACACACACGCACACACAGGCACACACACGGACAAAAGGTGATCTCATAAGAATATTTTTTTCATAAATGAAAATAGGCTAAAAAGACACTCATAGAATAGCTCTTCACAGTTGTAAATAGGAAAAATATTTCCAGGACATATGAATAAATAACTTGGAATAGATCGGCTAGTTGGAATATAAATCTTCATTAATAATAGTTTAAATCATAGTAACGTAGTTTGGGGTAGGCGGGCGATCTACAATCTATACAGAAACCAGACAGCAGTCATTCGAGCTGAAGGACATGAGAGAGAAGCTGCAACTTATCACCCATACTTTTCAATCTTTACATTGAACAAGCAATGAATGAAATTGGAGAAAAATGTTTGAAGTGGGAGTGAAGATTCAAGGAGAAATAATTTCAACTCTGAGATTTGCTGATGACATCGTCATCTTGGCCGACACGCCTGAGGATTTGAATGAGATTTTTAATGGTATGGACTCCGCCTTGAGGAAAGAATTCATGATGAAAATTAATAAATGTGAAACAAAAATATTGGAATGCAGCCGAAATAAATCAGAAACCTCTATGGACATCAAATTGGCAGGTGAAAAGCTAAAGGAAGTAGGAGCCTTCTGTTACTTAGGAAGTGAAATAACCAGTGGTGGACGAATCAAAGAGGATATAAAAAGTAGATTAGCTCAGGCAAGGGAAGCATTTCTACAGAAAAGAAATCTGTTGATATCGAATATAGATTTAGGTATTAGGAAGTCAGTTTTGAAAGCCTTTATCTGGAGCGTGGCACTCTATGGAAGTGAAACTTGGACTATTGTTGCAACAGAAAAGAGGAAAATTGAAGCGTTTGAAATGTGGTGTTACATGAGAATGTTGAAGATCAGATGGGTAGATAGGGTTACAAACCAAGATGTATTAAGACGAGTGGGAGAGGAGAGATGTTTCTGGTGACTGGTAATGAAGATAATAGATAGGTTGGTAGGACACTTACTAAGACACCCAGGAATAGCAAGCTTATTTATGGAAGGAAGGGTCGAGGACAAGAACTGTAGGGATAGACCTTGGTAATAATATGTTAAACAGATTGCTTTGGATGTAGGGTGTGTAGCTACAGTATGTAGAGATCAAACGATTAGCTCAGGACAGGGAGACATGGAAGGCTGCATCAAACCAGTCAAAATTGGCTAGCGGGTCGTGGGTTATTATCTTCTGGTCGAAATTAACCCAAATTTCCCCAAACTATGCTACTTTCCAACTTAAATAATAATTATATTAATAATAATAATAATAATAATAATAATAATAATAATAATAATAATAATAATTCGAAAGGACCTCTAAAACGCAAACATAAGTTCAACAGACATTTCAAGAAGAGACACCTTCAGAAAAAGGTAAACAAATGGGAAGTTAAAACAGAGCATCCAAAACAAAAACAGTACAGACCAAAGTAGTCAGAAGAATGCAACATCCTCCCTATATTATTCTGCTAAGGTCCCATTCTAGTTCTGTACCGAAAATAAGGTCCCATTAACACCAACTTACACATGTGGGGTACCTACAGGTTCAGCATAACCCAATGCGTAAGCGAAACGCACTCACTTACTCTTTAAATGTCTCACAATTAAATAAATGCCTTAAAACATGTATATTTACAATGAAATAATGAAAGAATGCAACACAGTAACCATGGTAACAGAATCTCACAGGTCCATCTATTTCTGTAAGACGCAATGCAATTCCATTCATTATATTACTGTGAAAGTTTCCAGACGGTTATAAGGTTATCACGGAACCAAAGTAAGCTGTAAAAATTCATCAATACATACAGTATAATGCGCTTAAGGTGGTCAAGGGGCACTCTAGAATTTTTTCACGCAATTTTCACGTGTGAGTGTGCTACGAAAGGTCTTTTTCACCCGACTATAAAGGGTCTCCGAAAACCACACTTAAAGGCCCTTAAATTAACAGTGTCTGTGATATTCCCAGAAAACTAAGTTCTCATTGATATACCTATGAAGGAATGACAAACCCCTAACCACTGCACCAGTAGCTGAATTGATAGTCTGATTATTCATACCTAGGATAAATCAGTCATAGCATTCATGATTGAGATTTTGCTGAGTGTACTCTTTACAAGTAGAATATTCGCGGGCGAAGCCGCGACGGGTAATGCTAGTTTATATAATTTATGGAAGAATCATAATTCATAGCAGAATTCTCTTTATCGGACCGCTAGCCATGAACATTCTTTACCTGTGTCGAAGGAACTGGGGGATAATTCCCTTTGTCTTTGTGAACTCTTTCTTTCTCTCTGTTGTGACAATCGATAACATTATTTGTTATTATTATTAGTGTCGAAGTTATATGTAAGTTATTTAAAACGTGGACCTATCATTGGTCTTAAAATTATTTTGGCAACACTGTCATGTATGTGCTCCTGGAAATTAAACTTAAATAGTATTATCTACATGTGTGCCAATTTTGGAATAGCTCCCATGCATACCTTCCAAGTTATCCAACATGAAGCTCAAATTTCTAGTGCCTTTTTTCAGTAGTTGGTAGCACTGATATCATTTTCAAATATGGGCTTGAGATATTCCGGTATACATCTTTACTCATACTAAATTTGGTTTCGATTGCTACAGTTGTTTCGGAGTTGATAGGGGGAGGGACACACACACAGCCAGCCAGACAGACAGACACACATTTTCCCGGATCGATCTCGTAAGTCTTTTTTTTCCTCATTTTTGGAAAATTTGAAAAGTAGGCTAAAAATTATCATTTTTTTTAAATAATGAGTGTTCTGAAGTATTGACCCAAGGGCCTTGGAACGGCATCGGAAATAATTAACACAGCCTTCTGTTTAAGTCAGAAACCACTGTCAAGTGTAGTGTGATCAGAGGCGAAGAGCATTAAGTCAATGACTACTTGTTGTCTTTCAGCGGCGTATTCCGTACTTAATGTTGGCCCCACTGCAAGATTCCCGCGTGCTATTGTAAATTATCATGGAGATAGCATGTGCAACGAATTCTTATCAGACGTAATTTAAGAATGGCGAAGTGCATGAAACACAATCCATCCAATCTAAACTTGACTGTCTATACTGCGAAACGAAAAGTTCACAGGCGAGGTAAATAAAAGCCGAGTTTCACTTCCAGGGAAACTCCAAACACATCCACTCTTCTCTGAAGTCTTAACTCGACACAACTCGGCAGTGTCTGGGGTGATAGGCACGCTCGCTAGCCAGCTAGCTCGTAAATTGTCTCGAAGCTAGTAATTGTTGGAGGAAATGAAAACGTAAAACACATTTATAGTGGACGATGTATTGAAGATAGAGACATGCTGTCCCGGACTTTATTAGAAGTTTTCATGCCGAACAATTCTTACCCAAAAAGGATGGTATATTGGCTTTCATGGCCAGTGAATTAAAAACTCAGCATTTTTTCTAGGTTCATGCCGTGTCTTGTGTGGGGTTTCGCCTAAGAAAACCAAGCTGGCTCATCAGTAGGCTCCTGGTGTCCCCGCCCGGACCCCCACAGGAGTAGCGAACAGCGCGCTACCTCCCTTTTTATGATGCGCGCCTGCACCTCTTCACTGCGAGATCTGAAAAGCACAAGCAGCATTAACCTCCCTATGAAGGCTTCCAAATAGATGGCATATTAGCTTTCCTAGGAGAAACCCCACTCAAGACACGGCATGAACCTAGAAAAATTGCTGAGTTTTAATTCACTGATGTAAACAAAATTAATAATGCATATAATTCATGTTTTTTGGGCTAACGCCGTGTGAAATTAAATTAGATACCGGACGTTCCGAAGGAACCTTGCCTCCTTTTTCAATGGAATCAAACAATATGGCCAAAGAAAGTATATCAATGAGATACAAAAAATTAGATAAATTCCTCTGTTCGTCACCAGAGAGCAGCTGCCAGAAATTACTGTATGGACCATGGTAGAACGGCGGATAAAGTGGTAAGTAAGGAGAAGGTAAAGAGGGCGGGGTGAAAATATAGATTATGTCCAAATAAGGAGAAAGGGGGAGGGGGGAAGGGTTAGACGGATATAAGGAAACAGAAACAAAAGGGAAGTAATAATAATAATAATAATAATAATAATAATAATAATAATAATAATAATATCGTAAGGCCTCGGATGCCGAGTGCAAGCTTTGTTATTTGACACCCAGAGGGTAGCTTGTATGTCGAATGTCGTTGTTCCTTGACTATGAACGTCAAGGAGATTAGATGTTAGATATCTAAGCTCCTTGAACACTATAGCGCTTTCTAGTAGAGAAATGAGAAACTTTGTGTTGGCGGAAACTCCCGAGATTAATTTTTCCATTATGGACTCGGCCTACTGAATTAAAATGGGTTCTTTGACATGGCAACATCGTATGACATGCGTATCGTATTTTTGCCGCCTTTCAAAAAAAATCACTTACCACGGCCAGGAGCGAACCTGCAATATTGGGGTTAGTAGACCGACACGCTATCCACTCACCCACCGTGGCAAGCAGAAAGGGAAGTGTAGCTGAACGATACCTAACGTCATACAGTCAACGGCGAAAAAAACAGATGGAAACTCCTCCAGTTACGAACAAAGGAGATCAAATCCAGGCTCTGTAGCCATAGAGGAAAACGTACAATTTGAAATAGGTGATGAACAGAGAAACTGAGAGGAACTATCTTTCTAGATCTTTAATAACTGGTAGCCAAGTGTCACTTAGCTGATATCCAGTGTCTCTATTAAATTACTGTTTTTTTTTTACGAATTTCAACTGCCTCCCTTATAATTCTAGACCAGTTGTGCCTAACAAGGGCAAGCGCATGAACATCCTTGAAACATACATCGTGCCCTGAAGACAGGGCATGTTCAGCTATAGCTGATTTGTCAGATTGGTTTAAACGGATATTCCTTTGATGCTCTTTGATGCGAGTTGCAATGGACCGTTTTGTTTGTCCAATGTAGACTTTTCCGCAAGTACAAGGGTCAGTTACACCTTCCACAATAGCGTAGTTACGTGAAATTCAACTCGTTATTTCCTTGGAGTCGTGTCTGTCCTTCTCGGCCTGATCCCTTGTATCGCTGTCTGCCACTCTGACAGACTGACTGCTGGCTGGGGAGGAACAAAGTCACGTGGCTTCAAAATTGGACACGCAAGGGGGCGTGCCGTGCTCTTGCACTCTCTTTCCTAGACTGAGGGATTTAAACGATAGGATATCTCTCTCTTGCAACAACAAAACAGCAATTCCCGTCTCACAAATAGTTTATGGCAGTATAATCACACTTTGGATAATAGCCACAGTTGTTCACAGGATTGGAAACATAACCTAACATTCTACACAATAACTTATCCCCCTGAAAGATCTCATGTAATCATCTGGCAAAGGAAACGAAACAAGGTCGGTAGCGCAGGAAAGAAGTGTTTAATACCCACCGCCATTTGTAATACGAGGGTAACTGACCCTTCTAGAAAGAGAGGTAGCTTATTTCCCCTCAGCGGTGCGCAAGACAGATAGCCATCGGTCATTAAGAATATCACTGACACACGAACACAAATGTAAGGGATACTGTTAAATATATTCCAATACTTTTGTGAAGACCGACAGCGGTAAACCATGGGGCCAAAACTATCTGCGGACTTGGTAGACACAGGCAAATGCTGGGACGGTTTCTTCTGACAGGCAACGACCGCTTCCTTCCACATCTTTGCCCAGTTTCATTCAACATCGTTCATTTTATCTTATGAGGTTGACGTCAGGAAGGATATCCGGCCATAAAATCCCCTGGGCGGCTTCAGTGGCGTAGTTGGTAGCATGCTGAGCTTCCATGCCCAAGGTGCCTTCCTTCGGAGGGGAAGTAGAGCCGGCGGTCCCATATCACAGATGTATGGCATGAAAAAGAACCTTCCATTAAACACACTTATGTGAAGCTAAAATTTGTAGGTAAGAATTGATAACGCTCTATTAGTTCCAACTTTCGCCGCCAGGTGCTGACTGTGATGCCATCTAGTAGCCAAGTCCACAAGCTAGGTGTCGTGGACGGTAGTATTTGGTGGCAATAGTAGGAACTACTTGAATTAAAACAGATAACACTAGCCTTCACAATCAACACCGGTTATCAGACAGATTCCACACACACCCAAAGTACACGGGGCTTTTGCAAAAATGAGGAAAAAGTAGACTTATGATATCGATCCGAGCAAATGTCTGGCTGGCTGGCTGTGTGTGTGTGTGTGTGTGTGTGTGTGTGTGTGTGTGTGTGTGTCCCCCCCCTATCAACTCCTAAACGCCTACAGCAATCGAAACAAACGTTGGTAGGAGTAAAGATCTATACCTGAATATCTCAATGCCGTGTTTGAAAATGATGCCAGTGCTACCAACTGCTGAAAAGTCGCAATTGAAATTTGAGCTCCATGTTGGATATCATGGAAGGTAAGAATGGGAGCTATTTCAAAATTGGCACACGTATAGATAATAATATTGCAGTTTAATTTCCAGGAGGCCATATATGGCAGTGTTGCCAAAATGATTATAAGCCTGTTGAGGGTCCAATTTTTAAATACATATAACTTCTACCCTATCAATTGGAATTCAACCAAATTTCGTATGTGCTATGTGTACATAAACAGATATAACAGAGCGTATTCTTAAGAGCCATCAGGGCTGCCAACTGTAAATAAATGCTCTCAATTTATTTTATCCAAATACCAATATATCAGCAAGTATACAAGCCGACAGCTTTAAACTATGCACACGTATAGTACCTAACATTCTATATTAAGTTGGAGTACCTTATATACTTATATACGTCAGCGCTACCAACATTATTCTAAGCCTGCTGATAGGACCAATTTTTAAATATATGTAACTTCTATTCTATCAATTGGATTTAAACCAAATTTCGTATGTGCTATGTGAACTATAACAGATATGACTATGCGTATTCTTAAGAGTAACCAGGGCTGCCAACTGTTAATAACTGCTGTCTTTATTTTAGTTACCCTATTATCAATATATCAGAAAGTATGCAAGCCAATAGCTTTAAACTTTGCACACATATAGTACCTTGCATTCTACTTATAGATTAATTTGGAGTAGCTAATATACGTCAGTGCTGCCAACATGATTCTAAGCCTGCAAATAGGTCCAATTTTAAAATGCATGCAACTTCTACATTAACTAATGGATTTCATTCAAAATTGGCACAACAATAGATCATATTATTTCCGATTATTTCTGACCAATACATGCATGACATTGTTGCCAACATGATTTTACGCGCACTGATAATTCCAATATCAAACAGCATGTAACGTCTATACTATCCATTAGACTTCAACCAAATTGTGTATGTGCATTCTACACCTTAAGAGATAGAACTAAGAATATATTCAGTCACCAGGGCTCCCAAATGTTGTACGTTACTCTATTAGGCTACACTATTTCATGAGTATTTCAAACTGCAGTATTTAGAAATTTTAGTATTGCCAACTTGATTTCGTCATTATTCTAGATAGGTCTATATAGATTGGCATGAATCTTAAATTTTGAGAAAAATGGGCTCTTTAGTTCGTCACGGAACTAATTGTTAATGTTGCGGACGGTTTTAACCACCAGTTACCTTTCCACACACCAACCTCAAAACAGTAGCTAATGAGAGATTTAATATTTATATTTCGTATGACACACAGAGGATACGGTATATACAATACTAGGAGGTACCCGCGGCTTCGCCCGCGATCAAGACAATGGGGACGATGCATTATTGCTGATAATTGGTCTATTATATTACAGCAATCGCGGCTATAGGTGTGTCCATTCTAATTCTGAATATTCTGATACATACAGTATATTGATATGATCAACAAAGTGGGAATTTTATCGAGTTGTGAACGTCTGCAGGGTTCGTTGTTATATTATGTTAACACATTTTAAAATTACGTTTATGGTTTTGCCATCTTCTGCTGAGACATAACGATTTTGTTGTCCGGATGCTCGCGAGCACGCCACATACAGTTGGCCATGGGAAAAAATTGCTTTGTCTAAATGTACACGTGCTACTGTTAAGTGTGTGTCATTGTGCTTTGTTAAAGAAATTGCGAATATTGTTTGAAGAGGGAACTGCACTCTTGCACACTGGAATGGCAAATCTATCGGAATATGGGGAATTAAATGTATTCTTACTTAAGCTATTCTGGATGTAATTTGGCCATACTAATTGATGATTTGAACGTAAACATATCCCTATTAATAGACCTATAGTTAAATATCGCTCACCTTGGCCGCTGATGTACATTATGCAGTCTCTTCCAGTGTTACATCCCAGGGATTGAAATTCTCCAACGACCCTTTTGCCCCACATGCCTCTCTAAGTAATTAAAATTCCTGATTGTTGTTGTTTGAGTCTTCAGTTTCTTAACTGGTTTGATGCAGCCTTCCATGTATCCCTCTCCTGAGCTAATCGTTTCAATTCTACATAGCTACCACACCCTACATCCGAGGCAATCTGTTTAACCCTGGTTTACCCCTACAGTTCTAGTCTGCGACCCTCCCATCCATAACTACTGTCGACCAAACTATTATGTGTACTCGAGTTTGAAGTTTGTTTGTGAAGTAACCGATAGACCTATATAAAATCCAATAACATCATCATTTTCGTCGTTCTATTTTACGTTAGATCATGTAGGTTTGGAATTTTTAATTTATATTTTAATATTTTTTATCACAGTTGGAACACAAGAAGTGCCTGTTTTTAAGCGTTTTTCAACCATGCGTCACATTTAAGAATTATTATCTCACAAACCCGTCATCAGATCGAATTCAAATTTTAACACAACATACACTGGAATGTTGTATAACAGGTTTATTAATTTTAAATTTTTTTGTGCCCAAGAAACAAAGTTGTTATTATTTTTGTAAGGTAACTTTTCCTCGGCTCGGGATGGTTTGAAAATGTAGCTCTTGGTCGCGTTGTAATCCTTATACATCAAAACGGTATGCTGTATGATTGTGAAATACGTAAATTAATTCACTTATTGTATATCGGTTTGTATTTGTACTGAACCCATGTGCCATAGGGTCCATGAAGGTCGAACCCATGTCCTTAAGGAAGAAATGAAAGAAACGTATAGTTTCATAAAGGAACGGAGAGAGATTTTAAGCCAGGATTATAGCTTAACATTGTGAAAGCGACTAGGGACAGATGTTCCTTAGATGAGATCACCCCACTCGACATTCAAGAGAGGGCTGGTCACGAGTATTAATAACTGAATGGAAATTTCCACCGTGATAGACAAGGAAGCCTGAATCGGAATTCGAGCTGACGTTGCTGGAAATTGACAACGCCGCTTATGCGCCAGAAGAGGAATAATTAAAATTAACACGTTTACGAGCATAATAATGAGTAAACAAGCACAGTACAGTGAATCATTTTGAATGAGAGATTTTTCAGTAAAGAGAAACCATTTAATAATTGCGCAGAAAAAAACTGCCGACGTAAGATGACGTCATTGGGGAAGTACCTAAGCCTCTGTGGAGGGGAGAGAGCAAAAGGAATGCAACACCCACACAATTGAGGACGAGAAATTAATTAATATCTCCGAATTGCACGATCGATTCTTAGGTGCAATAAGATCATTTGACATTGAGAAGACGAGCTTTCGGAAGGTATAATTTTTACATTTGTGGCACCATTATTTTAGAAGTTGACCACAGAAAAGGCTAGAGTCTTATTTTTTTGTAGTAAAATAGTATAAAGCTTCGGGGTTTACCAAGCCAACCATGCAGTTTCAGACAGCCCGAGGGGGGCGTCACTGTGTCACGATCATCATTGATGGCAGTCTCGAATAGCCCGTGAGGGGCGTAAGGCTACATCACAGCACATGCAGTCTTGAACAGCCCGAGGGGTGTTGCCACGCATCACGCAGTACGAATCCGTCCAGGAGGACGTGAAGTTATATCAGCACATGCAGTCCTACGAGCACTCCGTGAGGGGAAGTGCTGCTCCACGACGTAGAAGTAGTCATTCCGACAGTCCGTGAGGGACGTAACTCTGCGTTACATCGAAAACAGCTACCAGTACTCCGTGAGGGGAGAAACGCTGTGTTACACCGCAGAAGTAAGATCCGATAGCCACAGGCGTCACAGTATTAACGACTTGCTTGCCTCCATAAGGAGTGGTCAAGACGAAATTTTAAAGTATCGCCGTAGTGAAATATTAGGAAAATCCTAATTATAGGATTTAGGCCCGACTGTATACAAATTAAAGTGCAAATTCGTAAAATATAGTCAGAGCAGGCTGCGAACGTCGGACTTAAAGGCGATAGGTCGTTAAATGTACGAACGAATAGATCATAACGTACGGAAGTATCGTACCAGACAGATAAACTGTTATTTAAATTGAAGAACCCTAAAAGGGAAGAACAGAATGAGGTTCGAAACGTAGGAGTGTTAAAATAGTTCAAATAAAGAAGATAGGAGATTATAAACATTATCTCCAGAAAGCAGGCGAACTATTCTAAAAATACTAGAATTGAGAAGTGCTAGCTGCTATAAACTAAATTTATAGGTCTTAGAGGAGACCTCGATCCGTATAGACTTTCGTTAGGATCGATAGACAGATCTACAAAGAAGCCGTTCAAGCTAGATAAATAGCCGGTTATCCAGGATAGGAGTAGCAGAATTGGACTCCAGGGAACAGTAGATGTTTCGGGACTTTCGCATTCTGCAGGATAGGAAGCCGACATCGAATAAATTTCACCCTTGGAAACGGGAATTTAAGAAGATCACGTGTGATAGGCTCAGAAATACGGCCTAGTGATCGAGAATTGTGAAGTGTAAAATAATCAAGATTGTGTGTTAAATAATATTTTTAGTGTTTATTATGTGTTCAAAAGGGACACATCAGTATATAAAAATGTCGTCAATGTTAAGTGTTTTAAATATATGTCAAAAAGTGTTTTTACGTAAGATGAATACCTTTAATATGGAGTAGAAAGTTCAAAGTGGGCCCAAAAATGAAGCACCGCACCAGATTAAAGATCATGGGATGATCTGGAAACATGTGAGTACTAAATTCATTCTATTTTGGTGTCAGAAATTGATTGTGTACAAACCCACCGGAGTTTTTGAGTAAAAGGGATGTGTTTTAATAAATAAATACTGAATAATCAAGAACACGGTCTGAACAATAATAAAATAAATTGAGAAATTATAAATAATTATGTAAAGAATAAATCCCGTAGAGGAAATATGTGAATAAAGGGTTAATGTATTTAACAAATGTCATAAGAGCAAGCGAAATATCATTAATTATCATGAAAGACATTGAAATAAAGTAAAGTTGAGATATGAAAGAAATAGCTTTTGAGCTTGTATAAAGAATAAAGATAATAATAATAATTAAATATGGAAATGTTAAATAAAAATCAAATAAATTGATATGAACATAAGAACGTTAAGCCTTAATGTATGTGTAAAATATGATGTTCAATGGAATATTTTTTAAACAGGGAGCGATTTATCGACAACGGAAGGATTAATATGTGAATTAAAATAATATGAATTGTTACTAAAGAGATTTTATCAGTTCTTGGGAAGACATTTTCGGCTTAAAATAATGCATAGCGCATAATGAGCGCAAATATAATATTAAAGTGTCACGCTAGGAACGCGTAGTGGTTAAATACTTGGTACATTACTTATGGAGGGTAGTTGATTGCAGTGAATTGATAATTGTATAAGTCCTCTATTTGTGACATAGTATCACGAGACATTGTGTATGTATTTAAAAAGGGAGCTAATATATGGTATTATTGAGCGTATGTCATATGGGCCACGGCCGACTCTAAATCGCATTTTGTATAAGTCCTCTGTAAGGGATTTGTTCCCGAGGCACGTGAAGAGATTCGAATGCAGGATCTTCTTATGATAAAAGCCCCTTTAATTCTCCGTCGTCGTATGTGTATTAATCTTCCCAATCAATGAGGACCCTCTCATAATTAATAAATGCCAAGGATACGAAAATGGTCTTTGAACCAAAGAATAGTTGTTTGAATGAATACGGTACAGTAAAGCCCGGTCTCCCCAGAACTGGATATAAGGGGAAGGTTTGTTTTGAAAGCCTTGGAAATAAGCTACTAACGTTGGGTCAGACAGGGAGTCGCCGTCACCCTACGTGGTCATAAATCGCACCCCAAGTAGTAGAGTCTAGCTCTCTTAAAGCGAGAGGGAACAGAGACCGTCTCGTAAGCTGTTGTAAAGAGAATGAATACACCAGGAGTGTTTAAAGTTGTTAACGACCCGGGCGATGAACCGAGGTCCTAGTAGATGGATATTTTCGTTTGCCGGTTCAGATCGTAGTTTCTTATATGATAATGGTCTATTAAGACATAAGAGATAAATAACAATCCCTATTGTAATAATGTATGGACGTGGGATTCCACGAGTTGATTGAAGGCAACTGAGTTCGGGAGTAACTATAGTTTTTTGACTGTGTCAAGTACCTTCACGCTCTGGAGTACACAATTGATTTTCTGATTACCTTAATATATTTGTGAAATAAAGAGAGATGATAACAACTGAATGTGTGGACATGCCCAAAATATTGAGTTAGATAATTAACATAGATTTTAAATATAAGTATATATTTGTTTTTGAGAAATAAGAAAATATAAAGGATAGTGTTTGAGGTGTACAAGAATGACACCATAATAATGTAAATGCATGGAGCCAAAGAGCTCGGAGTTATGTAAACTTAATGTTAGTGCTTTATGGAAGTGAGACTAAGTAAGAATTGTTGGTTTATGTGGAAACCACAGGTTTTGAATACAATATTTGTTTATATTTGTGATTCCTTGTTCATTTGGAACAAGCAGTTGATTATTGGGTCAGTAATTAGATTGTTAAAATGTTTGTAGCGCCATTAATTTTATTAATTAAATGTGTTTAAATAGGAGTTGATTTTGTTGTTATTTTTGCAAGTGTATCCTCTAATTAATCCAAGATATGTGAGTCACAGAGTGGGGGAACTTACCGCTGCCCCGAAATTCCGAATTGAGCTACGCTGGTATACTGTGATTGGCATATTTCTTGCTAAATGGGCACATGGGGATATATAAATAATGTGGTGGATTAATAACTAGAGGAACACTTAAGTCGGTCATTTCATGTAAAATTAAAGTAATGATAGGAATAGCTACCACGTAAAATAGTAACTGACCGCATGGGTCCCTGGAAACTCATACCGAGCAGCCCTGAATATTATATTATCAAACCCCCTAGCAAATCATAATGATTTTGGCGCCCAGTACGTAGGGATGAGTTTTCCTAGGGAAAACCCGAGTTTTCTCGAAAAATCAAAATTTTCATTTTTTTGAAAAAAATGGTTCTTCGAAATTTTGAATTTTAAATACTTCCATAAAGGTTTATGAAATTGAATAAATGTATCAAAAGGGTACGTTGTAAGTGAATACCCGTACCAAAGTAAAGTTTTAAAGAAATTGGGACATACTAATTCAGAGTATCATCTCTCAAACATGTACTAGTGTGGTGGCATTAGTGGCCCACTGTATTTTAATATGATGTTGTTAAGTGAAGAGAGGCGGAGGCTCTCTGAAAATGTAAGGGCCGAGAGCCCAGAGAAAGGTAAAACTACAGGTGAGAAAGAGTACCCAACTAAAGAAATTATAAATGTTTCTGTAGAAAGCATGCGTGCACCTGGAGACATAGTTACACGAAGAGAAGGTAACATGTCTGCAGACAAAGGGGTAAATGTTGAGCTTTCAGAGCTCCAAATGGAAAAAGAAAATTGTACACCGATTCCAAGGGAAAATGTAATTAATACCGAGGATGATAATAGTAAAGAAAAGTCAAAGTCTCACGCAGTAATGCCAGTTCAGGTAGGCTCAGAAAACGAAGGGGAAAAGAGCGATAGTACTGACATTCAGGATCAGGGAAAGGTAGAAATGGCGAAATGGGATGAAATAAAAGAATTCTTGGATATAATAAGAGAAATGCGGAATGAGCATGAGAAGATGAAGGGTGAACTTTGGGTATTAAAAGATTATAATTCAAGAAAGGAGGAAGGAATTGAGGAACAAAGAGATAGGATCTCTGAAGAAATGAAGAAGATATCTGAGCTCCGTGAAAGGGCCTGTAAAAATTGGTATAAGATATCTAAACAGGAATTAGAGGAATTGTCCAAAGAAATCCCTAATGTGAAGGAGTCCTTAAGAGAAACGAAGAAGGAATTTGTCAAACGTATGGTGAAAGAAGGAAAAATAAAATTAGCTCCGTGGGAACAGATAGTTACATTTGTTGATGAAGTAAGTGAAATAGGGAATAAATTATGGGAAATAAGAGATGAATGGAATAAGGTTTGGTGGAAGATCAATTATAAAGAGCACGACCGGATGAAATATATTCAGGAACAAAGGGATTGTTTACAGGAAAAACATGATCAAATGCATTGCCTCAGAATGAGCCTATATGCCGAATCTGGAATAATAAGCATTCAGGAGTTAGCTGAGTTGAGGAAAGTCAAGATTCCAGAATATACAGAAATAGTAGAGGCTGTTCAGAAGGTATATGATGAATACATATTAGCAGAGGACCTCAAAGCAAAAGAAATGGCTATCCCAGTCGTAAATGAAACAGCTGTCCAGACGGAAGTTGAAAAACAAGCTGAAATTGAAGAAGAAAAAGAAGTCACGGTGCCAGAAAAGCCCGAAATTGATAATAAAGAAGAAAAATAAGAAATGGAAATCATAATGACTCCAGTGGAAACTGAGGAAACTTTGGAGAAACTCCTTCCAGAGAAACCAATGGAAATTCAGGAAGAAATCGTAATTCCAGACCAGGAGGACAGCCAAAATGAAAACGAGCTGCAAACTGAAGAGACTCATTTTTATGAAAAGGTCGAGCTGGAAGAACAAGAAGTAATCTCGGAACAGGAGATAACAAAGGAATTGATAGTCGAAGAAACGGAAATGATAATTCCTGAAGAAATAGAGAAATTAGATGAAACAAATATAGAAAATACCAACGAAGCACCGATGGAAACAGAGGTTCAAGATTTCACAGAAAGGGAAAAGGAAAACTTCGAAGAAATGCAGGACCAGGAAAATAAAAGGGCATTAGAGGAAGAAGAGGGAAAATTGAAAGCCCAGATCCTCGAATTAATGATTAAATGTCAGGAATGCCAACGACAGAAAAGAGGACTGGAAAGAGATGCAAATAAGAGCCAAGAAACCCTAAAGGAAAAGGATGAGATTGTTGGGAGCAATGAAAAAATGAGAGGAGACGTCTCTGAAGAAGAGCCAAAAGGAAGAAAACCGCCATTGATAGTTGGTGTACCAGGAAATGGATACCCCATGGAAACAAGGAAAGGAGGTGAAATAACAAACAATGCCTTGGAGAAAGAGGATGCCCAGGCATATTTCAGCTGGAAGCATCGTAAGAAGAAAGGGAAGGATAAAAAGAAGAGAAAGAAAAGAGATTTGGAAAATCTAAAGAATTGGAAGAGTAGGAAAAAGAAATACTCTTTGAAAATGCCATCTCGATACGAGGTGAAGGAAAAGGATTATCCCATAGGAACAAACGGGTAAAGATATTTGCGACCGTCAAAGAATATGAGAAATAAGTATAATATTTGCTGAAATACCATCTCAAAGAGAGATAAGGAAGAGGGAAGAGAACCAGAAAGAGTCAGGTGAGGTCAGACTGAGCTCTAAAAAAAATCGAATGAAGGGTAACAGACTTGAAGTCTGTGAACTGTAATGAATTAAGTTACGGGTAAAGCAAATTGCACCCGCAAGATAATTAACATAAAGTCATTAAGTTGAAGAAATATAATGAATAAAGAACAGACCGACTTGAAGTCTGTCTTGAGAAAAGAAGAAAGGAAACCAACTGTTGACTCGAGTTGGAGAAGCATGCGCCAGACGAGGGTAGAGAGTTGTAAACATCGAACGTGACAAGAGATTTATGGCCTGAGTGGAGTCGACCACTAGGAAATAAATGAAGGAATGGGAACTCTTGAAGACCCAACCTAAACACAGACCAGAAAGGAGAGGAACTTTAAAGAAGTAATTGATTTTATTGAAAGGGAAAATTTTAATGTAATAAAGGAGAAAGAAAGGGTAAAGATAGAGCATACCCAACCTACATAATTAGTGGAAGGAACTTTAAAAGAAGTAAAAACAACAGTAAATACGGATGACGTTATGATGGATTCGACGAATAAAGAAATACAAATAAAATTGAAATAAATTTCCTCAAGAATTTTCGAAAATTTATTTACCTAAGGAGGGGAGAGATGAACCCATGTGCCATAGGGTCCATGAAGGTCGAACCCATGTCCTTAAGGAAGAAATGAAAGAAACGTATAGTTTCATAAAGGAACGGAGAGAGATTTTAAGCCAGGATTATAGCTTAACATTGTGCAAGCGACTAGGGACAGATGTTCCTTAGATGAGATCACCCCACTCGACATTCAAGAGAGGGCTGGTCACGAGTATTAATAACTGAATGGAAATTTCCACCGTGATAGACAAGGAAGCCTGAATCGGAATTCGAGCTGACGTTGCTGGAAATTGACAACGCCGCTTATGCGCCAGAAGAGGAATAATTAAAATTAACACGTTTACGAGCATAATAATGAGTAAACAAGCACAGTACAGTGAATCATTTTGAATGAGAGATTTTTCAGTAAAGAGAAACCATTTAATAATTGCGCAGAAAAAAACTGCCGACGTAAGACGACGTCATTGGGGAAGTACCTAAGCCTCTGTGGAGGGGAGAGAGCAAAAGGAATGCAACACCCACACAATTGAGGACGAGAAATTAATTAATATCTCCGAATTGCACGATCAATTCTTAGGTGCAATAAGATCATTTGACATTGAGAAGACGAGCTTTCGGAAGGTATAATTTTTACATTTGTGGCACCATTATTTTAGAAGTTGACCACAGAAAAGGCTAGAGTCTTATTTTTTTGTAGTAAAATAGTATAAAGCTTCGGGGTTTACCAAGCCAACCATGCAGTTTCAGACAGCCCGAGGGGGGCGTCACTGTGTCACGATCATCATTGATGGCAGTCTCGAATAGCCCGTGAGGGGCGTAAGGCTACATCACAGCACATGCAGTCTTGAACAGCCCGAGGGGTGTTGCCACGCATCACGCAGTACGAATCCGTCCAGGAGGACGTGAAGTTATATCAGCACATGCAGTCCTACGAGCACTCCGTGAGGGGAAGTGCTGCTCCACGACGTAGAAGTAGTCATTCCGACAGTCCGTGAGGGACGTAACTCTGCGTTACATCGAAAACAGCTACCAGTACTCCGTGAGGGGAGAAACGCTGTGTTACACCGCAGAAGTAAGATCCGATAGCCACAGGCGTCACAGTATTAACGACTTGCTTGCCTCCATAAGGAGTGGTCAAGACGAAATTTTAAAGTATCGCCGTAGTGAAATATTAGGAAAATCCTAATTATAGGATTTAGGCCCGACTGTATACAAATTAAAGTGCAAATTCGTAAAATATAGTCAGAGCAGGCTGCGAACGTCGGACTTAAAGGCGATAGGTCGTTAAATGTACGAACGAATAGATCATAACGTACGGAAGTATCGTACCAGACAGATAAACTGTTATTTAAATTGAAGAACCCTAAAAGGGAAGAACAGAATAAGGTTCGAAACGTAGGAGTGTTAAAATAGTTCAAATAAAGAAGATAGGAGATTATAAACATTATCTCCAGAAAGCAGGCGAACTATTCTAAAAATACTAGAATTGAGAAGTGCTAGCTGCTATAAACTAAATTTATAGGTCTTAGAGGAGACCTCGATCCGTATAGACTTTCGTTAGGATCGATAGACAGATCTACAAAGAAGCCGTTCAAGCTAGATAAATAGCCGGTTATCCAGGATAGGAGTAGCAGAATTGGACTCCAGGGAACAGTAGATGTTTCGGGACTTTCGCATTCTACAGGATAGGAAGCCGACATCGAATAAATTTCACCCTTGGAAACGGGAATTTAAGAAGATCACGTGTGATAGGCTCAGAAAAACGGCCTAGTGATCGAGAATTGTGAAGTGTAAAATAATCAAGATTGTGTGTTAAATAATATTTTTAGTGTTTATTATGTGTTCAAAAGGGACACATCAGTATATAAAAATGTCGTCAATGTTAAGTGTTTTAAATATATGTCAAAAAGTGTTTTTACGTAAGATGAATACCTTTAATATGGAGTAGAAAGTTCAAAGTGGGCCCAAAAATGAAGCACCGCACCAGATTAAAGATCATGGGATGATCTGGAAACATGTGAGTACTAAATTCATTCTATTTTGGTGTCAGAAATTGATTGTGTACAAACCCACCGGAGTTTTTGAGTAAAAGGGATGTGTTTTAATAAATAAATACTGAATAATCAAGAACACGGTCTGAACAATAATAAAATAAATTGAGAAATTATAAATAATTATGTAAAGAATAAATCCCGTAGAGGAAATATGTGAATAAAGGGTTAATGTATTTAACAAATGTCATAAGAGCAAGCGAAATATCATTAATTATCATGAAAGACATTGAAATAAAGTAAAGTTGAGATATGAAAGAAATAGCTTTTGAGCTTGTATAAAGAATAAAGATAATAATAATAATTAAATATGGAAATGTTAAATAAAAATCAAATAAATTGATATGAACATAAGAACGTTAAGCCTTAATGTATGTGTAAGATATGATGTTCAATGGAATATTTTTTAAACAGGGAGCGATTTATCGACAACGGAAGGATTAATATGTGAATTAAAATAATATGAATTGTTACTAAAGAGATTTTATCAGTTCTTGGGAAGACATTTTCGGCTTAAAATAATGCATAGCGCATAATGAGCGCAAATATAATATTAAAGTGTCACGCTAGGAACGCGTAGTGGTTAAATACTTGGTACATTACTTATGGAGGGTAGTTGATTGCAGTGAATTGATAATTGTATAAGTCCTCTATTTGTGACATAGTATCACGAGGCATTGTGTATGTATTTAAAAAGGGAGCTAATATATGGTATTATTGAGCGTATGTCATATGGGCCACGGCCGACTCTAAATCGCATTTTGTATAAGTCCTCTGTAAGGGATTTGTTCCCGAGGCACGTGAAGAGATTCGAATGCAGGATCTTCTTATGATAAAAGCCCCTTTAATTCTCCGTCGTCGTATGTGTATTAATCTTCCCAATCAATGAGGACCCTCTCATAATTAATAAATGCCAAGGATACGAAAATGGTCTTTGAACCAAAGAATAGTTGTTTGAATGAATACGGTACAGTAAAGCCCGGTCTCCCCAGAACTGGATATAAGGGGAAGGTTTGTTTTGAAAGCCTTGGAAATAAGCTACTAACGTTGGGTCAGACAGGGAGTCGCCGTCACCCTACGTGGTCATAAATCGCACCCCAAGTAGTAGAGTCTAGCTCTCTTAAAGCGAGAGGGAACAGAGACCGTCTCGTAAGCTGTTGTAAAGAGAATGAATACACCAGGAGTGTTTAAAGTTGTTAACGACCCGGGCGATGAACCGAGGTCCTAGTAGATGGATATTTTCGTTTGCCGGTTCAGATCGTAGTTTCTTATATGATAATGGTCTATTAAGACATAAGAGATAAATAACAATCCCTATTGTAATAATGTATGGACGTGGGATTCCACGAGTTGATTGAAGGCAACTGAGTTCGGGAGTAACTATAGTTTTTTGACTGTGTCAAGTACCTTCACGCTCTGGAGTACACAATTGATTTTCTGATTACCTTAATATATTTGTGAAATAAAGAGAGATGATAACAACTGAATGTGTGGACATGCCCAAAATATTGAGTTAGATAATTAACATAGATTTTAAATATAAGTATATATTTGTTTTTGAGAAATAAGAAAATATAAAGGATAGTGTTTGAGGTGTACAAGAATGACACCATAATAATGTAAATGCATGGAGCCAAAGAGCTCGGAGTTATGTAAACTTAATGTTAGTGCTTTATGGAAGTGAGACTAAGTAAGAATTGTTGGTTTATGTGGAAACCACAGGTTTTGAATACAATATTTGTTTATATTTGTGATTCCTTGTTCATTTGGAACAAGCAGTTGATTATTGGGTCAGTAATTAGATTGTTAAAATGTTTGTAGCGCCATTAATTTTATTAATTAAATGTGTTTAAATAGGAGTTGATTTTGTTGTTATTTTTGCAAGTGTATCCTCTAATTAATCCAAGATATGTGAGTCACAGAGTGGGGGAACTTACCGCTGCCCCGAAATTCCGAATTGAGCTACGCTGGTATACTGTGATTGGCATATTTCTTGCTAAATGGGCACAGTACGGAGAATTAAGACATGGTTCACCAGTTAGCCGCTCCGGTGAAAGCAGTACATCATTGCCAAGATGTGCTACATCACGCGTCATGGCACGTCTCGCTCGGAAGTGATGGCCTCCATATCAGCAACGCTGTATAGCATTTCCCGGAGCGGCTAGCTGGTGAACCATGTCTTAATTCTCCGTACAAATACAAACCGATATAAAATAAGTGAATTAATTTACCTATTTCACAGTCATACAGCATAACATTTTGATGTATAAGGATTACAACGCAACCAAGAACTACATTTTCCAACGACCCCGAGCCGAGAAAGAGTTACCTTACAAAAATAATAACAACATTCGATCTTGAACACACAAAATTTTGAAATTAATAAACCAGTTATACAACATTCCAATGTATATTGTGTTAAAATTTGGATTCGATCTGATTACGGGTTTGTAAGATCTTAAATGTGACGCATGGTTGAAACACGCTTAAAAAGGGGCACTTTTTGTGTTTCAACTGCGATAAAAAATATTAAAATATAAATAAAAAATTCCAAACCTACATGAACTAACGTAAAATCGAACGTCGAAAATGATGATGTCATTGGATTTTATGAAGGTCTATTGGCTACTTCACAAACAACCTTCAAACTCGAGTGCACATAATATTTTGGTCGACAGTAAGCTAGCTATTCCTGGGTGTCATAATATGTGTCCTACCCTCCTATCTCTTCTCTTCATTAGCAGTCGCCAGAAACATCTCTCCTCTCCCACTCGTCTTAATACCTCTTCATTTGTTACCCTAACTACCCATCTGATCATCATTCTCCCTTATCACCACATTTCAAAAGCTTCAATTCTCCTCTTTCTGCTGCACCATTACTCCATTAGTACAACTCAGCAACTATTCTAGGTTTAAGCCGTGCCTTGTGCGGGGATTCAATGGCCGTGAAAGACAAAACAACAACTTTATTGAAATAAGTTTGCCCAATTCCTCAGTAAGAGTAATTAAGAAACAATAATAATTAACGTGACAGCCGGTAGAATACGACACATTCGACTGTGAATATACGTTGCTGATCATGGTTAAAAACGAAAAAGAGCAGATCAAAATTGGCAAACAAAAATATTCAGTTAAGAAAAAACAAATTTATAAAGAAAATGAAAGCATACCGTGCAAAATAGAAAGTATCTTAACATTGTAAATTCGAGTAAAGATCTGAAAGCTCGCTTACAACGACCAGCCGAAAGAGTATAAAATTAGACTCAAAATCACGATAGTATCCGAGCCCCAAAAGCAACCTCTATATATAAAATATATCTCATTTTACGCGTATCAATGCGAGGAGCAACGTTCGTGGTTAGAGGTGGGAACCGAACCCAGCGTTTTAAGGCCCTAAAACGAACGGTTTTCGAGATATTGCCAGAAAACTATCCCCGGTCTGCGAAATTTCAGTGGTTGCCATAGTAACGTTGATCTGTTTCTCAGAGGGAACACAGTTATTTGGGAATATCTCCGAAACCGTTCATTTTAGGAACTTAAAAAGTGTGTTTCGGGGCCCCTACAGGACCTCCGAGTATTGTTTCTCGTATGTGGCGGCTTAAAATGAGCTAAATCCGAACATTTTACCGACTGTCCTTGCTCAGTACCAAAGGGCCGAAAAAAGTCACTTACAAATTGAATTTTCAAAAACCGTTTCTTATTGGGCCTCTACATACTCGGATCAACCAACATGCAAAATTTCAGCTTTCTAGGTCTAGTGGTTTGAGCCCTGCGTCGATGAGTCAATTTTGGATTGTCAATGCCAAAGGGCCGAAAGAAGTCACTTATAAATTGAATTTTCAAAAACCGTTTCTTAGTGAGCCTCTACATACTCGGATCAACCAACATGCAAAATTTCAGCTTCCTAGATCTAGTGGTTTGAGCCCTGCGGTGATGAGTCAGTTTTGGATTATATATAAGAGATGAGACTTTCCGAGTCGATTTGATCGTAGAAATATGGATTATAGCTCTTTTTGCGCGTATCAATGTGAGGAGCAATGTTCGTGGTTTCCACTTCAAAGAAGTGGGAACCGAACCCAGCGTTTTAAGGCCCTAAAACGAACGGTTTTCGAGATATTGCCAGAAAACTATCCCCGGTCTGCGAAATTTCAGCGGTTGCCATAGTAACGTTGATCTGTTTCTCAGAGGGAACACAGTTATTTGGGAATATCTCCGAAACCGTTCATTTTAGGAACTTAAAAAGTGTGTTTCGGGGCCCCTACAGGACCTCCGAGTATTGTTTCTCGTATGTGGCGGCTTAAAATGAGCTAAATCCGAACATTTTACCGACTGTCCTTGCTCAGTACCAAAGGGCCGAAAAAAGTCACTTACAAATTGAATTTTCAAAAACCGTTTCTTATTGGGCCTCTACATACTCGGATCAACCAACATGCAAAATTTCAGCTTTCTAGGTCTAGTGGTTTGAGCCCTGCGTCGATGAGTCAATTTTGGATTGTCAATGCCAAAGGGCCGAAAGAAGTCACTTATAAATTGAATTTTCAAAAACCGTTTCTTAGTGAGCCTCTACATACTCGGATCAACCAACATGCAAAATTTCAGCTTCCTAGATCTAGTGGTTTGAGCCCTGCGGTGATGAGTCAGTTTTGGATTATATATAAGAGATGAGACTTTCCGAGTCGATTTGATCGTAGAAATATGGATTATAGCTCTTTTTGCGCGTATCAATGTGAGGAGCAATGTTCGTGGTTTCCACTTCAAAGAAGTGGGAACCGAACCCAGCGTTTTAAGGCCCTAAAACGAACGGTTTTCGAGATATTGCCAGAAAACTATCCCCGGTCTGCGAAATTTCAGCGGTTGCCATAGTAACGTTGATCTGTTTCTCAGAGGGAACACAGTTATTTGGGAATATCTCCGAAACCGTTCATTTTAGGAACTTAAAAAGTGTGTTTCGGGGCCCCTACAGGACCTCCGAGTATTGTTTCTCGTATGTGGCGGCTTAAAATGAGCTAAATCCGAACATTTTACCGACTGTCCTTGCTCAGTACCAAAGGGCCGAAAAAAGTCACTTACAAATTGAATTTTCAAAAACCGTTTCTTATTGGGCCTCTACATACTCGGATCAACCAACATGCAAAATTTCAGCTTTCTAGGTCTAGTGGTTTGAGCCCTGCGTCGATGAGTCAATTTTGGATTGTCAATGCCAAAGGGCCGAAAGAAGTCACTTATAAATTGAATTTTCAAAAACCGTTTCTTAGTGAGCCTCTACATACTCGGATCAACCAACATGCAAAATTTCAGCTTCCTAGATCTAGTGGTTTGAGCCCTGCGGTGATGAGTCAGTTTTGGATTATATATAAGAGATGAGACTTTCCGAGTCGATTTGATCGTAGAAATATGGATTATAGCTCTTTTTGCGCGTATCAATGTGAGGAGCAATGTTCGTGGTTTCCACTTCAAAGAAGTGGGAACCGAACCCAGCGTTTTAAGGCCCTAAAACGAACGGTTTTCGAGATATTGCCAGAAAACTATCCCCGGTCTGCGAAATTTCAGCGGTTGCCATAGTAACGTTGATCTGTTTCTCAGAGGGAACACAGTTATTTGGGAATATCTCCGAAACCGTTCATTTTAGGAACTTAAAAAGTGTGTTTCGGGGCCCCTACAGGACCTCCGAGTATTGTTTCTCGTATGTGGCGGCTTAAAATGAGCTAAATCCGAACATTTTACCGACTGTCCTTGCTCAGTACCAAAGGGCCGAAAAAAGTCACTTACAAATTGAATTTTCAAAAACCGTTTCTTATTGGGCCTCTACATACTCGGATCAACCAACATGCAAAATTTCAGCTTTCTAGGTCTAGTGGTTTGAGCCCTGCGTCGATGAGTCAATTTTGGATTGTCAATGCCAAAGGGCCGAAAGAAGTCACTTATAAATTGAATTTTCAAAAACCGTTTCTTAGTGAGCCTCTACATACTCGGATCAACCAACATGCAAAATTTCAGCTTCCTAGATCTAGTGGTTTGAGCCCTGCGGTGATGAGTCAGTTTTGGATTATATATAAGAGATGAGACTTTCCGAGTCGATTTGATCGTAGAAATATGGATTATAGCTCTTTTTGCGCGTATCAATGTGAGGAGCAATGTTCGTGGTTTCCACTTCAAAGAAGTGGGAACCGAACCCAGCGTTTTAAGGCCCTAAAACGAACGGTTTTCGAGATATTGCCAGAAAACTATCCCCGGTCTGCGAAATTTCAGCGGTTGCCATAGTAACGTTGATCTGTTTCTCAGAGGGAACACAGTTATTTGGGAATATCTCCGAAACCGTTCATTTTAGGAACTTAAAAAGTGTGTTTCGTGGTCCCTACAGGACCTCCGAGTATTGTTTCTCGTATGTGGCGGCTTAAAATGAGCTAAATCCGAACATTTTACCGACTGTCCTTGCTCAGTGCCAAAGGGCCGAAAAAAGTCACTTACAAATTGAATTTTCAAAAACCGTTTCTTATTGGGCCTCTACATACTCGGATCAACCAACATGCAAAATTTCAGCTTCCTAGGTCTAGTGGTTTGAGCCCTGCGGTGATGAGTCAGTTTTGGATTATATATAAGAGATATACAAATAATAAATATCTAGTAACATCGAAAACGAAACCAAAAGCCACAGTTGGATATCCAGAGCAGCAATCCACTCCACTGCATCATCAGTTGCGTTCTGCAGGTCGTCATATCCTCCCTTGAAGGACCGTGAAGGGCATTCCGACACAATATGACTGATTGTCTGCACTGCCTCACCACAATCGCACTGAGGACTAGACATCTCCCCCACTTGTGGAGCCAAAAGTTACATCTTCCGTGACCGGTCCGCACTCTGTTCAGTGCCGTCCATATCCTTCTTGGAAGATGGAAACCAGGAAGTTTTCTGCAGGGGTCGGTGATCAATCCTAGCTCATCAGGGTTTGATGTAGCCCATTCTTCTCGCCAAGTTTCGTCCATATTGAACTTAGATTCAACAAGCATCTTGCCTAGCTGCCATGACGGATTTAATGACTGAAGATGCATGGAACTAACAAGTAGTTGGGAGGAAGCAGCCGTGGCCTACTTGCATTAAGTTGAAGCTGGAGCTGGCTTAGCACTGATAAGGTATGAATCCAAGAATATATCAAGTCTAGTTGTTGTTTGAGTCCTCAGTCTTTTAACTGGTTGGGCCGATAACCTAGATGTTAGGCCGCTTAAAACAACAATTATCATCATCATCTATCTTTTAACTGGTTTGATGCAGCTTTCCATGCCTCCCTGTCCTGAGCTAATCGTTTCATCTCTACATACTTTAGCTACCACACCCGACATATAAGACAATCTGTTTAACAATTTTAACCTTGGTCTACCCCTACAGTTCTTGTCCTTGGCCCTTCCTTCCGTAACTAACCTTGCTATTCCTGGGTGTCTTAGTATGTGTCCTACCAACCTATCTCTTCTCTTCATTAGCAGTCGCCAGAAACATCTCACTCCTCCCACTCGTCTTAATACAGCTTGGTTTGTCACCCTATCTACCCATCTGATCTTCATCATTCTCCTGTAACACCACATTTCAAACGCTTCAATTCTCCTCTTTTCTGTTGCAACAATAGTCTAAGTTTCACTTCCATAGAGCGCCACGCACCAGACAAAGGCTTTCAAAAATGATTTCCTAATACCTAAATCTATATTCGATGTCAACAAATTCCTTTTTTGTAGAAATGCCTTCCTTGCCTGAGCCAACCTACTTTTTATATCCTCTTTGCTTCGTCCATCACTGCTTATTTTGCTACCTAAGTAACAGAAGTCTCCTACTTCCTTCAGCTTTTCACCTGCCAATTTGATGTCGATAGAGGTTTCTGATTTATTTCGGCTGCATTCCTATATTTTTGTTTTACATTTATTAATTTTCAACATGAATTCTTTCCCCAAGATCAGGCTTGTCGGCCAAGATGACGATGTCGTCAGTAAAGCCCAGAGTTGAAATTAATTTTCCTTGAATCTTTACTCCAAGTTTGAATTTGTCTCCAATTTCCTTCATTGCTTGTTCAATGTAAAGATTGTTTCTCTCTGGCTTTCCATCCTCTTGTAGATTATCCTAGTATTCTCATATTAATTCTTAGAACCCTCCTGTTGTTTTATTATTTGACTAGTTTTTTAGCGTACCTCTCCACACGAAGTAGCTTATATCCCTGGACATCATAATTCTGTGACAGGAAGACATGTCTTAAGAACACGCAATTTTTTATCAAGCAAATGATACCTTCAAAAGAGTGAAACCAGAATTTTTCATGTTCTATTTATGAATTCCTTCAGCGAGTACTTACTCTGTAACACATCAGACGAATTATTCATCTGACATTTCATTCGTAAGGAGTAAGATAACGTGCAGTAAAAGAGTCATAAATACAACATTACTCAATGGCAGCACGCAAAGGAGAGGTCTGCATGGAACAATTTCACTGTCAGAAGAAAGGAATACTGAACGTGATGGGATACAGAATGAGAAATACCACATTTAGTAGCATTCCAAATATTTGGGGAAGAAATTATTTAACCCTTTATTAACCCCCCCCCCCCCAGCGGTTCACATCTAGTGGGACGTGGGTTGGCGACCACGGGACACCAGCTGAGTCCGGCATTGCTTCCACTTACTTATGCCGGGCTCCTCTCCGTCTTCTTTCTTGTCGACCTCTCTTGGTCTGCTCTTGGGGGCATTTTGTCCCCGTGGGCGGGCCCTTTCCTCTTTCCCCTTACCTATCTGCCTTTCATGGCTCTCCTTCCTTCAAAGTCCCTCCATCCTCATTCTTCGAGGGTTGAGGGCATTTCTTTTCTTCCTGTCCTTTATTTGTTTACCATTTCTTCTTCTAGTATGTAAGTCTGTAGTTAGTATTAGTTATAGTTTTCATTCTCAT
Source organism: Meconema thalassinum (assembly GCA_946902985.2). NCBI lineage: Eukaryota > Metazoa > Arthropoda > Insecta > Orthoptera > Tettigoniidae > Meconema > Meconema thalassinum. The sequence continues at coordinate 30,063,796 of OX336392.1, forward strand.
CTCATCTTTCACTATCACCCAAACCATTAGGGGCCGATAACCGAGATGTTAGGCACCTTAAAACAACAATTATCGTCATCACCTTTATAGGGCAGAATATTATTTTATTTGTATTAAGATAATTTAAATTTAATATTCATTTATTTTAAGTCTGATTGTTATAAAATGTTCTTTAACATGTTAATGCTCACAGTTATTTTTATAATTGTGCTTTTATATTATTTACATAATCTTACAGTTATTTAAATTTTAATGTTTATATATTTTATCTTATTTTATATTATCTTTAAGTTTTACCATTTTCCTTTTTTATTTTATTAAAAAACTATAAAGCACTTCTGGTCAAGGAGGTAAAGAAATAATATTCTGCTTACAGAAACATTAACACTTCCAAAATTAAATTTGTTGATATATGGCTCAACGATTCAATCATATGCATCTTGACAATTTAAATTGTCCTTATAGTAGGTGGTTAATATTATGGCCTCTAACTTATAAGGGTTAAACCGGCCACGAGAGCGCGGTGCGTAAAATAGGCTAGTGGCTAGTGGGACTCCATGTGCTCGACTTTCGGATGAGTGAATTCTAACATCATTATCTTAGCATTGTTGTTGTTGTTTGAGTCTTCAGTCTTTTGACTGGTTTGATGCAGTTCTCCATGCCTCCCAGTCCTGAGCCAATCGTTTCATCTCTACATAGCTACCACACCCTACATCCGAGGCTATCTGTTTAACATATTCTAACCTTGGTCTACCCCTACAGTTCTTGTCCTCGACCCTTCCTTCCATAACTAAGCTTGCTATTCCTGGGTGTCTTAGTATGTGTCCTGCCAACCTATCTCTTCTCTTCATTAGCAGTCGCCAGAAATATCTCTCCTCTCCCACTCGCCTTAATACCTCTTCGTTTGTAACCCTATCTACCCATCTGATCTTCATCATTCTCCTGTAACACCACATTTCAAATGCTTCAATTCTCCTCTTTTCTGCTGCACCAATAGTCAAAGTTTCACTTCCATAGAGCGCTACGCTCCAGACAAAGGCTTTCAAAAATGACTTCCTAATACCTAAATCTATATTCGATGTCAACAGATTCCTTTTTTGTAGAAAGGCTTTCCTTGCCTGAGCCAACCTACTTTTTATATCCTCTTTGCTTCGTCCATCACTGGTTATTCTGCTTCCTAACTAACAGAAGTCTCCTACTTCCTTCAGCTTTTCACCTGCCAATTTGATCTCCATAGAGGTTTCTGGTTTATTTCGGCTGCATTCCAGTATTTTTGTTTTACATTTATTAATTTTCATCATGAATTCCTTCCGTAAGACGGAATCCATACCATTCAAAAACTCATTCAAATCCTCAGGCTTGTCGGCCAAGATGACGATGTCATCAGCAAATCTCAGAGTTGAAATTATTTCTCCTTGAATCTTCACTCCCACTTTAAATTTTTCTCCAATTTCCTTCATTGCTTGTTCAATGTAAAGATTGAAAAGTATGGGTGATAAGTTGCAGCCTTGCCTTACACCTTTCTGAATATCAGCTTCTCTCTCATGTCCTTCAGCTCGAATAACTGATGTCTGGTTTCTGTATAGATTGTATATCACCCTCCTATCCCTGTACTTTATTCCAATCGATTTCAAAATGTCAAACAATTTAGTCCAATCAACGTTATCAAAAGCCTTTTCTAAGTCTACAAAAGCCATGAACGTTCTCTTATCTTTCCTTATTCTACCTTCCAAAATCAGCCTAAGAGTTAGTACAGCTTCCCTTGTTCCTACATTTCTCCTGAAACCAAACTGGACTTCACCCAACTCCGTTTTTATCTGGCTTTCAATCCTCTTGTAAATTATTCTAGACAGGATCTTTGAAGCATGAGTAATCAAGCTGATTGTACGATAATCTTCACATCTGTCAGCTCCCACTTTCTTTGTAATAGGGATGATTACATTCTTCTTGAAATCGGAATCCGCATAATGATGCAACCTATTATTATTTTTAATATTAATATTATTACCGACAGCGGTAGCTACGCTCACTAATGCGCAGCGCTAGGCCATAGGGTCATGCTACCTGTGGTCTTGGTTGACAGTGGGGTTCGAATTGGTTTTCTGTTGTTTCCCAATTTCAACTCCAGGTAAATGATGGGTCGGTATCTTCTGACAGGCCACGGTCGCTTCCTTCCCTCGTCGTGCACAGTTTTATTCACCTTCATTAATTTCATCTCTCATTAGCTCCTCTCATGAAGTAGCCATCAGGAAGGGCATCCAGCCGTAAATGGAAACACGGCACATAGAATGTCATCCCCAAACCCGTTAAAACGGGAATACTAAGGGGTACGCAAACATTACTAGGAGGAGGAAGAAGGAGGGAGGAGGAGAGAGGAGAGGGAGGAGGAGGGAGGGAGGAGGAGGGAGGAGGGAGGAGGAGGGAGGAGGATGGAGGATGGAGGAGGATGGAGGAGGAGGAGGGAGGAGAAGGAAGGAGGATGGAGGAGGAGGGAGGAGGATGGAGGATGGAAGAGGTGGGAGGAGGAGGGAGGAGGAGGGAGGATGGAGGAGGATGGAGGGAGGAGAAGGAAGGAGGATGGGGGAGGATGGAGGGAGGAGAAGGAAGGAGGAGGAGGGAGGAGCAGGGAGGAGGATGGAGGATGGAAGAGGTGGGAGGAGGAGGGAGGAGGAGAAGGAAGGAAGATGGAGGATGGAGGAGGTGGGAGGAGGAGAAGGAAGGAGGGAAAATGAGGAAAAGGGGGGAGGGAGAAGGAGGGAGAAGGGAGGAGGGAGGAGGATGGAGGAGGGAGAAGGGAGGAGGGAGAAGGGAGGAGGGGAGAGGAAGGAGAAGGAGGAGGAGGGAAGAGGTGGGAGGTGGAGGTATGATGAAGGAGGAGGAGGGAGGAGGGACGAATAGTATTAGTTGTTGTTGTTGTTGTTGTTGTTCAAGCGCGCTCCTTAAGTGGACATAACGAAGAAGAGGAAGAAGCATTTCATAAGTATAGCCTATATCGGTGTAAATAATTTAAAAAAAAAGCTTCTCTTTTGAATACACTCTTGAATTGAAATACAATCTGTCTACAGTATATGTTGTTAATAATAATTGATATGTCTCACATATAATCGTTCTGGATATTCCGTCAGATTCGTGAGACATATTGGTAATATCAATATATTTTATACATCAATTGAAATTAATAATAATAATAATAATTATAATAATATTAATAATAATAATAATGAAACAAAAGTTTGGTGCATTTCAGTCAGTCAACACGAATGTACCCAAAGAGAGCTGGGTTATGCCCTAATCCTGAAATAAATTACATGGGATTAATAAATACACTAGGAAGACCAGTTTCGATCGTCAAGCGATCATCATCAGATCCATTACACTTAGGCTATAACATCTATGTTGTAGAATACAGGTGAAAAATATTTACAATATGTACAATTATTTTGTTGCAGTATTGGTAATGCAACTGTCGGTGCATTAATAATAATAATAATAAATAATAACAAGAAGTTCCGTGACGAACTAAAGAGCCTACTTTTCTTAAAATTTAAGATTCATGCCAATGATTAATCTATATGGATCTATCTACATTAATGACGAAATTAAGTCGGTAATATCGAAATTTCTAATTAGTTCGAAATACTGTATACCTGGCATCATGTAGCCTAATAGAGAACAACAGTTGGCAGCCCTGGTGACTGAATATATATTCCTAGTTCCATCTCTTAAGGTACAGAATACAAAATTTGGTTGATGAAGTCCAATGGATATCATGACGTTACATGCAGTTAAACATTGGATCTAACAGCGCGCGTAAAATCATGTTGGCAACAATGGCATACATGCACTGGTCGGAAATAATCTGAAATAATATGATCTATTGTTGTGTCAATTTTGAATGAAATCCGTTAGTTAATATAGAAGTTACATGCATTTTAAAATTGGACCTATCAGCAGGCTTAGAATCATGTTGGCAGCACTGACGTAGGCCCATATTAATTACTCCAAATTAATCTAGAATGCCAGGTACTATACGTGTGCAAAGTTTAGAGCTATTGGCTTGCATACTTTCTGATATATTGATATTTAGGTAACAAAAGTAGAGACAGTATTTATTAACAGTTGGCAGCCCTGGTTACTCTTAAGAATCGGCATAGTCATATCTGTTATGGTAAACATAGTACACACGAAATTTGGTTGAAATCCAAATGATAGTATAGAAGTTACATGTATTTAAAGTTGGACCTCTCAGCAGGCTTAGAATCATGTTGGTAGCACTGACGTATATAAGTTACTCCAAAACAATATAGAATGTCAGGTACTATACGTGTGCATAGTTTAAAGCTGTCGGCTTGCATACTTTCTGATATATGGGTATTTGGATTTTAAAAAATGAGAGCATTTATTAACAGTTGGCAGCTCTGGTGGCTCTAAGGAATACGCTCAGTCATATCTGTTTATGTACACATAGCACATACGAAATTTGGTTGAATTCCAAATGATAGTTTAGAAGTTATATTCATTTAAAATTTGGACCTATCAGCAGGCTTATTATCATTTTGGCAACGCTGCCATGTATGGCCTCCTGGAAATTAAACTGCAATACTATTATCTATACGTGTGCCAATTTTTAAGTAGCTCCCATGCATACCTTCCAGGATATCCACCACGGAGCTCAAATTTGAATTGCAATTTTTCAGCAATTGGTAGCACTGACATCATTTTCAAATATGGCCGTGATATATTCAGTTATAGATCTTTACTCGTACCAAATTTTGTTTCGATTGCTGAAGCCGTTTAGGAGTTGATTTAAACACACAGCCAGACAGACAGACAGACAGAAGGACAGACAGACACACATTTGCCCGATCTCCTAAGTCTACTTTAACCTCATTTTTTCAAAATGTGAAAAGTAGGCTAAAAATAGTGAATATTTAAAGTAGGGTATTTAGATTTCATTTAAAACTTGCAGTGTGTTGCCTTCTCGTTCCAAGTAGCTAGTTCATGTAGCATTGGAAAGCGAAAGTAATTCTCTTCATCTGTCAAGACCACATTGTAATTTTCCAGAGAAATTATGAGATCTATGGAACGTGTTAGGTCAGTTAATAGTCTGCTCGAGAATTAGATGACTATCTTAATGTTGGCTGGCTCCATAAACTCATTCTCACACACACATTTCTCACGCTGCACCCCGGCATTCTCAGTCCCATTTTACAGGTACTCGACACGACAATGAAAATGGTTTCCGTGTATCACCTGCGGACGGGTCTACTTCGCTTTTTAACATTTTGTTTATACAGCAAATCCTACCTTCAAAAGACCCACTTATTATTAAACGAAAATATTTGACGGTCACCGTCCCGTGAACTTAGGGATGAACAAGTAGTTCCGTGAAGAACTATACAGCCTATTTTCATATATCCTACTTATGTTAATTGCCGCTAACAACATACAAAATTACAGTTTGATTGCTGTAATAGATTCGTAGATATTGAGAACCGACTAAATATTTTGTTTGATCGCCATGTTGGATTTTTATATATGTAGGCCATAGAGTTATGTACTCTTAGATGACGATAATTGCTTAGGTTCCTTATTCAAACGTTCACTTCGATCGCATGATTAATACACAATAAATAAAATCTCAATTTTAAAATTGCGCACAGCCGCCATTTTGAGGTTATGTGAACAATTAAACTAAATTAGATGCCAGTGCATTACAATGTGTATAAACATGAACTGTACTGTACTGTAGGCCTACTCTTTATCACCGTACAGAATGTCAGGGTGATATCAGTAATAGTTTCGGAGATATAGAAAGCGGTGAAATATTTCGCACTGCCGCCATCTTGAGGTTAAGTAAACAATTAAACTAAATTAGATGGCAGTGCATTACAATGAGCATAAACATTTGCTGTACTAAATTCCATTGTATTTGAATGGTTAAATCGCAAGAATAGTCTATTTAAAAGTCTCAAATTCGCTAGGCCGCCATGTTGGTTTTGCAGTTGACAGGTTTTTGAAGGTCACATAGGTGAACTTGTTGTAGTGCTCTTTATCACCGTAGAAACTACTGTATCAGGGTGATATCGGTAATAGTTTCGGAGATATAGAATGCCGGTGAAATATTTCACACAGCCGCCATGTTGGATTGGTGAGACGCAATAAAATTTCAAGAGCACGGTCAGGGTCAGCCAAATTAGTACTATGACTTCACAGATATTCATTGAAATCGCTCCAGCCATTTAGAAGTTATTAGAGGGACACACACGCACACATCCACACTCACGGATAAAAGGTAATCTCGTCAGCCCATTTTAGCCTATTTTCATGTTATAATAAAATAGGCTTATGAGATTACCTTTTGTCCGTGTGTATGTGTGTGTGTGTGTGTGTGTGAGTGTGTGTGTGCGTATGTGTGTCTGTGTGTCTGTGTGATGTGTGGCCCCCCTCATAACTTCTAAACGCCTGGAGCGATTTCAACAAAACTAGGTAAGTTCATAGAGGCTATGAACATAAGTTCACCTATAGGACTGTCAATAACCTGGTGAATACAAATCCAACATGGCGACGACGCGAAGTATACATATTTAAATAGACGTTCCTCGCGATTGAACCACCCGAGTGCAGTGAAACTTGGTACGGTAAATGCTTATACTAATGTTAATCCACTGGCATCTAATTTATTTCAATTGTTGTCATAACCACAAGATGGCAGCTGTACGAAATTTTAAAATCTCGTTTTTACTTCTTGTGTCCTAATCATGTGATTGAAGTTTGAATGCTACACGCACACAACAATCTTCATGTAACAGTACATAACTCTAAGCCCTACATACTGTATAACAAGTAGTTTCGTGAAGAACTAAAGCCTATTTTCATATATCCTACTTATGATAATTGTCTCTATCAGCATACAACATTTCAGTTTGATTTCTGTAATAGATACGTAGATATTGAGAACCGACTAAATATTGCGGATGGTCACCATGATGGAATTTTATACATGTAGGTCTTAGAGTTATGTACTGTTGCATGACGATTATGTTGGATTTGTGATCACCAGCTTATTGAGAGTCCTATAGGGGAACTTATATTCATAGCCCCTATGAACATAAAACTTCAAACTTCAATCGCAAGAAGTAAAAACGAGATTTTAATATTTCGCACAGCTGCCATCTTGTGGTTATGGAAACAACTGACATAAATTAGATGCCAGTGGATTAACATTTGTATAAGGATTTACTGTTCATGTGTCACTTTACTCGGACGGTTAAATTGCGAGAAACGTCTATGTGAATATTTATAATTCGCGTCGCCGCCATGTTGGATTTGTGATCACCAGCTTATTCAGAGTCCTATAGGGGAACTTATATTCACAGCCCCTATGAACATAAAAAATCAGTTTGATTGCTGTAATAGATTCGTAGATATTGAGAACCGTCTAAATATTTCGGATGGTTTCCATTTTGGATTGTTATATGTATAGGCCATAGAGTCATGTACCATTAAAGGAAAATTATTGCGTAGGTTCATTATTCAAACTTTCACTTCGATCGCATGATTACGACAGAAGAAATGAAAACGTAATTTTAACATTCGCACAGCTGCCATCTTGAGGTTATGTAAACAATTGAACTGAATTAGATACCAGTGCATTGAAATGTGTATAAATATTTGCTCTACCAAGTTTCATTGTGATTGGGTCATTAAATCGCGAGAAAAGCCTATTTAAAACTTTCAAATTCGCTTGGCCGCCATGTTCATTTTGTAGTTAAATGGTTTTTGAAAGTCTTATAGATGAACTTCCAGTAGTGCCCTCTATCTCCGTACAACATTTCAGGGTGATACCGGTAATAGTTTCAGAGATATAGAATGCCGTGAAATATTTCGCACAGACGCCATATAGAGATTATGTAAACAATTGAACGAAGTTAGATGTCGGTGTATTCCAATGTATATGAACAAATACTGTACCAAGATTCATTGCGTTTGGTTGGTTAAAATCGCGAGAAACGTGTATTTGAAAGTCACAACTTCGCTTGGCCACCATGTTGGTTTTGTAGTTACCTGTATTCCACGGCCAACGGAAATCAATGTACGCATTTTAATGGAAAATTTCCCAGAAGTCTCCCTTGTCTGCTGTAACAGTTGAATCTGTGCCTAACAAGGAATGTGCAAATAGGTCTTCCTCCTTTTGTTCTCCAACTTACACGTCTAAGTGTACGGTTATTGGCCTGTTTCGAATGCTGGCATAAATGAGCTGTCAATCAACAAATGCCTGTCTTTATGTGCATTGTAAGTGTTGCCTGTACAGTATTAATTCGTCGCAGAAATATATAAATACAACACTGAACAAGATATGTACCCCATTTTATTTTTAGCCTGTTGTTGTTTGAGTCTTCAGTCTTTTGACTGGTTTGATGCATCTCTCCATGCCTCCCTGTCCTGAGCTAATCGTTTCATCTCTACATAGCTCCGACACCCTACATCGGAGGCAATCTGTTTAACATATTCTAACCTTGGTCTACCCCTACAGTTTTTGTCCTCGACCCTTCCTTCCATAACTAAGCTTGCTATTCCTGGGTGTCTTAGTATGTGTCCTACCAACCTATCTCTTCTCTTCATTAGCAGTCGCCAGAAACATCTCTCCTCTCCCACTCGTCTTAATACCTCTTTGTTTGTAACCCTATCTACCCATCTGATCTTCATCATTCTCCTGTAACACCACATTTCAAATGCTTCAATTCTCCTCTTTTCTGCTGCACCAATAGTCCAAGTTTCACTTCCATAGAGCGCCACGCTCCAGACAAAGGCTTTCAAAAATGACTTCCTAATACCTAAATCTATATTCGATGTCAGCAGATTCCTTTTTTGTAGAAATGCTTTCTTTGCCTGAGCCAACCTACTTTTAATATCCTCTTTGCTTCGTCCATCACTGGTTATTCTGCTTCCTAAGTAACAGAAGTCTCCTACTTCCTTCAGCTTTTCACCTGCCAATTTGATCTCCATAGAGGTTTCTGGTTTATTTCGGCTGCATTCCAGTATTTTTGTTTTACCTTTATTTATTTTCATCATGTATTCTTTCCGTAAGACGGAATCCATACCATTCAAAAACTCATTCAAATCCTCAGGCTTGTCGGCCAAGATGACGATGTCATCAGCAAATCTCAGAGTTGAAATTATTTCTCCTTGAATCTTCACTCCCACTTTAAATTTTTCTCTAATTTCCTTCATTGCTTGTTCAATGTAAAGATTGAAAAGTATGGGTGATAAGTTGCAGCCTTGCCTTACACCTTTCTGAATACCAGCTTCTCTCTCATGTCCTTCAGCTCGAATGACTGCTGTCTGGTTTCTGTACAGATTGTATATCACCCTCCTATCCCTGTACTTTATTCCAATTGATTTCAAAATGTCAAACAATTTAGTCCAATCAACGTTATCAAAAGCCTTTTCTAAGTCTACAAAAGCCATGAACGTTCTCTGATCTTTCCTTATTCTACCTTCTAAAATCAGCCTAAGACTTAGTACAGCTTCCCTAGTTCCTTCATTTCTCCTGAAACCAAACTGGTCTTCACCCAACTCCGTTTCTATCTGGCTTTCAATTCTCTTGTAAATTATTCTAGACAGGATCTTTGAAGCATGAGTAATCAAGCTGATTGTACGGTAATCTTCACATCTGTCAGCTCCCACTTTCTTTGGTATAGGGATGATTACATTCTTCTTGAAATCAGGGGGTACCTCACCTGTCTCATAAATCCTACACACAAAGTGAAATAACCTGATCAGACCTTCATCTCCTATGCAGCGTAGCAACTCAATCGGTATATCATCTATGCCCGGTGCTTTTGCAAAAATGAGTAAAAAGTATACTTATGAGATCGATCCGGGCAAATGTGTGGCTGTCTGTGTTTGTGCGACACCCTCCCCCCCCCCCCCCTCTCTCCCTGCCACTATCAACACCTAAACGGCTACAGCAATCGAAACAAAATTTGGTATGAGTAAAGAACTATACCTGTATAATTCAAACCCATATTTGAAAATGATGTCAATGCTACCAACTGCTGAAAAACCTCACTTTAAATTTGCTCTCCGTGTTGGATGTCTTAGAAGGTATGCATGCGAGCTATTCCAAAATTGGCACACATGTAGATAATAATATTTCAGTTTAATTTCCTGGAGGCCATAGATGGCTGTGTTGCCAAAATGATTATAAGCCTGCTGATAGGTCCAATTTTAAAATACATGTAACTTCTATATTAACGAATGGATTTCATCCAAAATTGGCACTACAATTGATCATAATATTTCAGTTTATTTCTGACCAATACATGCATGACTCTGTTGCCAACATGTTTCTACGTCCATGCTATCCATTGGGCTGGAATCAAATGTTGTATTCTGTACCTTAAGAGATGTAACTAGGAATATAAATCCAGTCACCAGGGCTGCCAACTGTAGTGCTACATTATACCAGGTATATTTCGAACTAATTAGAAATTTCGATATTACCAACTTAATCTCGTCATTATCTTAGATAGGTCTATATAGATTAATCATTGGCATAAATCTTAAATTTTAAGAAAAGTAGGCTCTTTAGTTCGTCACGGAACTTCTTGCTCTCAGTGTGTTCATTATTATGCATGTTCGTGGTTTCATATTTTAGCATAGGCCTACCTCCATTAACCGGAAACCTCTCTTTAACGGAAAAAGATGTGAGTCCCGTTCGATTCCGTTGAATGCAGGTTTTACGGTGGGTGAGTGGTTATCGTGTCGGACTACCAACCCCAAGATTGGAGGTTCGCTCCTGGCCGTGGTAAGTGATTTTTGAAAGGCGGCTATAATACGACACTCATGTCATACGATGTTGGCATGTCAAATAACCCATTTGAATTCAGTAGGCCGTGTTCATAACGGCAATATTAATCTCGGGATTTTCCGCCAACACAAAGTTCCTCATTTCTCTACTAGAAAGCGCTATAGTGTTCAAGGAGCTTAGATATCTAACCTCCTTCACTTTCATAGTGCTTCAAGAAACAACGAAATTCGACATGCAAGCTACCCTCTGGGTGTCAAATTACAAAGCTTGCACCCGGCACCCGAGGCCATACGATATTATTATTATTATTAATAATAATAATAATAATACCGTACCACTCTGTGGTGAAGTGGTTAGCATTCATGGCAGTCATCCCCGATGTCTGGGTTCGATTCTCGGCTCTGCCAAGAAATTTAATTCTGACCTAGGGGGGTAGGAACGAGGTACACTCAGCCTCTCAGTACTGTTCGATTCCCGCATCACCTTTCATAGAGTTGGTTTTCCGTGGTTTCCCACTTCTACTCCAGGCGTATACAGGGATGATTTTATAACTTAGGAGTCCGCCCTGTTAGTTAGTTATTGAGGTTTCAAGGGGTGGAACTACGAGGTCATCTGCCCCAGTCTGCCGTATTGCGTAGTGGCTAGCAGTCTTGACTGCCACTGCGGAGGCCCGGATTCGATTCCTGGTTCTGAAAAGAAATTTAATTCTAGTCTAAGGGCTGTAAGGAGGTACAATCAGCCTCGTGAGGCAAAAGCTAGAAGAGGCGGGTTCAATTCTGACCTCAGTCATCCTGAAAGTGGTTTTCTGTAGTTTCCCACTTCTACTCTAGGTAAATGCCGGGATGGTTCCTAACCTGAGACCACAGTCACCTTCTTCCCAATCCTTATATGAATTGCAAATACACACACTAATACAGCCAACTCAATAACACAGGTTATCAGACAAATTACACCTTCTCCTCCTCCTCCTCCTCCTCCAGCGTTTTTTAACAAATTCCAAAGTTGAAGACAAAAAAGATGTGTACGGAAGAAGGAAGAAGATCAAAGCCCAGATAGGACAGTTGAAATGAGGTGGTCCTTAGTAGACCGATACGATTTAATACAAGTAGTTCCGTGAAGAACTATACAGTCTATTTTCATATATCCTTCTCATGATAATTGCCTCCATCAACATACAAAATTTCAGTTTGATTGTTGTGATAGATTCGTAAATATTGAGAACCGAATAAATATTTCAGATGGTCGCCAGTTTGGATTTTTATTTATGTACTATTACATGAAGATTATTGTGTACGTGTGGTATTCAAACTTCAATCGCATGATTAGGACACAAGAAGTAAAAACGAGATTTTAAAATTTCGCACAGCTGCCATCTTGTGGTTATGAAAACAATTGGAATAAATTAGATACCAGTGGATTAACATTTATCGTGGAAAGTTTCACTGCACTCGGATAGTGAAATCGCGAGAAACATCCATTTAAATATTTATATTTCGCGTCGCCGCCATATTGGATTTGTGCTCACCAGGTTACTGAAAGTCCTATAGGTGAACTTATGTTCATAGCCTCTATGAACATTTAAAAAAAACAGTTTGATTGCTGTAAATCTATCTATCTATCTATCGTATGGCTTTTAGTGCCGGGAGTGTCCGAGGACATGTTCGGCTCGCCTGAGTCTGTAGCTGCTTCCAGCGGACATCCTAAAGGGTGAGCTACAAGTTCCGTTCAATTTCAAGTAGTTCCAACTTTCGCCACCAGATATCAATGAAACCTAGTGGTGAACGTTGGAACTTTGATAGAGCGTTCTGACGAAATCTAACCTAACAAATTTTGCTTTACACAAGTTTAATCTGTGAAAGGATCTTTTACATGCCATAAATCTATGACATGGTACAGGCGGCTTTACTTCCCCTCCGAAGGAAGGCATACTGAAGGATTTTTAACGCTCTTAAAAATCCGATGACTTCGGCCGGGTTTGAACCCGCTATCTTGGGCACAGCAGTTCAGCATGCTACCGACTATGCCACCGAAGCCGCTATTGCTGTAAATGATTCGTAGATATTGAGATCCGTCAAAATATTTCGGATGCTCGCCATTTTGGATTTTTATATGTATAGGCCATAGAGTCATGTACCATTCAAGGACAATTATTGCCTAGGTTCATTATTCAAGCTTTCACTTCGATCGCATGATTACGACACAAGAAATAAAAACTTAATTTTAAAATTTCACACAGCCGCCATCTTGAGGTTATAGAAAAATTGAACTAAATTAGATGCCAGTGCATTACAATATGTATAATAAATTATTGTACCACATTTCACTGCGCTCAGATGGTTAAATCACGAGAAAAGTCTTTTAAAATGTTTCAACTTCGCATGGCCGCCATGTTCGTCTTGTACTTTACATGTTTTTGAAAGTTAATAGATAAACTTTTAGCAGTGCCCTTTATCACCGTACAAAATTTCAGGGTGATATCGGTAATAGTTTCGTAGTTATAGAATGCCAGTGAAATATTTCGCACAGCCGCCATTTTGAGGTTATGTAAGCAATTGAACTAAATAGGACGCCGGTGCATTACAATGTGTATAAACATTTGCTGTACCAAGTTTCATTATGTTTGGATGGTTAAATGGCGAGAAAATTATATTCAAAGTCTCAACTTCGCTTGGCCGCCATGTTGGTTTTGTAGTCACCAGGATTTTTGAAGGTCCCATCGGTGAATTTCTAGTAGTTTCCTTTATCTCCGTACAAAATTTCAGGGTGATGTCTGTGATAGTTTCGGAGATACTGAATGCTGGTGAATTATTTCGCACATCCGCCATGTTGGATTGGTGAGACACCAATAAAGTTTGAAGCGCACGGTCAGTGTCGGCCAGAATGGTGCTATGATCTTACCGAGTTTCATCGAAATCCCTCCAGCCGTTAAGATTTTATTAGGGGGGGGGGGGGAACACACACGAATCACACACACACACGGACAAAAGGTGATCTCATAAGCCTATTTTTTTTCTTTCATGAAATGAAAATAGGCTAAAAAGAAAGGAGAATTATAATGATAATGCACTCGATTGATTCAATTAAATTGAGTTACCGCCCCCCCCCCCCTCATTTTAACCGTTTTTCAACATCATATAATGTTTAGTCCTATGAGATCACCTTGTGTGTGTGTCCCTAATACAAATTGATTGACAGGAACAATTTAACCAAAACCTGGTAAGAATTAATCCTTTCCTCATTCGTCTCAATATAGCATGATCTGGAGAAGCTTGATCGCAATTTAAGTTGTTGTTATCGCCGAATCAAGTAGGAGCTTGGATATCGTCGAAATCACCCTGAACCGAAATTCCATGGAATTTAAACGAGAGACAAAGGCCACGCAACTATCATCATAGTACTGGAATAACAGGAGGTTTTAGAATAAAGGACATTGTCCAACTAAGAGAGACAAGATTCAGTTGGATGAATCACTACATATTTAAGGTTTTACTGCGTTTTAACTCCCCAAGGTATTGTTTGGACTAATTAACGTTATAGAACTTTTCGTTTGTGCAAATCAGTCTGCATAACCCAATTATCACAGCCTTTACTACAGGGCGCTAGGAAACGTTCTCCGCTGTGGCTACGTGCAGCTGTGAGAGGTTGCGTCATCAGTTTAGTTGGCAGCACAGTGTCCTTGATAGGGTGAAGGCCACATGTCCGGGCTGTGGGTTGTCGAAATCGTCAGTGCGTACAGTTAGATTATTGGAAGAGTGCAACAGTACGTTATGAATGGCTGTGGTGAGAACAAAGTTTACAGCCGTGCTGCCAACGTAACTGGTGACGCTATCTCTCGCAGCAGCTTTTAGGAACTGCGGAGAACATTCCCTGGCGCACTGTAGTATACAAGTTATCATAAATAACTGCTATGCCATAGGTCGCGGGTTCAAAACCGGCCGAAGTCGTCGGATTTTTGAGAGCATTAAACTCCTTCAGTATGCCTTCCTTCAGAGGGGAAGTAAAGCTGGTGAGCCCATGTCATAGATTTATGGCATGTAAAAGAACCTACCACTACAATTGGTAGTGTGTAGCTAAATTTGTAGGTTATTAATTATAAACGCTCTACCTAGTTCGAACGTTCGCCGATAGGTGTCAGAGAATGTGGCATTTCTGGTTGCCAAAGTTGGAACTACTCGAAATTGGGGAGCCTATGGGTATTCAATTAAAATTCCCTGCTATGGCCATTGGCTGCAATTCTAATATAATAAATAATGATAATAATAATAACAATTACAGACTAACTAAAAGAATTCTCTACCTGGCCCTTTCATTAAAAACCAAGAAATTGAAACAGATCTCCAGGAAATCAACATCTAAGAAGACATTGTACGGGACAGATGTAAATCCCAAATCGATAATCATCAATCCGGAGACAAACCCAACCCCACAGCCACTACAATTTGGACAGAGGAACCAACGAAGAAGCTCAGCGAGAGGACGAAGAGATTTTGGGAGGAAAAGAAGGCAAACACATTAGCTAAGTAGGTTCAACCGAGTAGGGCATATGAATGTAAAAAACAGATAACTAAATACCTACTTGAATATAATACAAACAACAGTAAAGAAGATAGATTGTGTTAATTGTCAAGCGGTATAACACGTTGTAGAGGTGTCAAGTATTGATAAGTTATATTTGCTGTTATTTATTTAATCGTATGGTAATTTATACAATATACAATTATACATAACAAGGTATAATCAAACTATAAAGTCCATCCTTCTCAACCATTCGGATGTGAGAGCGAACAAATCGTCAGGAATGCCAGGGTACGAATAAAGAGGACAGCGTTGGACCACATATTCGATCGTCTGTTCTTCCAAGTTACACTCACACATTGGTGAGCTGATCCAGCCCCACTTGTACCTGAACTAATTGCAGCTACCATGTCAAGTCCTCAGCCTGTTGATGCGGCACCAGAAGTTCCTCGGTAAGTCAAAGCCGTGTGGTTTCTTTGTGGGATCAAGATGGTGGGCACTTGTTCCCAATGTTATAGTTGACCACTCATGCTTCCAGCTTTCATTTAGGTCAAATCCAGTAGCAATGAGTTGCCCCGCAGTGACACTGGTCTTCTAGATTACAGTCGTTCCTGTGACTGTGAATTATTGGTGCAATGGCAATGAAGGTGATGCTACCCTTCCTCCTTAAGTGAGGTGGAGGGATGTGACTCAACGTGGAGTCGATTTGATGGAACCAGTGATGCAACGCATTGTATCATTCAATATTGTGTCTAATATTTGCTGTAATTTTGTGTATAAAAGATGGCACTTTTAATATGATTTACATTGCCACAAATGCTTCTTGACAAAAGTGTTTTGGATTAATTTCTTATTAGCTTGTTTTCACCAATTATTGAGATAAACAAGCTTAGTTATTGAAGGAAGGGTCGAAGACAAGAACTGTAGGGGTAGACCAATGTTGAACAGATTGTCTCGGATGTAGGGTGAGGTAGCTATGTAGAGATGAAACGATTAGCTCAGGACAGGGAGACTTGGAGTGCTGCATCAAACCAGTCAAAAGACTGAAGACTCAAACAATAACAGTTTGAATTTTGAAGTACAGTAGTTTTATAAGATTTTAAAGCAATAAATTGATATATGTGTAAAATTGTTTGCCGGCCCCGTGGTGTTGGGGTAGCGCGCCTGCCTCTCACCCGGAGGCCCCGGGTTCGATCCCCGGCTCCGTCAGGGATTTTAAAACTGACGTGAGGGTTGGAACGGGGTGCACTCAGCCTCGTGAGGACAATTGAGTAGCTGTCTGACAGTGAGACAGCGCCCCGATCACGAATACCAAGATTAACGGCCGAGGGGACCCGACGCGCTGATCACGCGTCACCCCAATATCTGCAGGCCAAATGGCTGGGCAGCGGTCGCTTGGTCGGCCTTAGCCCGTCATGGGCTGGATAGTGCCAGGGGTTGACTTTTTTTGTAAAATTGTTTTGTGTATCACAAGTCATGTAATGAAAGTCTTTATAATTTTCGAATATGGTCACAATCTTTATGGTTTTAATAGTAAATTCTCTCCTAGTTGGAGAAGGCTCAGTAAGAGCCAAAACGTTTACAGTACTAGGATTTTAGTTTATCTTAATAAAGTAGTGATGACACGGTAGAAACGTTTTTTTCTTTCAAGCCTTTACATTTATATTAAGGTGATAATGAACTTGTGTTTTTGTAGTATCTGTTCTAGGTTGCGTGTAACTGGAGTTAGGATTGGGAAAGAGGCGGCATTGACCTTGAGTTAATACTCTCCCTATCAGGTGCGTATTGTAAGTATGTTCCTTGATGTAACAACTATCTTCTGTTTCTTTTGTTAATGCTCTGTGTACGCACTCTATGGAAGTGTAGTATTCACTGTGATCCAAACTGGAGGCATGCAGTTTATATAATAAAATTGTTGCACTCGAAACTGTTATTGATTATGATGAAAAGAATCTGAGAACGCCGGGTAGGCTTTAGATACAACACGTACCACGAAAATGAGTTTGGAAGAGGAGGATGGTAGATCTGGATGTACGTTTTGACTGCCTAATGTAGTGCGTCTCCAGGGTCACCCTTATAGAGACGACATTCCAATCATTTCGGAGTGGAAGCCTGAAGCCTGATTTGCCTATAGCATAAGAGGGCTGATGTGGGAATCGAACCCTCCTCTGGGACTCTGTTATGCCTCGCGAGACTGTGTGTACCCGGTTTCAGCCCACATATCAGAACTACATTTCTTGTTAGAGCCGGAAATTGGAACCAGGACCCTAAGCCTAAAGGCTATTCTCTTCACGAAATAGCAATGAAATTTAACCATTTATAGGACAGACTAATTTTTTCTAATTAGCCTATTTTCAATTTTGAAAAAATAGGCTTATGAGATCACCTTTTGTCCGTGTCCGTGTGCGTGTGTGTGTGTGTGTGTGAGAGGCGTGTGTGTGTGTCCCCCTAATAAAATCTAAACGGCTGGAGCGATTTCAATGAAACTCGGTAAGCTCATAGCACTATTCCCGACGACCTCGACCGTGCCCTTCAAATTTTGTTACGTCTCACCAATCCAACATGGCGGCTGTGCGAAATATTTCACTAGCATTCAATATCTCTGAAGCTATTACCAATATCACCCTGAAATTGTGTACGGTGATAAAGGGCACTACTAGAAGTTCACCTATGAGACTTTCAAAAACCTGGTGACAACAAAACCAACATGGCGGCAAAGCGAAGTTGAGACTTTTAAATAGACTTTTCTCGCGATTTAACTATCCAAACGTAATGAAACTTGGTACAGCAAATGTTTATACAAATTGTAATGCACTGGAGTCTAATTTAGTTCAATTGTTTATATAACCTCAAAATGGTGGATGTGCGAAATATTTCACTGACATTCTATATCTCCGAAACTATTACAGATATCACCCTGCAATTTTGTACGGTGATAAAGGGTACTGATACAAGTTTACCTATGTATATTTCATAAACCTGTAAAGTACAAAACGAACATGGCGACCAAGCGAATTTGAAATGTTTTAATAGACTTTTCTCGTGATTTAACTCTCTGAGCGCAGTGAAATGAGGTACAGTAAATGATTTTGCAGATTGTAATGCACTGCCATCTAATTTAATTCAATTGTTTACATAACCTCAAGATGGCGGCTGTGCGAAATTTTAAAATTAAGTTTTTATTTCTTGTGTCGTAATCATGCGATCGAGGTGAAAGTTTGAATAATGAACCTAGGCAATAATTGTCCTTGAATGGTACATAACTCTATGGCCTATACATATAACAATCCTAAATGGCGAGCTTCCGAAATATTTAGACTGTTCTCAATATCTATGAATCTTTTACAGCAACCAAATTGAATTTGTTTATGTTCATAGAGACTATGAACATATGTTCACCTAAAGGACTTTCAGTAACCTGGTGAGCACAAATCCAACATGGCGGCGTCACGAAGTATAAATATTTAAATGGACGTTTCTCGCGAATTAACTACCGAGTGCCGTGAAACGTTGCACATTAAATGCTTATACAAATGTTGATCCACTGGCATCTAATTTATTTCAATTGTTTGCATAATCTCAAGATGTCTGGTGTGCGTACTTCTAAAATCTCGTTTTTACTTCTTGTGTTGTAATCATGCGATTGAAGTTTGAATACCACACGTACACAATAATCTTAATGTAATAGTACAAAAATAAAAATCCAACCTGGCGACCATCTGAAATATTTAGACGGTTCTCAATATCTACGAATCTGTTACAGCAATTAAACTGAAATTTTGTATGTTGATAGTGGCAGTTAACATAAGTAGGATATATGAAAATAGGCTGTATAGTTCTTCACGGAACTACTTGTTCATATTTCAATTTCTTTTATTTAAATTTTCATTTCAGCTCTAATTTTTGTTTTACTTATTATAATTTTGATTTTAATTTTTGTTATTATTCAATATTATTAATTGTATTTATATAATTTTAAAAATTCCCTTTATTTATTATCTTTAATTTTATATTTTTTATTTTTACAATCCAATTTTTACTTTCATTTCAGGGTGTTTTATTTTTATTCGTATATTTATGTTTTATTTTATTGTTTAGTTTTAATATTTTTATAATTATAATTTTGATTTTTGTTATGATTCAATATTATTAATTTTATTTAAGCAAATTTAAAAAAATCTTTATTTATTATCTTTAATTTTTAATTTTTATTTTTTAAATTTTATAATCTTAATTTTATTTTAAATTTTAGTGTGTTTTATTTTAATTTGTATATTTATGATTTATTTTATTGTTTCATTTTAATATTTTTTATTATATAATTTACTAGAAATTTTAGCCAGCACCATAGTTCGAGGAGACAGATATAGGCCTAATATTTCCGAGAAATGTTGTTGTAATTAGGCTGAAAGTTTCTACTATTAGCAACTTTGATAATAGTCTACTAACTCTTTTTATAGTCGGTGGTTGATGTATAGATCACTATCCTCACACATATCTATTTAAGTTGAGTACTCTGCCGTCTGTGCTCTGGCTGCAAGCGCTTTAAACAATATTGAAGTCTACTGTTTTAAGTTAGGGAGTGTAAATTAGGGAATTGCTAATGAATGCTACATGTTTGTTCTGTAAGACAATAGGGGGCTAGCGAGCCAGGCCTCGGTACTGATCAATAAGTAAAGACTGAGGGCCTACTGCAAGGAACTGTGTGTGTGTGTGTGTGTGTAACATGCGTGCGTGCGTAGCTCTTCCTACTGTTGCCATGACAACCGAGACGCTTCTTGCTTGTTCCACCGTCGCCACGGCATGCACTAGCCTGGCTTCCGCTAAAACAACAGTTGATTCAAAACTTGTGGCTTTTCCTCCAGCCCAGTCGTGGTGAGGCTTCAGCCCTCCCTCCGATCCTCAACCCCAACAAGTCGAGCAGGCGAGTGCTGGGCATCCATTCTAACTGACGTTCCCTGAGAGCAGTGGCGCATTCCATAAGCTGCCTGCGAGTGAGATAAGAGCCAATCAGAACGAATAAGACCACCTCTTGCTGTAGTGGCTAGCATTCTTGGCTGTTCGCCCGGAGCTCTGGGTTCGATTCCCGGCTCTGCCAAGAGATTCTAATTGAGGTGTGAGCTCTGGAACGGGGTACACACTGCCTCGAGAGGCAAAACAGAGAAGAGGAGGGATCGATTCATACCTCAGCCACGTTAAATGTGGTTTGCTGTGGTTTCAAACTTTTTCACCAGGCAAATGCCGGGATGGTTCCTAACTTAACCCACGAGGACTGGACGAGGCTTAAATAATGCTCTATATTTTCGTTTTGGTCAGCCCTTATTTCCTGTCGCTTACTGTACCTTCCTTCCTAGCCTTGAACTTCACCCTGCAAAAGAAACACATCCATAGCTTTTGGAGCACTCAAGTTGTTTCTATATTATTTACGGTCGGGTCAGATTTACCCATGGCGCCAGTCCTCGCGTGACAATTTTGCAGCTTACGTTAGTCGGAACAATCTGTAAAAAAAACAAGAAGTTCCGTGAAGAACTATAGAGTCTACTTTTCATGCCAATGATTATTCTACAGTAGCCTATATGAACCTATCTAGAATAATGACGAAATTAAGTTGGTAATATTGAAATGTCTAATTAGTTTGAAATATACCTGGTATAATGTAGCCTAATAGAGCATTACAGTTGGCTGCCCTCGTGACTGATTATATTCTTAGTTCCTTCTCTTAAGGTACAGAATAAAAAAATTGGTAGAAGTCCAATGGACGTTACATGCAGTTAGATATTGGATCTATCAGCACACGTAAGAGCATGTTGGCAACAATGTCATGCGTGTGCTGGTCAGAAATAGCCTAATCTGAAATATTATGATATCTTGTTGTGCCAATTTTGGACGAAATCCATTTGAGAGTATAGAAGTTACATGTACTGTATTATAAAATTGGACCTATCAGCAGGCATAGAATCATGTTGGCAGCACTGACTTACATTAATTATTCCAAATTAATCTAGAATAACAGGTGCTAAACGTGTGCAAAGTATAGGGCTGTTGGTTTGCATACTTCCAGATATATTGATACTAGGTTAAAACAAGATGTTCAGTAAAGAACATATAGCCTACTTTCTCCTAAATGTATGAGTATAGTTATAACTCGTTGTTATTATCAAAGAGTATAATAGAACTATTCTTTGTTGAAGACCTTAGAAACGATTTACCTCTACCAAACGTCACGACCTAGATAAAAACTGCTACCATCATTGAAGAAAGAAAGAAAGAAAGAAAGAAAGAAAGATAAGAAGTATATCAAGAATGTTATGGATCTGGAGACATAATCGACCGGACTGGCGGCGTGGCTCAGCGGTAACGTTCTCGCTTGCTGGGCCCTAGGTTGCAGGTTCGTATCCTGGCGCAGTCAGCTGGCATTTGAGGGTGCACAAATGCTAGGGAGCCGTGTCAGTACATTTACTGGCACGTTAAAGATCCCTTCGGGCCAAAATTCCGGCACCCCGGTGTCTCTAAAAGCAGCTGTGACAGACAGTTGGCAACAGTTATTTTTGTCTTTTGTGAGAAGAAAAGGACAAGGAACAGTGCATCCAAGATGGAGTCTTTTGAGTGTTATTTGTAAGGTGTGTGCATTTTTTCTTGTGAATAAATATCTTTTCATTTTCCCGAATAAGTACGAAGTGACGTTTCTGTTCGTAACATCTGGCGACCGTGACAGGATATAGAAAGGAAAATGAGCGATACTCGAAGTTTGATCAGAAAACGTGGTGTATACCGTGCATCGTTCACGAAAATTGTAGCTTCACTTCAAGTTTTGTTGGAGAAAGAAATAAAGGACATAGTCGCTATCCGAGGAGATTACGCCTTAGTGGAAGAGAAGGCTAACCTCATAAGTAATCTGGACCAGGAGATCTTCCAACACCTCATGGAAGATGCGGTGTCAGAAGAAGACCTGATCACAGAAGTAGACGGAGTAGATGACTATAAACGCAAGTTTCATATGTTAGCAGCGGCTGTTTCCGATGCTCTTGCAATGGAGAGAAAACGTGAAGACGAAGTCCAGTCAACAGTAAGCACCAGTAACACTCATAACCTAAAAAGTAAATATCGCCTTCCAAAGATCGAATTCCGAAAATTTGGTGGAAATCTACGAGATTGGTTAGGTTTCTGGAATCAATTTCAAAAGATTGATGAAGATGAAGGGTTAGATAATGCCGATAAATACGAATATCTTATCCAAGCAACATTGCCAAACTCCAAAGCTCGCGACATCGTTGATAGTTTTCCAGCCACAAGTGGAAATTACCCTAAAGCAATACAGAAACTTAAATCACGTTTTGGCAAAGATTCTTTGTTGGTGGAAGTCTACACTAGAGAACTATTGACAATGATGAATTCTTGTAGTAGTCTTGACATCTCATCATTATATGACAGACTCGAAACTCAACTTGGTGCTTTGGAGAGCCTAGGTGTAACTTCCGAGAAATATGCAGCAATGTTATTTCCTATGATTGAATCATGCTTGTCTATAGATGTGTTACGTGCCTGGCAGAGGAGTGGCGGTGGGAAGGAATGTGAACCTAGTGAACGTCTTAAAGGTTTGATGAAATTCCTGGAGAATGAAGTAGAGAGTGAGGAAAGGATCAAACTGGCCATCCCAAGTAAAGGTAACATCAATGTGAATCCTGACAAGTCAAAAGGTACGAAGAAAATTGACATTTACAGTGAATCGCCACCTACCGCAGCTGCACTTGTGGATTGTAATCTTAAACTAAACTGTATATTTTGTGATAGGTCCCATGCTAGTTCAAACTGCTCCGTGGCAAAGCAGATGGCTTTAAAGGAGAGAGTCTCAATTGTGAAGAATAAGAGAGCATGTTTTCTCTGTCTGAAGAAAGGACATGTTTCAAAGATGTGCAGAAGTCAGTTAAAATGTGATTCCTGTAGCAAAAAACATAACAGCCTAATATGTCTAGGCCCAACACATTCCTCTGAAGCTACCAATGAGAAACTTCAGTCTCACTCTTTGATTTCAAATGAAGAACGTAGTGGTGTGCAAGGTGTTATTTTGCAAACATTAAAGGTGAAGGTCATTGGAGAATCCTCTGCAATGGAGGTAAGGGCTCTACTGGATACTGGCAGTCAGAGATCTTATATGCTTGAATCAGTGGCACAGAAGTTAGGTTACAGTAGTCATCGCACAGAAATGCTACGCCATTCACTATTTGGTGGGGTAGTCACCGAAGAGAGACAGCATATGTGCTATAGGATCTACATAGAGAGTTTAGGAAAGCCTTATGCTTGCAATTTTGAAGTCTTAGGGCAACAAGTAATTACAGGGTACAATACTATGTTAAAGGGCCCATGGTTGCAAGAACTAAGAGCAAAAGGGATACAGAATTATGATACTGAAGGTCCCATTGAACTATTAATAGGCGCTGATGTCGCTGGAAAGTTAATGACTGGACAAACGTGTACACTAAGCAATGGTCTTGTATGTATTGAGACTCTGCTGGGGTGGACTGTGATGGGTAAAGTAGTTTCCGGAGATCAATCAAGCATGACCAACCTCGTCACTTCTCTCTTTATCAGAGATGCTTCAGTTGAAAATCTGTGGGAACTGGACGTGCTAGGTATCAGCGATCCTGCCGTAAAGAAAACTAAAACTGAAGAAAACTTTGCAACAATGGAGCACTTTCAGAAAACCGTGTCTATTAATGGAGAATTTAGGTATGAAGTCCATTTACCCTGGAAAGAAAACAAATCATTTCTTGTATCTAACAGGGTCATGGCTGAGAAGAGGTTAGTCAACACAAGGAAGAAAGTGGAAAATTTTGGACTAGGCGAGACGTATGAAAATATTTTCAACGAGTGGGAAAGGAGTGGTGTTATTGAACCGGTTCAGGAGGATGAAAACTTCAGACACTATCTACCGCATCGAGCTGTTGTGAAGGAAAGTAGTTCAACGACACCTGTTCGTCCTGTATTTGACGCCTCAGCGAAGGAAGCGGGAACCCCTGCTTTGAACGATTGTTTGTATGATGGCCCCAACCTGATTGAGCTAATCCCTGCTATTCTTCTTAGATTCCGAGAGAGGAAAGTAGGAATTATTGCAGACATTGAGAAGGCCTTCCTTCAGATAAGCATACGGAAAGAAGATCGAAACTATATCTGCTTCCTGATGTGGCAGGACGTTGGGAATAATTACAAGATCTTCAAGCATGCCAGGCTGGTTTTCGGCTTAACTTGTAGTCCGTTTCTCCTGGTGGCGGTCTTGGAGTATCACCTGAAGAAGTACTTGGAAAACCCGCAATTCAATCCCCTATTCATCGAGAGACTTCTACAGAGCTTCTACGTGGACAACGTTGTCACTAGCCTTGACAGGGAATCGGAGGTGGGCGAGTTTATCAATCAAGCTAGTAGGGTATTATCAGAAGGCAGTTTTAATTTGAGGGGATGGCAGTTCTCTCAGGATGATGACCAGTCTGCTACCCTTTCATCTGTTTTGGGACTGTTATGGGATCGACAGGAGGATACACTTACTTTAAATTTGCATTGGTTGAATAGCCTTCAGGTGGGAGAAGTGACAAAAAGGACAATTCTGTCACTCGCACATCGAATTTTTGATCCAGTTGGTGTGACATGTCCTGTCACCCTTTGTGTTAAACTGTTGATTCAAAGAACCTGGAAGACTCATATAAGATGGGATAGTGCAGTTGATGAGAAGTCCAGAGACGAGTTTCTGGCCTGGGTAAAGGATCTACCTCACCTGGTAGAAATCAAGATTCCTCGATGGTTTGGAAGAAGTGACCATGTGCAAATTCATGTCTTCTGTGATGCCAGCCAACTTGCATACGCAGCAGTAGTCTTCATAAGATGCGATTCCAACAATCAAGTGAGTGTACAGTTATGTGATGCAAGATCTCGTGTGGCCCCCCTCAAGGAAGTGACAATCCCCAGATTGGAATTGCTGGCAGCTACAATTGGTGCACGGTTGCTTAAATGTGTGTTGGAATCTATTTCACTGGAAGTTCATGAGTTTTTTCTCTGGTCTGACTCGTCCACAGTTCTAGCATGGATCTGCAGGACTGAGAACTGGTCGGTGTTTGTCCGCAATCGTGTGAATGAGATCAGGAATTTGACCAATTTAAACTGCTGGCGACATGTTCCAGGTTCATTGAATCCAGCTGATTTACCGTCACGTGGCTGTTCTGCTTCGCAATTAGTAGCCTCTCGATGGTGGGAGGGACCTGCCTGGTTGTACGAATCTCCAGATTGTTGGCCTCAAACAAAAGTGGTGTATGACGAAGAGAGTATCGCAAAGGAAATGAAGAAAAACCCTGTGAATTCTATGACTGCAACCAATGAAGGTCCCCTCTGGTATGCCAGGTATTTTTCCAGCTATCACAGAATAGTTCATCTAATCGCATGGATTCTTCGTTTCTGTAAGAATTGTCTTAGACGTGAGAGGATCTCGCAAGAAAATCTGCAAGTTGAAGAGTTAGAAAGGGCTGAAATTAGACTCATTTCTATAATTCAACGAGAAAGCTTCCACGGATTAGTTGATAAACGTCTATCTTCACTACATCCATTCCTGGAAGATGGTGTTCTCAGGGTTAAAACGAGACTACTACTGCGAGAAGATTTGAAGCAATTCAGGTTCCCAATGATTCTCCCGGTGAACCATGTCATCACCTCTCGCTTGATTATGGATGAGCACGTGAAAGAAAATCACATTGGAGTACAACTTCTTCTTAATCATCTGAGACAACGCTTCTGGATCATCGGTGGAAGGAGGACAGTTAGAAAAATTATAAGAAAATGTGTCAAGTGCCGGAGGCATGATGGACAACATACCGAAATCACTCAGGCCCCTCTGCCCCTGGACCGCATACGGGAAGCCTGTGTATTTGAAGTGATAGGAGTGGACTTGGCAGGTCCGGTGTTCCTGAGGGATGAAAGTAAAGCTTGGATTGTAGTTTTCACATGTGCGGTGTATCGCGCTGTTCATCTCGAAATGGTTACTTCTCTCTCCACAGAGGCGTTTGTGCAAGCGTTCCGGCGGTTTGTAGCAAGAAGAGGACGCCCCTCTGTGATTTACTCAGACAATGGTACAAATTTCACGGGTACAGATAACGCGTTTCAAAGTGTTGACTGGGAGAATATTTCCAAACACCATTCGGTTGAACGTATTACTTGGAGATTTAATCCCCCTAGTGCTCCTTGGTGGGGAGGCTTCTGGGAAAGGTTAATACGTCTAATTAAACAGCTTCTGAAACGAGTTTTGGGTAAAGCCTGTCTAACTTACCAAGAAATGCTTACCCTTCTCTGCAGTATAGAAGCCACCATAAATGCAAGACCGCTAACATATCTGACCGATGGATGTGAAGATATAAGTCCACTCACCCCTGCCTGCTTTCTACAAGAAATTAAGACAACTGGAGTTCCAGAATGTGATGCATTGGATGCTATAACCCTGAATCAAAGAAATCGTCATCTTCTGAACCTAAGAATGGCATTGAAAAAAAGATTCCAGCAGGAATATCTGGGACTTTTGGCACTCGGTAAACCGAGTTGTAAACCAACTCTTTTGTTCAAGAGAGGTGACATTGTCCTAGTTGGATCAGATGGCACTAAGAGGATAGATTGGCCCCTTGGAAAAATTGTGGACTTGTTCCCTGGAACTGATGGTAATACAAGACTTGCAAGGGTTGTTACATCAAAAGGAGAACTCTTGAGACCAATACAGCGACTCTACCCACTAGAAGTACCTGATGAAGACAGCACACCTTTAAGGACTGGCTTGAATAAGAAAACGGCTACTGCTTTAGGAGAGCCGACTGGAACTGGTGTTCAACCCCCAAAGACTACACGTTCGGGTAGAACTGTCAACGTTCCTGCAAGATATGTGGAGTAGTTGAGGATGTCTTGTTGAGGATGTCTTTCCTCAACGGTGGGAGGCTGTGACAGACAGTTGGCAACAGTTATTTTTGTCTTTTGTGAGAAGAAAAGGACAAGGAACAGTGCATCCAAGATGGAGTCTTTTGAGTGTTATTTGTAAGGTGTGTGCATTTTTTCTTGTGAATAAATATCTTTTCATTTTCCCGAATAAGTACGAAGTGACGTTTCTGTTCGTAACAGCAGCAGTAGTTAAAAGGGATGTAAAACCAATAACATTATTATTATTATTATTACGACCTGCCGTGGGCAACATCCAACTTTGAGTTGAGGCATGTCTTTACACGTCTGGTTGTGCATGGCTTTCACAACCCTAATTGAATTAACAAATCTTTCCATGACCCTACAGAGACGTGTGTATACAAACTATGTGGATATTTTCGATAATATAATCCTAACAGAGCGAGTGCATTCTAGCGGCCAGAATAAGAAACTTTTCAATAAAATCTGGAAGTTACCTTTTTGGCAGCTAGATGTCTCGAGTAAATCTGCTGGCGAATTATGTTTTAATTAAATATATATTTTACACCATAATGTGGACAATATAACGCTTAATAACATTTTCAAGTAACGCAAAATAGGCTGTTACAAACCCTTTAAAATAAAAAGTTAAAATGTATCGTAGTATCAACTTGTCATTCTTAAAATTCGATGCGCATAGAATGATAATGGTATAGTAATCAATGGATCCCCACGTAGACTAGTCGGGACATCTAGTGGTGAAATATCGAACAATATAATCCTAACAGAGCGAGTGCATTCTAGCGGCCAGTAGAAGAAACTTTTCAATAAAATCTGGAAGTTACCTTTTTGGCAGCTAGATGTCTCGAGTAAATCTGCTGGCGAATTATGTTTTAATTAAATATATATTTTACACCATAATTTGCACAATATAACGCTTAATTTTAAAACATCTGAGTCATTACAAAACAATGATGATAGCAAACACTCGTCTCGAGTAGGTTGGCCTTCCAATACTGAATGACTCTTCATCGATGAGTCCGGAGGTGACTAAAAAGCCCAATGCGGGAGAGACACAGTTTCCCGCAGTGATGACAGGTAGTATCAGGGTCAGGTGAGACATCCGCATTCATTCCCTGTCTTCTAATGAACACTCTGTTCTTTCTGCGTTGCCTCCGATCTTCTATCATACGTCGGCGGTTTTCTTCAAAAAGTATCGCACCACGATGAACAATTGATCTCCAGGATGAGCGATCAAGAGCTAAGGTCTCCCAGTTGTTGATATTAATATGGCACATTTGCATATTAGCCTTTAGTACGTCTTTGAATCGCTTCCTCGGACCTCCCACACAGCGCTTGCCCTCAGTTAGTTCAGAGCAAAACACTTGCTTGGGAATGCGATTATTGGGCATGCGGATTACGTGTCCTGTCCATCGCAGCTGACGTTTTAAAAGAATGGCTTCAACACTGGTAGTCTGTGCTTCTTCGAGAATGCTGGTGTTTGTGCGTTTGTCTTGCCATGTGACACGAAGAATTCTCCTCAAACAACGCTGGTGATATTGCTCCAGCTTTTTAAAATGACGTCTGTAGCATGTCCAGGATTCAGATCCGTAAAGTAAGGTGGGAACTACAACCGAGTTGTACACAAGGATCTTCGTTGCAGCATTGATATCATGGTTGTCAAAAACTCTAGACCTCAATCTTGCAAAGGATGCCCCAGCACGGTTAATCCTGTGTTGGATTTCGGAATCTATATTTGCACTTGATGACAGGGTGCTGCCAAGATAAGAAAAGGCGTTAACTTCTTGAAGCTTCGCTCCGTCGATGGTGACATTGATGTTTCTTTGTCCTTGTCCAGGGGCTGGTTGGTAGAGGACTTGGGTTTTACTGGTGTTAAGTTTCAGCCCAATCTTTTTGTAGGCTGAAGAAAAAGCATTCAGGATTTTCCTAAGTTCGTCCTCTGATTGAGCTACTACTGCATTATCATCAGCGTACTGTAACTCAACCAATGCAGCAGGAGATGTTCGAGTCCTTGCCTTTAAACGGCTCAAATTAAAGATCTTCCCATCCATCCTGTAAGTTATCTGTATGCCTGTAGGAAGATCATCTTTGACTAACTGCATGACAGTGGCAACGTACAGAGAAAACAATGTAGGGGCAATCACACAGCCTTGTTTAACGCCGGTATTAATATGAAATGGTTCTCCAATCGAGTCGTTACCAATGACATTTGCCTTCATATCATTGTGGAGTAGTCTTAAGATGGTAATAAATTTCAGTGGAAAACCATACAATGATAAAATCTTCCACAAGGCTTCACGGTTTACCGAGTCAAATGCCTTACTGAGGTCTATAAAGGCAATATAAAGAGGTCTATTTTGCTCTCTACATTTCTCCTGAAGCTGACGAACAGTGAATATCATATCTGCAGTTCCTCTAGAAGGCCTGAAACCACATTGGCTCTCTGGGAGTATTTTCTCCACCAGGGATAGAATACGATTCGCCAAAATACGAGCAATAAGCTTTCCAAGGCATGATAACAAAGATATACCACGATAGTTGTTGCAGTCTGCACGATCACCTTTCTTAAATATGGGAACTATCAGACTATCTCTGAAATCAGCAGGCATTTTTTCAGTTCTCCAAATTTTAATGATAAGATCATGTATGTGGCTTATGAGTTCCTCACCTCCTTCTTTGAGAGCTTCCGCTGGTATTCCATCACATCCAGTAGCTTTGTGTCGCTTTGCTTGATTAATAGCACACTGAACCTCATCTAGTGTTGGCAGGGTACCGAGTTCTTCTTTGATGGGTGCTTGTTCTAATATATCATACACCTGCTCATCAATAACTGAGTCCTGGTTCAAGAGGTCTTCAAAATGCTCCTTCCACCTATTCATGATGGAGTATTGATCTTTTAGAAGTGTACTTTTGTCACTGGACCAAAGTGGATTTCTACCAAACGTGGAGGGGCCATAAATCGCTTTTGTGGCTTGGAAGAACTGTCGCGAATCTTTGTCTGCTAGATATTGCAGCTCTTTAGCTTTGGATGTCCACCATGCATTTTTGAGAGCACGAGTTCCTCTTTGGACATTTGCCTTCGCAAGACAAAATGCTTCTTTCTTAGTACGGGAGTTCATATCTTTTCTCCAATAAACATATAACATTTCAAGCAAAAAACCTAGCTCTGATCGGGTTTGAACCATAGGCATCTGAGCGACAGGCTATCGCTCTACCACTGAGCTAATTGTGTCAACGAATATCCTTCTATTTAAAATGACTTACATAGAACTTGTTAGCAAATAATGATTTATACTAAACGATTTCATCACTGGAGTATATTATTTATATATAAAGCATTTCATACAAAGTTTATTTATTTTTTATCAGTACGCTATATTGTATTCAATACTCAAATTAGTGAAATATAAGTCAGGCACAAGATATCCGCTGCCATCTTGTCTTATTACTGAATCAGTTCAGCTTTTTAAAATCACGTCTGCACTATAGTATTAAAAAATAAACTTTTAATTTCGAACGTGCCTCTTCCTTTAGAACAGTTAAAACGATTCTCGGCTCGATAATCGGAACTGGTGGGTCCCATGATATGGATAATAAAGTTTGCATAATTCGCACGGCCGCCATCCTGAAATGGTATGGCGGACGACCTTGTAGTTTGGTCACAAGACGCATCCTATACGAAGGTATGTTGTTACCAAATTTGGTAGAGATTGGATGATTTGGTTAGTCGTTATTTGATTTTACGTTTTGAACGTTTGAGTGGCCGCCATTCAGTTTTAGTAAAGATGGCGGCGATATAAAACATGACACTGAGGTGTCCTTTGCTAGTGCTACCTTTGTACCAAATGTCGTTCAATTCGCATTCACCGTGTTCGAATTGATAGGGGGGGGACAGACATTCAGAGTACACACACTCACACACACACAGACACACACACACACACACACACACACAGACTCACACACACACATACACACACTCACACAGACTCACACACACACATACACACACACAGACAGACACACTTTTTTCGCCCTGTGTTGATCTCATAAGTCTACTTTCATTTTTTGCAAAAATCGAAAGTAGGCTAAAAATATAGACAGCATCTATTAACAGTTGGCAGCCCTGATTGTTCTTAAGAATACGTATAGTCATAACTTTTATTGTTTACATAGCACATACGAAATTTGGTTGAAATCCAACTGATAGTATAGAAATTACATGTATTTAACAAGTAGTTCCGTGAAGAACTATACAGCCTATTTTCATATATCCTACTTATGTTAATTGCCATTATCAACATACACAATTTCAGTTTGATTGCTGTAATAGATTCGTAGATATTGAGAACCGGCTAAATATTTCGGATGGTCGCCATGTTGGATTTTATATATGTAGGTCCTAGAGTTATGTACTGTTACATGCAGATTATTATGAAAGTGTAGTATTCAAACTTCAATCGCATAGTTAGGACACAAGAAAAAACAAGGAGATTTTAAAATTTTTCACAGCTGCCATCTTGAGGTTATGGAAACAATTGAAATAAATTACATTGTGGTGTTTGAAGCCATATTTTCAGTGTTGCCTTAGTAAACAAGAGTTTAGTGCTTTTCAGTCGGTCAACACGAATGTACCCAAAAGAGATGGGTTATGCCCTAATCCTGAAATAAATTACATGAGATTAATAAAACACTAGGATGACCAGTTTCGATCGTCAAGCGATCATCATCAGATCCATTACACTTAGGCTACAAAATCTATGTTTGAAATACAGGTGAAAATATTTACAATATGTACAATTATTTAGTTGCAGTATTGGTACTGCAACTGTCAGTGTATGCTAAATGCAGTATATATGTTAGGTGAAATGCTAAATGGTGATAGCTATCCGTAGATTGTACTTTAGAGAGATTATATGGTTGTAAACTATGGTTAAACTATAAAATTTTAGGCTAACTACTTATCTGATTGTCTTCCGTACAACAGCTACTCGCAGTTTTCGTGCTCACTGGAACTCACTATGCGGTAGACTGCGGTGGTTATCTTAACGACTGGTTTTTCCCTGCTTTCTCCCCCCCTGCTCCTACGTGCTGTGGGGAGTGATAGCGATGTGTTTATGTGAGGTGTTGCCAACCTAGTTAGCCTAAAATTTTATAGTTTAACCATAGTTTACAACCATATAATCTCTCTAAAGTACAATCTACGGATAGCTATCACCATTTAGCATTTCACCTAACATATATACTGCATTTAGCATACACTGACAGTTGCAGTACCAATAGTGCAACTAAATAATTGTACATATTGTAAATATTTTCACCTGTATTTCAAACATAGATTTTGTAGCCTAAGTGTAATGGATCTGATGATGATCGCTTGACGATCGAAACTGGTCATCCTAGTGTTTTATTAATCTCATGTAATTTATTTCAGGATTAGGGCATAACCCATCTCTTTTGGGTACATTCGTGTTGACCGACTGAAAAGCACTAAACTCTTGTTTACTAAGGCAACACTGAAAATATGGCTTCAAACAAGACAATGTTCACGGCTAGTCAGGCAAATCGTGAAGCGAAGAAATTCAAATCACTCAGGCTTAAACTCATGAATTTAGACAAGTCAATTTGGTTAAACAAAAAATGTATAGAACTAAACCTCACCCCTAAATACGTACCAATTAAAGCCGTACCGAACACACCAGTCTCGATCATTTCAACCAAACAAGCCAAAGCGCTTTGGATAAAAAACGAATTAAGATTTGCATACATAGGAAAGCAAAAAATTAACCAACAATTGTACGACATTCAATTGCAACTAAGTAATTTCTGGCACGCAGCCCAATGGGACAGCTTCACCGAGCACCTACATGACACCATCAAAATCAGAGCAACGAGGAAGCATGAAACGCTAGAAAATAAATTAAGAAAACTAGGAGAAACACAGAACCATCAATCTAACGAACAACACACGAATAACAATGAATTCAATTTCCACAGCAGAGTAAACAACAGAACGAACGTAACCTTTTCTCAAGGTGAAATGAATATGTTAGACAAAGGTTTGAAATACAACTGCACAGACGCACACACGAACCACAATATAAAACAGTTAATCACAGATATTGAGATAGCCAGTCACAAGCTCCCAGCAGAAGACAGGGAATTAACCAAAAATCTCGCCACCAACGAAGCCAAGAAAATCCTCAAACGAGAGGGCGATAGCAATAACATTCAAAACAACAAACAACTCAAAGAAATAAAGTCGTTGAAACAAAAAATAAAAGAACATGACTTAATCATCACAAAAGCAGATAAGGGAAACACTACAGTAATTTTGAACAAAACAGAATACATTGAAAAAACAGTCGAATTCCTAAACAACAACGAAATCAAGGAATTAACAAAAGACCCCACCAACAAATTCCAAAAACAAATAAAAAGTGCACTAAAAGAAACAGAATACATACTGACCAAAGCCGAAAAATCAAAACTAATAAACATGAACCCGAAAATGCCGGCATTGAGGGGACAACCAAAAATACACAAATAGGAATGCCCAATGAGACCAATTGTCAATTGTAGGAATGCCCCTAATTACAAAATCAGCAAAGAGTTACTAAAAATCTTAAAATGCCGTCTTTCCAACGACAAAAACAACTCTGTAAAGAACACAACAGAACTAGTAACAGCATTGAACACCCTACAAATGAAACCTAGCTTCAGGCTAGTATCCTTCGACGTAACTAACATGTACACCAATATTCCGATTAATGAAGCAATCAACACTATCGAAAACAACTTAAAATCCAACAATTCGGTAAAAGAAATTGAAGAGATTGTGAGATTACTGAGGGTCGTTCTCACCCAAAACGTGTTTCAATTCGACAATAAAATATACACACAGAGAGAAGGCCTAGCAATGGGATCGCCACTAAGTGGGTTAATCGCTGACATCTTCATCAATGCACTAGAAAATGCGTTCTTAGAAAAGGCCTCAACAAAGGGAATAGTAATATGGAAAAGATACGTAGATGATGTAATTTGCATCTACGATACTGAACTAACAAGCGAAGAAACAATTCTCCAATCCAGTAATAGCCTTCACCACTCTATCAAATTCACTAAGGAATCCGAAATAGACCGGAAAATAAATTATCTCGATATAACTATTGAACGTAAAGACAACGACCTTTCATATTCCATATTCCGGAAAGCAACACAAACCTCGCATGCAATCGACAATCAGTCTAATCACCCCAGTACGCACAAACTAGCGGGTTTCAATTCAATGGTGCACAGAGCTTTAAACATACCCATGTTAAAAGACAACTATAATAAGGAAATAAGAACTATTATGCAAATAGCAAAGGAAAACAACTTCTCGCCAAGCAAAATAAATCAAATTATAGCCAAACATAAAAATAAAGATAAAACGATTCCTAAACCGGACAATAATGAGAAAAAATTTGCGCGTTTCAACTATGTGAATGCGAATACATATAAAATCACTAACCTATTCAAAAATCAAGGCATAAAGATAGCTTTCACGACGAAAAACACAACCGCAAGGCACCTCCTAAATAGTAATCTAAATAAACGTGACCCGTATTCAAGGTCAGGGGTATATTCTATAACGTGCCAAGACACCGATTGCCAAGCTAATTACATCGGGCAGAGTGGAAGGCGAGTAGACACACGTTATAATGAACATAGAAATGCGATAAGATACGGAACACATTCAGCCGTGTGCGAACATATGTGTGACGCAGGGCACAGCTTTACCAACATAGAGTCGGACCTTAAAATAATCCATCACGAATCGAAAGGCAGAGCTCTTGACATAAAGGAAGCAATCGAGATACACCTAGCCAAACGAAACAATCCCAACAATCTAAATGAACACACGTTCATGGAGAGCTCACCCCTCTTCACGCTACTAAAAAACACACCCTGTCGGAAACAAAACACAATTTAGCGACACAGCCAAGCTAGATAAAAAAAGGGGGGAAATTAGGGGGTTATTAATAGGTAAATGTTATCTGGATCAGGTGTACGATGTACTTTTCTTCTGCAATAAACCAAGGCCATTATTCGCGGCAGTATTAAAGGTGCCGGGACGTCCTCATAAGACCGTCAACGCTTAGTTCGAATGGGTTATGCTCCACGCGTGGCGAGGGCTAATCCACGGTCTTTAATAATTGTAGACCCACCACATTCAATAACATACATCTTATCTAGGTTGGCAACACCTCACATAAACACATCGCTATCACTCCCCACAGCACGTAGGAGAAGGGGGGAGAAAGCAGGGAAAAACCAGTCGTTAAGATAACCACCGCAGTCTACCGCATAGTGAGTTCCAGTGAGCACGAAAACTGCGAGTAGCTGTTGTACGGAAGACAATCAGATAAGTAGTTAGCCTAAAATTTTATAGTTTAACCATAGTTTACAACCATATAATCTCTCTAAAGTACAATCTACTGATAGCTATCACCATTTAGCATTTCACCTAACATATATACTGCATTTAGCATACACTGACAGTTGCAGTACCAATACTGCAACTAAATAATTGTACATATTGTAAATATTTTCACCTGTATTTCAAACATAGATTTTGTAGCCTAAGTGTAATGGATCTGATGATGATCGCTTGACGATCGAAACTGGTCATCCTAGTGTTTTATTAATCTCATGTAATTTATTTCAGGATTATGGCATAACCCATCTCTTTTGGGTACATTCGTGTTGACCGACTGAAAAGCACTAAACTCTTGTGAAATAAATTAGATGCCAGTGTATTAACATTCGTATAAGGATTTACTGTACCAAGTTTCACTGCACTCGGATGGTTAAATTGCGAGAAACGTCCATGTGAATATTTATAATTCACGTCACCGCCATGTTGGATTTGTGATCACCAGGTTATTTAAAGTCCTATAGGTGAACTTAAGTTCATAGCCCCTATGAACATTAAAAAATGCAGTTTGATTGCTAAAATAGATTCGTAGATATTCAGTATCGTCTAAATATTTCGGATGGTCGCCATGTTGGATTGTTAAATGTATAGGCCATAGAGTCATGTACCATTAAAGGAAAATTATTGCGTAGGATCATTATTCAAACTTTCACTTCGATCGCATGACTACATCACAATAAATAAAATCTTAATTTTAAAATTCGCACTGCCGCCATCTTGAAGTTATGTAAACAATTGAACTAAATTAGATACCAGTGGATTACAATGTGTATAAATATTTCCTGTGCCAGGTTTCAGTGCGCTTGGAACATTAAATCGCGAGAAAGGTCTATTTAAAATTTTCAAATTCGCTTGGCCGCCATGTTCGTTTTGTAGTTAACCGGTTTTTGAAAGTCTTATAGATGGACTTCCAGTAGTGCCCTTTATCTCCGTACAAAATTTCAGGGTTTTACCGCTAATAGTTTCAGAGATATAGAATGCCGGTGAAATATTTCGCACATCCGCCATCTTGTGATTATGTAAACAATTAAACGAAGTTAGATGTCAGTGCATTACAATGTACATAAACATATACTGTACCATGTTTCATTGCGTTTGGTTGGTCAAATCGCGAGTAACGTCTATTTAAAAGTCGCAAATTCGCTTGGCCGCCATGTTGGTTTTGTAGTTCCCAGGTTTTCAAAAGTCACATAGGTGAACTTGTAGTAGTTTCCTCTATCACCATAGAAAATGTCAGGGTAATATTGGTAATAGTTTCGGAGATATTGAATGCTGGTGAAATATTTCGCACAGCCGCCATGTTGGATTGGTGAGTCGTAACAAAATTTGAAGAGCACGGTCGAGATCGCCGGAAATAGTGCTATGAACTTTCCGAGTTTCTTTGAAATCGCTCAAGCCGTTTAGATTTTATTAGGGGGGGGGGACACACACACGAATCACACACACACGCACACACACACGGACAATAGGTGATCTCATAAGCCTATTTTTTTCAAAATTGAAAATTGGCTAAAAATTGGCCGTATCAGCAGGCTTAGAATCATGTTGGTAGAACTGAAGTATATAAGTTACTACAAAATTATCTAAAATGTCGGGTACTTTACGTGTGCATAGTTCAAAGCTGTCGGCTTGAATACTTTCTGATATATTAGCATTTGGATAAAAGAATAGAGAGAGCAATTATTAACAGTTGGCAGCCCTGGTGGCTGTTAAGAATACGCTGAGTCATATCTGTTTATGTACACATATTACAAACAAAATTTGGTTGAAATCCAATTGATAGTGTAGAAGTTATAGGCATTTAAAAATTGGACCTATCAGAAGGCTTAAAATTATTTTGACAACACTGTGATGTGTGGCCTCCTGAAATTAAACTGAAATAGTGTTATCCACATGTGTGCCAATTTTGGAATAGCTCCCATGCACACCTTCCAAGATATCCAACGTGGAGCTCAAATTTCTAGTGCGTTTTTTCAGCAGTTGGTAGCACTGACATAATTTTCAAATATGGACGTGAGATATTCCGGTATACATCTTTACTCATACTAAATTTGGTTTCGATTTCTGCAGCCGTTTAAGAGTTGATAGGGGGGGGGGGGACACACACAGCCTGACAGACGGACAGACAGACAGACATTTTCCCGGATCGATCTAATAAGTCTACTTTTTCCTCATTTTTGCAAAATGTGAAAAGTAGGCTAATAAGGGGGAAATTCAACCTTTTTGTTGCAGCACAATAACATAGCTCACGTTCTTGTTGATTCCTATTTAGGGTCTATGGACACCCTGGTCATCAGCTTCTTTGTTCGAAAAAGTCGAGATTGACTGCTTTGCCGACACTACCAAGGCCAATGATACTCTTACGAGAATTATTGTCCTTTTTCTGTATGTTAAGTTTGTAAAATATAAATAAAACTCATTTTATATTGGGAATAGTTTACAGGTTGAACTCTGCAGGTATAAAATTACTTCGTTAAAATACGTACAACTACGACAAAAGGGAGTGACCCACTACGGGTCAAGATGACCCTGCGCCAGTCCTCGTGTTATAATTTTCCACGCCAGTTCTCAAGGGTTAAGGCCACCATTAGTAGCAGCATCCGCAAATAAAACCAAGAACGGAAAGAATCAGAAATTAGCTATCAATGAACAATTTTATTCTTTCCACACGAATAGAATACATTTCATAGGGGTCAGGCACAGATTATGGCTTCAAAAAATAAATTTTTCAAAATATTTTTGGGCTACTTTTCACATTTTGCAAATATTATGAAAATGTAGACTCATGAGATCGATCCGGGAAAATGTCTGTCTGTCTGTCTGACTGTGTGTTTGTGTGTGTCCCCCTATCACCTCCTAAACGGCTGCATCAATCAAAACCAAATTTGGTATGTGTCAAGATCTATACCGGAACATTTCAATGTCATACTTGAAATTGATGTCAGTGCTACCAACTGTTGAAAAATCGCAATTGAAATTTGAGCTCCATGTTGGATATCCTGGAAGGTATACATGGGAACTACTCCAAAATTGGCACACATATATATAATAATACTTCAGTTATATTTTCAGGACGCCATACATGACAGTGTTGCCAAAATGTTTCTAAGCCTACTGATAGGTCCAATTTTTAAAAAAATTCATATAACTCCTACACTATCAATTGGATTTCAATCAAATTTCGTATGTACTATGTGTACATAAACAGATATGACTGAGCGTATTCTTTACAGCCACCAGGGCTGCCAACTGTAGATAAATGCTCTCGCTATTCTTTTTTATCCAAATACCAAAATACCAGAAAATATGCAAGCCAACAGCTTTAAACTTTGGACAGGTATAGTGCCTGACATTCTAGATTAATTTGGAGCAACTAATGTAAATCAGTGCTACCAACATGATTCTAAGCCTGCTGATAGGTCCAATTTTAAAATGCATGTAACTTCTATACTAACTAATAGATTTCATTCAAAAATTGGCACAAAAATAGATCATATTATTTCAGATTATTTCTGACCTACACATGCATGATATTG
Organism: Meconema thalassinum; assembly: GCA_946902985.2. NCBI lineage: Eukaryota > Metazoa > Arthropoda > Insecta > Orthoptera > Tettigoniidae > Meconema > Meconema thalassinum. The sequence continues at coordinate 30,103,079 of OX336392.1, forward strand.
TTGCCAACATGATTTTACGCGCTGTTAGATCCAATGTTTAACTACATGTAACGTCCATGCTATCCATTGGACTTCAACCAAATTTTGTATTCTGTCTCCTAAGAGATGGAACTAAGAATATATTCAGTCACCAGGGCTGCCAACCGTAGTGCTCTATTAGGCTACATTATGCCAAGGTATACAGTATTTCGAACTAATTAGAAATATCGATGTTACCAACTTAATTTCGTCATTATTCTAGATAGCTCCATATTGATTAATCATTGGCATGAATCATAAATTTTAAGAAAAGTAGGCTCTTTAGTTCGTCACGGAACTTCCTGTTTATTTTATGCTCCTATCCTTTAGGAACATTTTGGTCCAATAAATATGTCATTATGCGCCGTAGTTTCTGAGTTTTGATTTAAAAGTCCAAGCCGTCCTGGTTAATGTTGTGTAAGATTTATGCACAAGTGCTTATCGCTCATTTTCTCAGAGTTGTGTTTTTGACACCCGTTTCAATGATAACTCAAAAACTAATTGACATACACTAATGATATTTGTGTGTGTATTCCTGCTTACTATATCTACAAAATGGTTTAATTTCATGTCTCTCTCTGAGATAGTATCTTTAAAAAAATTGTAAAATTTTGACATTTTCTTTTCAATACAAATGTAGAAATATGTTTTGTTAGAATATGTTGCTGAAAGAACTTGCATGTCTAGATTATCTTTGCAATAAAGAAAAATAACACAACCTAAAATTGTTGAAAATTACAGGAGTTATCACTCAAACGCTGCAGCCTTCTATGATGAAAAACCACCATTTTGAAATAATCCTCAAATTAGTTTTTGACATGCATGTAATGCTGTTTTTCGTAGAAAATAAAGCCAGTGTATCATGTGCACAAAATTTCGTTGCTGTACCTGTGAAGAGTAAAAAAATGATAATTATTAAAATCTATCATGGTAACCTGTACCTAACCCCTTAAGGGTAACTTCCTGGAGATCCACCACCTCACAGGTAAAGAAAATATCCCAATGTACTGTCCATGATCCACCTCAGACATGATATCAAAACATCGTACCAGTAAAATGATGATATTTTTCTTCGCAATATATTGCTGTTGTAGTATTATCGGCCTGTCCGCGCAAAGCTTCCCCCTTTTCATTGTATCGAGACGTGGAGACAGGCCTATCCATCACTTTTATTCTCGGTGTATTGAATGTTAGTTCACAGACATATGACGACAATACTAACGCAGTTCGTAAAACGCAGCGCGTGTCAGTGTGACGGACACCAAGGTTAGGGTGCCACATTTGGGGAGACAAGCAAAAATATTAAACCTATACGAACAATTATACTAATGTTGCAACTTCTTTTCTTTAAAATTAGGATTGCAGCCGAGTTTAATTGTTTGTTTTTTTGAGTCTTCAGTCTTTTGACAGGTTTAATGCAGCTCACCATGCCTCGCTGTCCTGAGATAATCGTTTCATCTGTACACAGCTACCACACGCTACATCCGAGGCAATCTGTTTAACATATTCTAACCTTGGCCTTGTCCTCGACCCTTCCTTCCATAACTAAGCTTACTATTCCTGGGTGTCTTTGTATGTGTCCTACCAACCTATCTCTTCTCTTCATTAGCAGTCGCCAGAAACATCTCTTCTCTCCCACTCGTCTTAATACCTCTTCGTTTGTAACCCTATCTACCCATCTAATCTTCATCATTCTCCTGTAACACCACATTTCAAACGCTTCAATTCTCCTCTTTTCTGCTGCACCAAAAGTCCAAGTTTCACTTCCATAGAGCACCACGATCCAGACAAAGATTTTCAAAAATGACTTCCTAATACCTAAATCTATATTCGATGTCAACAGATTCCTTTTCTGTAGAAATGCTTTCCTTGCCTGAGCCAACCTACTTTTTATATCCTCTTTGCTTCGTCCATCACAGGCTATTTTGGTTCCTAAGTAAAAGAAGTCTCCTACTTCCTTCAGCTTTTCACCTGCCAATTAGATGTCCATAGAGGTTTCTGATTTATTTCGGCTGCATTCCAATATTATTTTGTTTACATTTATTAATTTTCATGGTGAATTATTTCCTCAAGACGGAGCCCATACCATTCAAAAGCTCATTCAAATGCTCAGGCGTGTCGGCCAAGATGACGATGTCATCGGCAAATCTCAGAGTTGAAATGATTTCTCCTTGAATCTTCACTCCCACTTTAAATTGTTCTCTAATTTCTTGCATTGCTTGTTCAATGATCAGAAAATTTCCGTTTGATGGCCGTACAGTCCAGCATGGCCCTGAGCGTTGAGGCGCACCAGGTTGAAGATCCCTATGTTCAGCTGCGTGAAAAAGTCCATAACCACCTGGTTACGTGGTTTCCCAATTTCACCACCAGGCAAATGCAGAGATGGTTCCTTCCAACAGGTCCACGGCCGATTTCCTTCCAAAATCTCTTTCCTGACCCGTCCTGAAGATAACATAAAAAGCCATTGGCTGCATTAATAAAATATTTCTTAATGAATGTATTTTGATTTAATAGAGTACATCTCGCTAAAATATCTTTGTAGAAGAAGGGTTGAAGAAGAGGCAACGCTTTTGAAACATGTACCCGTTCGAATTGTATTAAAATGTGTTTCATTATGTTGCCTGTGCTGAACGTTCACCAGTTTATCTATCTATTTATTATTTATTTATTTATTTATTTATTTATTTATTTATTTAAACATTTCATTTGTATAAGTCAATAGGGAACTTGGTTGTATTCACGTTAACGAACTATGATATTTAGTCCAAGTTTTCAAAATTATTTCGTACATAAATATTTAGAATATTTATTACATTAATAAAAAGCCTACGTGGCTTAGGCGGCAGCACGCTGGCCTCTCACCGCTGGGTCCGTGGTTCAAATCCCGGTCACTCCATGTGAGATCTGTGCTGGACAAAACGGAGGCCGACAGGTTTTTCTCCGGGCACTCCGGTTTTCCCTGTCAATATTTCATTCCAGCAACACTCTCCATTATCATTTCATTTCATCTGTCATTCATTTAATCATTGCCCCAGAGGAGTGCGTCAGGCCTCGGCAGCCGGCACAGTTCATATCCTCGCCGCTAGATGGGGGCTTCATTCAATCCATTCCTGACCCGGTCGGAGACTGGAAGCAGGCTGTGGATTTTCATTTTCATTACATTAATATTGTATACGTTATGAGAAAATTACATGAAATATGCTCCTTTTTCTAGACGTACACCAGATAGATATGCAAACAATATTTTGACACTGTACCGTGACAAACATATCTTAATACTCGTGAGATAGTGTAGACTTATCCTTTATGGAGTGGCACACATAGTCGAAGGCTTGAGTCGTCAGAAATTGTAAAATCTCTCGTGCTTCACATAGGTAATTTCGTTGGTTGGTTCCTTAGTTTCGGAGCTGCGCCATCGCAGTCATAAAGTCCCGTGTATTTTGGGTGTGTGTAGAATCTGTCTGATAACCGGTGTTAATAGTGATGACTGTATTAGTGTGTTATCTGTTTTTAAATCAAGTAAGGACTGCAGACGATAATTGCAGGTAGTTCCTACTTTCGCCACAAAATGCTACCGTCCTCGTCACCTAGCTGTGAACTTCGCTACTACTAGATGCCATCACAACGAACGTTGACGAACGTTGAAACTTAAGAGCATTTATCAAATCTAACCTACAAATTTTGGCTTAACACAAGTTTAGTTAGTGGAAGGTTCTTTTTCATGACATAAAGCTATGACATGGAACCGCCGGCTTTACTTTCCCTCCGAAGTAAGGCATACTGAGGGATTTTTAACGCTCTTAAAACATCCGACTACTTTGGCCGGGTTTGAACCCGCGATCTTGGGCATAGCAGCTCAGCATGCTACCAACTACGCCACCGAAGCCGCCTTACTGGCAAGTTAAAGATCCCCTGCAGAGCAAAATTCTGGCAACCCAGCGTCTCTAAATGTCGCAGTATTTAAAATGCACGTAAAACCAATAGCATTATTATTATAACATTATCATCATCATTTACACCAATGCAGACACGCTCTGACTGTGGCCTCGACCCGGCCAAGTTCATGAAGCTGATGACCAAGATGTCTCACTCCCCTGAAATGAGTAAGCAACAACAACAGCAATGTGATTAAAGAACGCAGATAAACACTTCAACATTTAACCGATCGAAAGCTACTTCTGCCATCTCGTAAACCTGCGAGAGAGAGAAAGACAGACAGACAGACTTACATTGTCTGATGGCAGTTACTTTGCTGCTAATTATTGTAATTGAGGCGCTGAGTGCACTGTCAATTATATGTCCTCGTAGAGCACGTTAAGTCAAATTACTCGTCTGAATTGATAACAGAAATACATTTGTGTACATTAAAACGAAGAGTTTTCTCTTCGTGACGTACATGATCCACGATGCTCAAATTAAGAGCAGATATCTGAACTTTCATCATAATGTTAAATGAGATCACGTGAGTGTATACGTACACGTGTGTATCTCCCCTAACAACTATATTAGAAATGAATAGAAATCAGTGGGTAAACGACGGATAAAAACACTTCTAGAGTGAATAAGGTGTGATTTGAACCTATCTCTTCTCAATTTTCTCTCACGAGGCTGAGTGTATCTCATTATTACACTTGGGACTGAATTAATTTTCTTGGCGTAATATAAAAACGAAGTCAAATTATTCTATACCAGATTCACAAAATGGACCCCGAGATAACAGAAGACTTCTATAAAATTTGAATTCAGAGGGTCGATAAAAATTATGAAGAATTCCACAGTTGTGACAGAATGTGACAGTTTTTAATTCTCCCTTGACTACCTCGTGGCGTAGTGGCTGACATTGTTAGCTGCCGCCACGGACGTCCGGGTTTGCATCTCGCCTCGTCCAAGAAATTAAATTCTAATCTAGGGGTTGGGGCGGCAAAGTTAAGCAGATGTTGGTTTGATTTCCACCTAAGCAATTCTAGAAGGGTATTTCCGTGATTTCCAAGTGAATGCCGGGATTGTACCTAAATTAAGTCCATGGCCGCCTCCTACCCAAATATAGTCCGCATTACAAATACAGGGAAGCCTCCGTGGCTTAGACGGCAGCACGCCGGCCTCTCACCGCTGGGTCCGTGGCTCAAATCCCGGTCACTCCATGAGATCTGTGCTGGACAAAACGGAGGCAGACAGGTTTTTCTCCGGGTACTCCGGGTTTCCCTGTCAAAATTTCATACGAGCAACACTCTCCACTATCATTTCATTTCATCTGTCATTCATTTAATCATTGCCCCAGAGGAGTGCGTTAGGCCTCGGCAGCAGGCACAGTTCATATCCTCGCCGCTAGATGGGGCTTCATTCATTCCATTCCTGACCCGGTCGGAGACTGGAAGCAGGCTGTGGATTTTCATTACAAATACAAACACTACTGTAATACAACCTTCATAATGTGACAGGTTAAATCAGACATATTCCACACACACATGCCCACATACATGGGGCTAGATGATCTTGATGCCACGAATTCCTTAAATAAGTCAACAAAAATAATGTTACTCTTTCTTCGATCCCTCCAGGCAAATGTCTGTATAATACCTTACTTCCATTTCCGGGACACCTACCTCATACCTGTCCCTGATACCCTACTACTAAAGTCATCACATGAATACAGGTTATCAGACAAGTTCACCACACAACCAACTACACGGGGCTGATGGCCAAGATGCCCCCAGCTCCTCAAATGAATTAACAACACCAAACTCTCGCTTTGAGTACAATAATGTGAACACCTTGCAAATACACTCTCTGTCTGAAATGTTCGGTGAATGGGTCTATATTACGAACGGATTGTTGGCTTAGCTGAAACAGCCGTTACTGTCCTTCGAATTAATCCCCGTGGATGGTTATGCACTTCTGAGAACGACTGAACAAGTCCTGGAAACACCTGGCATAGTTGTCTTTAGGAATAGCCTTCAGTTTGGGTCGTCAAAACTCTAAATTGAAAGCGAGAGGGTAGGTGAATTTATGCAACCTGCCTTGCACACCTGATGGGCGGGCGGCAGTGAGAAGGGTGAATTTTTGCAACCTAACGTGCACACCTGTTCGACGGGTGGCAATGAGAAGGGTGAATGTCCCGTGGAATGGAATGGTCCCGAAAACCATCGTCACGGGTGTCGAGACCTGGTGCCTGAAGTACGATCTCAAAGGCAAGCGTCAAAGTATGGAGTATCGGGGTCCAGGGTCGTCGAAAAGCCCTAAAGGGCCAGAGGTTTTCGGACATTTCGGACATCCAACGTAATGTGACGACCCACGTGAAGGCTATCACCCAAGAAGACTATGCCAGGACTTGTACTGCCATTCTAAGCAGTGTATAACGATCCACGAGGATTGCTTCGAAGGATAGTAACGGCTGTTTCAGGTAAGCCAACAATCCGTTCGTAATATGGACCATTCACCGAACTTTTCAGACAGAGGGTACATTACTTCCTCGTGTATTAGTGATCATTGCCTCCCCTGTTTCATGCTCCTAGAGGTAGGCAGCTTCTCCTGCACCTATGCCACACAGTACTGCCTTGCTGTCTAGCCCACGTAACGCAGTGCAATAAAAAGCAAAAGGCCAAGAACCCGTTATATACTGAACGGTAACCACTAGCGATAAGATCATGGCAGTGAAGGGGACTACTTTTCATCTTGACTACAAGTTCCACATCGTGCGTAAGTCTTACGCAACAATCTGCAAGCATTGAGGTGCTAACTCACAAAAGGAAACCAAATATCTTCTAGTAGTTCAATATGAATCAGTGTTTAATAATCTTTCAGTCTATATATTTTGAGTTTTCGGCTACTAATTTGCATTTATCCAGGACACTGACAGATATGGGTGAGTGGATTAACGTCCAAGACCATGGGGCTCGCGAGGTTTCAAACACACCCTCGGCTATCATTGATTTACTGTAGTATCCCATGTTTTCTCGTTTTCAACTCCCAAACAATTGTATCTTCTTACAGACTATAATCGCTTCTTTTAAGCTCCATATCCAGTTTTGTTCATCTTCACTTATTTCGTCACTAATTCTGATTGGGTCACTAAAACATCCACCTCATTCCCAGTCACTAAGAAACAAGAAAATACGAAGTAAAATATAATACATTAATTATTTTCATTCATGTAATCATTTCTTTAAATAAATATTAATTTGAAAGAGAGAAAGAAAGTTCCTTCCTTTCTTTCCTCCTGAGATATCTTTCTTTCATTCTTTATGCGTCATAGGTTCGATGCTGGAATGTATTTATTTATTTATTTATTTATTTATTTCCCGGTCACTCCATGTGAGATCTGTGCTGGACAAAACGGAGGCAGACAGGTTTTCTCCGGGTACTCCGGTTTTCCCTGTCACAATTTCATTCCAGCAACACTCTCCACTATCATTTCATTTCATCTGTCATTCATTTAATCATTGCCCCCAGAGGAGTGCGACAGGCATCGGCAGCCGGAACACTTCATATCCTCGCCGCTAGGTGGGGGCTTCATTCATTCCATTCCTGACCCGGTCGGAGACTGGAAGCAGGCTGTGGATTTATCATTTATTTATGTATTTATTTACTGCGGTAGCAACGCTCGCTAACACGCAGCGCTAGGCAATTTGGATAAGCTATCTGCGGACTCAGTATACGTGGATTCGAGCCCCACCGTCAGCTGTCCTTGAAATGGTTTTCCGTAGTTACCCATTTCCAACTCCAGGCAAATGCTGGGAAGGTACCTTCTGACAGGCCACGGTCGCATTCTTCCCTTTCCTTTCCCAGTTTCATTCATCTGCATTCATTTCATCTCTTATTAACTCCTCTCATGAAGTTGGAGTCAGGGAGGGCATCCGGATGTAAGAGAATCGCCCGCTATATAGACTTTCATCGCATCCCATCGCAGACCCCCCTTAGAAAACGGGTTTAATAAGGGGTAGACATACATTTATTTATTTATATATATTATTTATTTGCTATTGTATTGTATTTCAGCATCCAATCTCTGTGCGTATGAGCCACATCCGTGATCCCCTATTAGCAGTTAGTACCATTGCCTCCTGTACTTCCACACCTCTCACTTTGAAATTGTTGAACACTGAATCTGACCATTGCTTCCTAGGTCTGCCTCTGCTTCTCTTACTCTCTACAGCCGAACTCATTAAGGTTTTAGGTAACGTCTCTTCTCCCACCATCACCATTACAGGATGTATTTGGAGCATGAACACACTTTGGCTGCCTGTCCTCTGCAACATTCCTCCTCCAGCCTTGAGAAGATCAGGGGCACTCTTAAAAACATGGAAGAAAATCCAGCAGAATCCCTATTTGCCCATTCATCAAGATATGACACAAATAGTACACCAAAGTTTAAATTCAAGGAAACCACCATGGCGTAGAGCAATTAACATTGAAGGATCCTCCTAATTACACCTGTGTGAAGCTAAATTGGATAGGTTAAGTACGTACTGCAACTTAGTAGTCGTTGACGGTGGCGCTTGGCGGCAAAAGTAGGAACTATTTGAAAAATAGGTTCTTAAGTTTAGGGGCTGTGGCAACGCGGTCATGTAGCCCCGTGTACTTTGGGTGTGTGTAGAATCTGTCTGATAACCGGTGTTAATTGTGATGACTGTATTAGTGTGTGTTATCGTTTTTTTTAAATTTAAGTGGAAGGTTCTTTAACATGCCGTAAATCTGACATGGGACCGCCGGCTTTACTTCCCCTCCGAAGGAAGGCATACTGAGGGACATTTAACGCTCTTAAAAATCCGACGGCTTCGGCCGGGTTTGAACCCGCTATCTTGGGCATAGAAGCTCAGCATGATACCGACTACGCCACCGAAACCGCTTTAATGTAAATAACTCATGGGAAATCCAGTGAGAGTATTCTTCAGTAACCAACTAACACCTAGTCAGGAACCCTTTTGACGGTTACATGGATTTGATCTTCCAAGACGCCAATGGAGGATCTTAAATCGGATACGCCCAGGACAAGGCAGATGTGCTTATTCACTGCATAAATGGGGCTGGTCTAACTCTGCAGATTGCGACTGAGGTGCCTCCTTACAGTGAATCCATCACATTGTCGCTGACTGCCCTCTCCGAGCTTTCCACGGAACGTTGACGGATGCTCATCAAGGAACAGTTGAAGCAGTTAAACTATGAGATTTTATGAACTTGTGTGTGCACATTTTTTGTTGTTGTATATATTGTACACTAGCTGTACCCGGCATGCATTGCAATGCCAATCAAAGAAAGTGTTGGCATTGTAACTTTGTATGTTGAAGTGCTTTTAGATTCCCAATATTGTTTTTCTTTTTCCGTTAACCACCTCAAAACTATTGTAAAATTGATTTACTATCTCAAAAAAATCATGGGAGCGTGCTCAACAACTCGCCAAATTTTCATCGCAATGAAATGAACGGTATATGAACGCATACGGGACTTTGTTGAAACGATTCGAGTGCCGTCACCCATTTGTTGAAAATTCTCGTACGCTACCTATTGTAAAATGGATTTACTAAGTGAAAACCTTCCCTGGCGTGTACACAACAACTCATGAAAGTTTCATCGCAATCGGATGAATGGCATATGAACGCATACGGGTTTTTGCTTAAACGATTCACGCGACGACACTCATTTGTTGAATCTACTTGGGCGCCGCCCATTGAAAAAACAGATTTACTAATTCATACACCTTCGCAGGACTGTGCTGAACTCCCCAAAGTTTTATGATAATCGGATGAATGTTTTATGAACGCATACGGGACTTGGTTGAAACGATTCACGCGCTGTCACCCATTAATTGAATCTAATCGTGCGCAACCAATTGTAAAATGGATTTACTAAATCAGAAATCTTTGCGAGAGTAGAAACAACATTTCTCCAAATTTCATTGCAATCGCATGAATGGTATATGAACGCATACGGATTTTTTTTAACGATACGCACGCCGTTACACATTTGTTCAATCCACTTGTGCGATACCTATTGTAAAGTGGATCTACTAAGCCAGAAACCTTCCCTGAAGTGTCCACAATATCTCACACAAGTTTCATCGCTTTCGGACAAATGGTATATGAACATATACGGGACTTTGTTGAAACGCTTCGCGCGCCTTCGCTCATATGTTGAATCTACTTGAGCGCTACCTATTGTAAAATGGATTACTAAGCCTGAAACTTTCTCTGAAGTGCACACAACAACTCACCCAAGTTTAGTCGCTATCAGACGAATGGTATATGAACGTATACGGGACTATGATGAAACACTTCGCGCGTTGTCGCTCGATCGTTTAATCTACTTATGCGATACCTATTTTAAAGTGAATTTGCTAACCCAGAAACCTTCCCTGAAGTGTACACAACATCTCACCCAAGTTTCATCGCTATCAGGCGAATAGTATATGGACGCAAACGGGACTTTGTTGAAACGCTTCGCGCATCGACGCTCATTTGTAGAAGCTACTCGTGCGCTACCTATCATGACATGGATTTACTAAGACAGAAACTTTGCCTGTAGTGTACACATCCTCTCACCCAAGTTTCATCGCTATCGGACGAATAGTATGTGAACGCATACAGGACTTTTTTGAAACGCTTCGCCCATCGTCGCTCATTTGTTGAATATAATTGTGCGCTACCTATTGTTAAGTCGATTTACTAACCAAAAACCATCCCTGAGGTGTACACAACATCTCAGCCCAGTTTCATCACTATCAGAAGAATAGTATATGAAGGCATACGGGACCTTGTTGAAACGCTTCGCTCGTCGTCGGTCATTCGTTGAATCTACTCGTGCGCTACCTATTATAACATGGATTTATTAAGCAAGACACCTTGCCTGTAGTGTACACAACCTCTCGCCCAAGTTTCATCGCTATCGGACGAATGGTAGGCTATGTGAACGCATACAGGACTTTGTTGAAACGCTTCGCCCGTCGTCGCTCATTTGTTGAATCTAATCGTGCGCTACCTATTGTTAAGTCGATTTACTAAACCAGAAACTTTCCCTGAAGTGTACAGAACATATCAGTCCAGTTTCATCACTATCAGACGAATAGTATATGAAGGCATACGGGACTTTGTTGAAACGCTTCGCTCGTCGTCTGTCATTCGTTGAATCTACTCGCGCGCTACCTATTATAACATGGATTTATTAAGCCAGACACCTTGCCTGTAGTGTACACAACCTCTCACCCAAGTTTCATCGCTATCGGACGAATGGCATGTGAACGCATACAGGACTTTGTTGATACGCTTCGCCCGTCGTCGCTCATTTGTTGAATCTAATCGTGCGCTACCTATTGTTAAGTCGATTTACTAAACCAGAAACCTTCCCTGAGGTGTACACAACATCTCACCCAAGTTTCATCACTATCAGACGAATAGTATATGAAGGCATACGGGACTTTGTTGAAACGCTTCGCTCGTCGTCGCTCATTTGTTGAATCTACTCGTGCGCTACCTATTATAACATGGATTTATTAAGCCAGACACCTTGCCTGTAGTGTACACAACCTCTCACCCAAGTTTCATCGCTATCGGACGAATGGTATGTGAACGCATACAGGACTTTGTTGAAACGCTTCGCCCGTCGTCGCTCATTTGTTGAATCTAATCGTGCGCTACCTATTGTTAAGTCGATTTACTAAACCAGAAACTTTCCCTGAAGTGTACAGAACATCTCAGCCCAGTTTCATCACTATCAGACGAATAGTATATGAAGGCATACGGGACTTTGTTGAAACGCTTCGCTCGTCGTCGGTCATTCGTTGAATCTACTCGCGCGCTACCTATTATAACATGGATTTATTAAGCCAGACACCTTGCCTGTAGTGTACACAACCTCTCACCCAAGTTTCATCGCTATCGGACGAATGGCATGTGAACGCATACAGGACTTTGTTGATACGCTTCGCCCGTCGTCGCTCATTTGTTGAATCTAATCGTGCGCTACCTATTGTTAAGTCGATTTACTAAACCAGAAACCTTCCCTGAGGTGTACACAACATCTCACCCAAGTTTCATCACTATCAGACGAATAGTATATGAAGGCATACGGGACTTTGTTGAAACGCTTCGCTCGTCGTCGCTCATTTGTTGAATCTACTCGTGCGCTACCTATTATAACATGGATTTATTAAGCCAGACACCTTGCCTGTAGTGTACACAACCTCTCACCCAAGTTTCATCGCTATCGGACGAATGGCATGTGAACGCATACAGGACTTTGTTGATACGCTTCGCCCGTCGTCGCTCATTTGTTGAATCTAATCGTGCGCTACCTATTGTTAAGTCGATTTACTAACCAAAAACCATCCCTGAGGTGTACACAACATCTCAGCCCAGTTTCATCACTATCAGAAGAATAGTATATGAAGGCATACGGGACCTTGTTGAAACGCTTCGCTCGTCGTCGGTCATTCGTTGAATCTACTCGTGCGCTACCTATTATAACATGGATTTATTAAGCAAGACACCTTGCCTGTAGTGTACACAACCTCTCGCCCAAGTTTCATCGCTATCGGACGAATGGTAGGCTATGTGAACGCATACAGGACTTTGTTGAAACGCTTCGCCCGTCGTCGCTCATTTGTTGAATCTAATCGTGCGCTACCTATTGTTAAGTCGATTTACTAAACCAGAAACTTTCCCTGAAGTGTACAGAACATATCAGTCCAGTTTCATCACTATCAGACGAATAGTATATGAAAGCATACGGGACTTTGTTGAAACGCTTCGCTCGTCGTCTGTCATTCGTTGAATCTACTCGCGCGCTACCTATTATAACATGGATTTATTAAGCCAGACACCTTGCCTGTAGTGTACACAACCTCTCACCCAAGTTTCATCGCTATCGGACGAATGGCATGTGAACGCATACAGGACTTTGTTGATACGCTTCGCCCGTCGTCGCTCATTTGTTGAATCTAATCGTGCGCTACCTATTGTTAAGTCGATTTACTAAACCAGAAACCTTCCCTGAGGTGTACACAACATCTCACCCAAGTTTCATCACTATCAGACGAATAGTATATGAAGGCATACGGGACTTTGTTGAAACGCTTCGCTCGTCGTCGCTCATTTGTTGAATCTACTCGTGCGCTACCTATTATAACATGGATTTATTAAGCCAGACACCTTGCCTGTAGTGTACACAACCTCTCACCCAAGTTTCATCGCTATCGGACGAATGGTATGTGAACGCATACAGGACTTTGTTGAAACGCTTCGCCCGTCGTCGCTCATTTGTTGAATCTAATCGTGCGCTACCTATTGTTAAGTCGATTTACTAAACCAGAAACTTTCCCTGAAGTGTACAGAACATCTCAGCCCAGTTTCATCACTATCAGACGAATAGTATATGAAGGCATACGGGACTTTGTTGAAACGCTTCGCTCGTCGTCGGTCATTCGTTGAATCTACTCGCGCGCTACCTATTATAACATGGATTTATTAAGCCAGACACCTTGCCTGTAGTGTACACAACCTCTCACCCAAGTTTCATCGCTATCGGACGAATGGCATGTGAACGCATACAGGACTTTGTTGATACGCTTCGCCCGTCGTCGCTCATTTGTTGAATCTAATCGTGCGATACCTATTGTTAAGTCGATTTACTAAACCAGAAACCTTCCCTGAGGTGTACACAACATCTCACCCAAGTTTCATCACTATCAGACGAATAGTATATGAAGGCATACGGGACTTTGTTGAAACGCTTCGCTCGTCGTCGCTCATTTGTTGAATCTACTCGTGCGCTACCTATTATAACATGGATTTATTAAGCCAGACACCTTGCCTGTAGTGTACACAACCTCTCACCCAAGTTTCATCGCTATCGGACGAATGGCATGTGAACGCATACAGGACTTTGTTGATACGCTTCGCCCGTCGTCGCTCATTTGTTGAATCTAATCGTGCGCTACCTATTGTTAAGTCGATTTACTAAACCAGAAACCTTCCCTGAGGTGTACACAACATCTCACCCAAGTTTCATCACTATCAGACGAATAGTATATGAAGGTATACGGGACTTTGTTGAAACGCTTCGCTCGTCGTCGCTCATTTGTTGAATCTACTCGTGCGCTACCTATTATAACATGGATTTATTAAGCCAGACACCTTGCCTGTAGTGTACACAACCTCTCACCCAATTTTCATCGCTATCGGACGAATGGTATGTGAACGCATACAGGACTTTGTTGATACGCTTCGCCCGTCGTCGCTCATTTGTTGAATCTAATCGTGCGCTACCTATTGTTAAGTCGATTTACTAAACCAGAAACCTTCCCTGAGGTGTACACAACATCTCACCCAAGTTTCATCACTATCAGACGAATAGTATATGAAGGCATACGGGACTTTGTTGAAACGCTTCGCTCGTCGTCGCTCATTTGTTGAATCTACTTGTGCGCTACCTATTATAACATGGATTTATTAAGCCAGACACCTTGCCTGTAGTGTACACAACCTCTCACCCAATTTTCATCGCTATCGGACGAATGGTATGTGAACGCATACAGGACTTTGTTGATACGCTTCGCCCGTCGTCGCTCATTTGTTGAATCTAATCGTGCGCTACCTATTGTTAAGTCGATTTACTAAACCAGAAACCTTCCCTGAGGTGTACACAACATCTCACCCAAGTTTTATCACTATCAGACGAATAGTATATGAAGGCATACGGGACTTTGTTGAAACGCTTCGCTCGTCGTAGCTCATTTGTTGAATATACTCGTGCGCTACAACTTTCATATTTATTCACCTTTTAAACCTTCTCTGGACTTCCACAAATAATTCAAGACCAAAATTAGCCAAATCGGTCCAGCCGTTCTCGAGTTTTAGCGAGGCTAACGAACAGAAATTCTTTTATATATATATTCATCTTACGATAAATAATACCCCACCATCTGCGTCGACTCATACAAACAGCCTCATCTAACGCGTTCAATAGCGTTTATCTCTTCATTACGATCACCCTCCTGCCATTACTCCCATGTATTTGTCCCAGCGAGAGTTCAAGGTACCCTATATAAGTTACTTCCAGCATATGCATGAGATAGCCTGAATCTACCCATTCACTTCCAGTCTACTGAGTGATGTAGAGAAAGTCTCGTCACTAGACTCATTATTTCTTACTTGAGAACTCACTGCACTGATCCTTGACGCGCACCATCCTAAGTAAGTACACTGTCCAAGTACTTCAAATGAACTGCCATTTATAGGGCAGAAATATTATTAAAATATTTTATTCATATTTATTTAAATTTAATAATTATTTTAGCCAGCCTCCGTGGCTTAGGCGGCAGCACGCCGGCCTCTCACCGCTGGGTCCGTGGTTCAAATCCCGGTCACTCCATATGAGATCTGTGCTGGACAAAACGGAGGCAGACAGGTTTTTCTCCGGGTACTCCGGTTTTCCCTGTCAACATTTCATTCCAGCAACACTCTCCACTGTCATTTCACTTCATCTGTCATTCATTTAATCATTGCCCCAGAGGAGTGCGTCAGGCCTCGGCAGCCGGCACAGTTCATATCCTCGCCGCTAGATGGGGGCTTCATTCATTCCATTCCTGACCCGGTCGGAGACTGGAAGCAGGCCGTGGATTTTCATTTTCAATTATTTTAGCCAAACTTTAATTTATTAATTTTGTTTTGTATTGTCGTTTTAAATTTCATGATTAAGTTTAAATGATTTTATAATTTTATTTTTTATATTATTTTTATGATCTTAATTATTTGTATAATTCTATTTTATTTTATTTTAATTGTAATTTTACAAGCTTATTAATTTTTACAATTTATTTCCAATTTTAATTTATTTAATATTTTATATATATACACCGCGGACAGGCCAACAAGGACCACGCAAATATCACTTCTTTATAGGTCTAGTTTCCTTCTTTCTCTTCCAGAAGTCTTTCATCCTGGTCGACTGCACAGCTCTTCTTTCAGCAGTCCATTCTCCTCTGTTGAGATTTTTCTTCTCCCCGACAAGAATTTTGAGACCAAAAATTTTTTTTCTGTACTCTATTCGATTTAGACAATCTTCTTCAGTAATTTTGAATTTTTGAAGTTCTTCTTTCATTTGTTTTACATAGCCTCCTTGTCCTTTATAATTCCAGATTTTATCAAAAATTTGTTTGTTTAACCTTGAGCAATTCATGCGGACCATATGTCCGTAGAACTCAAGTCGCCGTTTTCTGATCATCACTTCAAGGTTGTCGATTTTTCTATAAATTTCTGCATTCGATCTCAGTCTATAACCTTCCTGTGTTTTCCTAGGACCATAAATCCTTCTTAAAATTCTTCTTTCTATCTTGAGCAAATTCTCCATTCCGGTTATATTTGTAGTTTCCATGCCGTACAAGATGACTGGTCTAACAACAGTATTAAAATGTCGTAATTTTGCATTGATAGACAGGTTCTTTTTATTGTATTTTTTTTTGTACAAAAATTTAATCTTTCCAATTTCCCTTTTTTGTTCTCGATTGCCAATTTATCCGTCCCATTGCTACTAATTATTTCTCCAAGATATTTAAATCGGTCAGTGACCCTGATGCTCCCATAATTTGTTTTTATCATTTTCTTAGTGTATTTCTGATCACTTGTCATCATCTCTGTTTTTACCAATGAAATCTGTAAGCCCGCTTTTTCCGCCGTTTCTTTTAACTGATCAATTTGGTTAATAGCTTCTTGTTCTGATTCAGCAAACAACGCTACGTCGTCAGCAAATGCTAAACCTTTGATTTTGAGGTTCTTATTCTTTGTACCAATTTTAGCACTTGAATCGTTCTTCTCCCAAAACGTCCTCATGACTTTATCCAAGACCAAATTGAAAAGCAGTGGTGATAGACTGTCCCCTTGTCTTAGCCCAGTTTTTACCTCGAAGGGCTCGCTAACTTCATTTAAAAATTTGACTCTGGAAATCGTATTAGTTAATGTAAATTTTATTAAATTTATGGTTTTTTGATCAACTTGCTATTCCTTCAATGTGTCAAAAACAGTATCCCTATCCACTGAATCATACGCTTTCTGAAAATCAACGAATGAGATAAAGATATTCTTTGGCCTGTTGTTGTAATATTTTAAACTAAGAATTTGTTCTGCACACGATCTATTCCTTCTGAAACCTCCTTGGAACTCGCCAAGCTGTGGTTCGATCTGTGGTTCAAGTCTGTTTAAAAGTAATTTGGCAAATATTTTATATGTGACAGACAACAATGAGATCCCCCTATAACTATTGACATCAATTTTTGAGCCTTTTTATGTAGTGGATGAATTAAGGCGATTAACCAGTCTTCTGGAATTGCTTCCTCAATCCAAATTTTCTGGAATAGATTTGTCGTCGCTATTAAAAATTCATCATCTACAAGGTTCCACATTTCTGCAATTATTCCATCCTTGCCTGAGGCTTTATTATTTTTAAGTGAGTTGATAATACATTTAACTTCATTTACATCTGGGGGCGTAGAGTCAAAATTTTGTGTTGTACATTTGAAACTCAGCTTGTCTGTCGGTTTTGGACAATTTAACAACTTCTCAAAATACGCAGCCAAGATATCACAATTTTCCTTGTTGTTTAATGCTAGCGTACCATCTTCCCTTTTGAAATTTAAACTCGGCGCTGAATATCCACTGATTTCATTCTTAAATGCTCTATAAAACAATCGGGTGTCATTTTTCTTAAAATTGTCGTCCATTTCCATTATTTGGTCCTTCATATATTTTCTTCGAATCGTTCTTAAAGTCTGGTGGGCCATTTTCCTCAATCTTTGTACTTCCTCTAAATTTTCTGGAGTCTTGTTCCCGTTCCACTTGTGCCAAGCACAATGTCTTTCTTTGATCACTCTTTCACATTGTTCATTCCGCCGAGCATGTTTCCTATAAAAGTTCAACGGTGCGATTTCCTGAGCTGGTTCAAGAAGGTTATTAGTAACATCATTCCAATTGGTTGGTATTTTAAGTTTTCCTTGAAATTCTATCCTTTTTTCATTTGTAAGAACCTCTCTATTAATTTTCGGAATTTTAATTCTAGTTGTATTTTGTTTGCGTGTAAAAGGTATGAAATTCATCTTGATTTGAGAAAGGTAATGATCTGAAGTTACATTAATGGATTTTCTGACCTTGACATTTTGAATTTCTTTGAAACAATTTCGAGAGATAGCTACATGATCTAGTTGAAACTCACCCAGCAACGCATTTGGGGAGACCCATGTTTTCTTTTTACTTGGTTTTGCCTTAAAATGTGTGGACATAATCTTTAAGTTTAGATGTTCACAGAGTTTAACCAATCTCTCACCATTCCTGTTGGTTCTATTGTGAGCGGGATATTTACCTATTACATCAGAAAATTTTCTCTCAGATCCAAGCTGAGCATTGAAATTTCCAAGTAAAATTTTTAAATGATTAGAAGGAATTTTGAGAATTTCGGCTTCTAACTCGTCCCAAAATTCATCAACTTTCTCTGGATTCGTTTTATTATCCTTATTTATAGGAGCCTGGGTGTTGATTAGCGTGTATCTCTTATTGAGAGATTTTATAGTTAGAAAAGATAGTCTGGCATTCACACTTCTAAAAGCGATAACTGCGTCCAAAAATTTCTTGTTGACCATAAAAGCTGTTCCAAGATGTGGCATGTTCTTCATCACTCTCTTCCCAACTTTTCCTTTGAAAATTCGGAAGTTGTCAGATTCAAAGGTGTCCTCATCCAAGACCCTGGTCTCTTGAAGGGCTAATATTGTAATGTGATGTCTATGAAGTTCTGTTGTTAGTTGTTTTAATTTTCCAACGTGAATTAAGGAATTCACATTGTATGTTCCAAAAAAATATTTTCTCATTTTCTTGAATCTTGAACTGATCTTGTGGTGCTCCGATTCACCATAATGTAACCCTAAACTGCTAGGCACCCTGGAATCCGATTTACGCCTAGCAATGTCTTCAGGGTAATCATGACCATTAGAAGCTAAATCCATGATATTAAAGTGGACAAAGTCCAACGTTATACAACTAAGATTGTGAGTCCTAGAGGTTGCCTCAAGATGTGTTCTGGCTCTTATTTTACGGCTTAAGCCAACCCTCCTCCTTTCTCCGGGCTTGGGACTGGCAACAGAAACTACTGAGCTACTCAATCCACCCAGTAGATCCTGCAGGCGGAGTTTTTTTTATTATTTATTATTATTATTTAATATTTTATTATTTACGTTTTAATTATTTTTATTTATTTATTCGTTAATAAGGAGAGCGTTACAACACAATCAATTTTCATGTTTTATTCTGGCCCTTTCTTCTTCTTTTCCAAAAACCTCTCATACACACTACGCTTCCTCTTTCTCTCCTCCGTCCTCTTCTTTCCCGGTTGTCTCTCGTTAGGAGTTTGCTCAAACTTCTGATAACAAATTCACAAAGAAATTTGATAAAATGGTCCGGCTAGCTCAAAACAGTTGCCAGCGTTTCGCCCCAGTGTACCAATGGGCTCTTCAGTTGGTTATGGTACACCTCACCAAGACGCGTGGCTAGTACATACTGAGAAGGCCGCTGCAAGGCCAACTTCTGTCGTCTGTAGAGATGTTTCGTTTCTTGAGGTCTTCAACGGTTTCCTTTACCCAATTGGTTTTTAGTGAACTATTCGTAACTATATTAAAAATGTTTCTTATCAGTCTGTCTTCGGTCATCCTATGTATGTCCATAAAATTTTGCCCTTTTTTCCTTATGTTGTTTGTAATCGTCTCTGTCTGTTTGTATAGTTCTATTGTCAGTCTCTTTATCCATATTCCCTCTTTCTAAACTGACCCGTAGATCTTTCTCACAATGTTTCTCTCTTGTTTTTCTAATTCCTTTATTTACGTTTTAATTGTTTTCATCGTTATGCTTGAGTCAAAAAGTTATGCGTTACGGAGACGGAGACGGTGACGTCATGCAGCCACGCGGGAAGCCTAAGTTAATGGGTAATGGAGTCTGTTGAAAGAGTCCTGAGGCGTCGAGCGACCTGCGGCTTCGAGCGAAGCGAAAATAATACAGGGTGACTCCTAAAGAGGTGTACAAGATGCCAGATAAGAATACAAGGTGACTCTTAAAGAGGTGTACAAGATGGTAGAGAAGTATACAAGGTGACTCCTAAGAGGTGCACAATATGTCAGACAAGAATACAGGGTGACTCATAAAGAGGTGTACAAGATGGCACACAAGAATACAGGGTGACTCATAAAGAGATATACAAGATGCCAGATAATAATACAGGGTGCGTCCTAAAGAGGTGTGCAGGATGTCAGAGCAAAATACAGGGTGACACTTAATGAGGTTTGCAAGATATCAGATTCAAATAATGGATGACCCTTAAAGAGGTTCCCGCGCGGGAAGCCTAAGTTAATGGGTAATGGAGTCTGTTGAAAGAGTCGTGGGGCTTCGAGCGAAGCGATAAGCCCTCCTGAGCCTTTCTAACATTTGTAGCATGCGTCATTTGAAATGATATAACGTCTAGTCTTTCAACTGACTGTAATTTTTTTGTTAAAAGGAATTATGAAGCATCTCAGGTCAAGAAGATAGTATAATAGGCTATGGTTTTATGAAATATTAACACATCCTAAAGAAAATTCGTTGACATAATGGCTGAAAGATTCAACCAACAGCACCTTTGACAATAGCACGTGGTTAATATACAGACCACTAACCCATAAAGGGTTAATTCTTCCTCCCTGCAATTCTATTTTCAAGGGTTTCCTCCATACTAACACTTGTGATGAGATGGGAGATGGGACATTGCCTAAAAGGTTAATGAACTTTAAAATGCTGATTTCTATACTACAAGCTGCTGCGAGAGATTACGTCACCAGTTAAGTTGGCAGCACGGCTGTCGCTTGTATCAAAACAAACAAACAAACAAACAAACAAACAGTAAACTATATACTCGCCACAGCCAAAGTTCTAAGATGGTAGTTATCATGTAAGCATTCGACAGCATTTGCTCTCTACCCGATAGCGAATTCCAAAGCTATGAAACATTGTTTATCCTGAACTAGCACCAACAGATAGCGCGCAGGTACTATGTGGGATAATTTTGTTATTTTGGTCAAAAACACAGAAAATGTTGTTACAAACGCTTTAAAATGAAAATGTATCTTATTATCAACTAGCATCAGTATTAGCCAGGCTCCTTACCGTTCTTCCACCTTACTGTTTCCACCCAGCTTGTTTATGCCCTAAGCATATTGGTTCATTATTATAATTATTATTATTAAAATACCACAAAAAGCATAAAAAATCATGTACCACACCTACTTCATACCAATCTTCAGATATGGTTTAGGGACATGTACCCTACTAAACAAGGACTACTGTTCCGTTCCCAGTCACGGCATCATAGATGCGTTTGGTGCATCTGTGTCGTGAGGCAAGAGTCACGGCACCTTAGATACATTTGGTGCCTTTTTGTATCGTGAAGCAGCAGGCCGGTGTGCTTGTGATGCAAACACTCGACAATAGAATAATAGTTCTGGTAATAGGAATGTGTGTTTCATTTGACGGGAATGATAAGGGTAATTATATGATTAAATGTTACATGTTTGATATGCATCAACATATGGCCTACACCGGACCGGATACGAAAACCAAAACTGCCCATGGAAATACAGTACCGTACTTAGAAGCCCACATTGATGACATCATCTGCCAGTTCCAGTATCGATGTTCCATCACCAGAGGTTAAGTAAATAAGTACTTCGGTGAGTAAATACAAGTTGCTCAGGCCTCCTTTTCTTTACAATCATCCTATTAATAATGGATCCTGCCACGAAACAGAAACTGATCAAGCAGAGGGCACGGCTAAGGGCTCAGCTTACGCGCATGCAGACCTTCGTAGAAAATCTAGGCGACCAGCAGCGATCTAATTTGCATGAAATTAAATTGAGATATGACGATATGGGTGCTATAATGTCCAAGTTTGACGATGTTCAGTCTGAACTAGAACTAGGAGATACCGAAAATGAGCATGTACATGAACAAGGTAGATTGGAATTTGAAACTTAATACTATAAGACTAAGGGTGACATGGGTAACATAATCACTAATATTGAAGAGGCATCACATCATTTAGAAAGCTCAGGCAGAATCCAAGCAGGCACTATGTTAGGGTTGAAACTTCCGTCAATCAATATTCCTAATTTTGATAGGAAGTATGAAAACTGGCTCTCATTTTCAGACAGTTTCAAGGTTATATTGCATAACAATAACCAGGTACCGGTTGTTCAAAAGTTTCATTATCTCGTGTCAGCTCTCAAGGGGCCGGCTAGCCAATTAATACAAAACATTCCTATAACTCAAGTCAACTATAAGATAGCCTGGAAAATGCTGCAGGACAGATTTGAGTTAAGAGGCTTATAGCAGCCACGCATGTTAAGGAGCTCATAAGCCTAAAACCAGTTGCTAGTGAAACTGCTAAAGAACTCGTAAGGTATTCAAATACATTCAAGAGTCATTTAAACGCACTTATAGCCCTGGAACTTACCATTCCACTGCATGAAGTAATACTGACTCATGTGTATGCTCGAGGACTTGATATCAGTACTAGGCGAGACTGGGAATTATCGCATGTAGAGACTGATTCTCGGTCCCTCAATGACTTCGTATCATTTGTGGAACACAAACGACAAGCCCTAGAGAACTTACCAAGCACACAACACACCAATGTAGTGCCCAGACAGCAATTTGAGTCGAGTAAGGTCAAATCACAGGAAGACACTCAAGCACGTTATCCTTATGTCACGACCAACCACATCAAATGTACCTACTGTCAGGACAATCATAGTATTCACAAGTGTGAAACATTTGCAGCTCTCAGTCTAGGGGATAAGTTTCAAATCATTAAGGTAAGAGGTCTATGCTATAATTGCTTGCGCACTGAGCATTCATCCAGAGACTGCAAATCACGTGGTTGTAAGTTGTGCAACAAAAAGCACCACACATCATTACACAAACAAAATGAAGGTACTCTGTCAGGGAGAAATGGTGGCTCAAGTCAACACCCAGTGGCTTCTAACCCAACACACACTGCAACGTAGGAGATCGATACTCGGCTAGGGTGATGTTGTCTACGGCCTTAGTATTTATTTATTTATCGTATGATGAAAGGAGGAATATGTACAAAAATATATACAACAAGATACACATGATCTCATGTTTGTAAAATTAGAGTTCAATTTTAAGTTGTTGAATCCAATCGATGGCTTCTTGATTAAGCTGGTGGAGTTCTTGTATTGTCCCTTTGAATGCTCTGAGAGGACACTCGAAAGCTACGTGGTCCATAGTTTGCCGATCTTCTCCACAGTCACATTCAGGGGAGGACTTCCAGCCCCATTGATTCAGTATCGCTGCACACCTGCCTTGGTCCGTTCTTATCTGGTTCAGTGTGCACCATTGACGTCTAGGTAAACGAAAACCTGCAGGCCGTTCCCAAGGAGTCACAATTAGATGGTGATGTGTCGGGGGAGTTTGTTCCTGCCATTGATTGTTCCAGGCATCTAGAATGTTGAAGTGATTATCCTGCAGGTTGACTGCTGTTCGCCATGATGGTTGTCTGGACTTCAGTCGCTGCGGTAAAGGTACTGCGAGCTCAGAGTGTATTGGCAGCGATGGGTTGTTTTCAATTCTCTTCCATGTGTTCAGCAATGATTGAAGTCTTCTCAGGGGTGGAGGAGGAATGTTACTTAGAACCGGAAGCCAATGTGTGTTTGTGGATCGCATGCATCCTGTGATGAGGCGCATTGCTTGATTGAGTACGGCCTTAGTAAGAGTCATGGATTCTGACGGGAAAGTGCGTGTATGTAGAGCGTTGTTGGATAGTGGCAGCTAGACAAATCTCTGTACGGAAGGTCTTGTTCAGAGATTACGCCTAAGAAAATACAAAACCCCTATACTAATTAGTGGAATAAATAACTCTCTTTCACAAACTAAGCACAGTGTTCAGTTGCTGCGGCAATACACTGTGAGTGACTTCACAATTAATATGTCATGCTCTATCCTTCCACGTATTACAGGGAGCATGCCTAGCCGCTTCATTCAACACGATCATTGGGACTTGCCCACTGATGTTACACTTGCTGACCCTAAGTTTTTCAGCCTGGAGACATAGAATTATTAATCGGCGCAGAGCATTTCCTTTCATTACTGAAGCCTGGTCATCGTACACGATCACCAAATTATCCAGTCCTCCAAGAGACTGAATTTGGATGGATTCTTTCAGGACGATTTTGACCACAGGGAGAAGAATGCTTAGGAGTAGCCTCATGCTTTTTGCGGATAGAAGACAACTTAGATGCCCAGTTACAACGGTTCTTGGAAATAGAGGATCTCTCTTCCCCAATCAGAACTCAGGAAGAAAAAGACTGCGAAAAACATTTCACCGATAACACTACGAGGGATGAATCTGGTATGTTTGTAGTTCGCTTGCCTCTTAAGCAAGAACCTGAATTATTAGGAGACTCATTTAGTCAGGCTATGTCAAGGTTAACTCAGCTAGAGCGGCGCTTTAGCAAACAGCCCGCACTAAAGCAGGACTACTGTAACTTTCTGCATGAATATGAAATGTTAGGGCACATGGTGAAAATAAATAACTCTTTGACGTTAGGTGATGACAGTGGATGCTATTACTTGCCACATTATCCTGTTTTTAAGCCGTGTAGCACTACAACCAAAACTAGGGTTGTTTTTGACACACCTGCAAAATCATCAATTGGTTTATCTCTCAATGACATACTAATGGTTGCACCCACAGTTCAAGAGGATCTGTACACAATTATTCTCAGATTCAGAACACATACTTTCGCCTTCATTGCCGATATTGGCAAGATGTATCGACAAGTCAAGGTTCACGTTGGTGACAGAAAGTTACAACGGATTATGTGGAGAGAATGTCCAGAGGAGCCACCAAGTTGCTATGAACTAACTACCGTAACATATGGCACAGCTGCTGCACCTTTTCTCGCCACGAGATGCCTACAAAAACTCGCTGAAGTAGAAGAATGAAATTTTCCTAGAGCAGCACAAGTTCTCCGCAGGGATTTTTATGTTGATGACATAGTTAGTGGTTGTAACGACCTTCAGGATGCTCTACAGCTTCAGTCTGAAATCATAACTTTGTTGGAGAGTGGAGGCTTCCCTCTCAGAAAATGGTGTGCCAATCACCCAGCACTACTGACAGCAGTTTCAGGAGAGAATAGAGAAACTCAGCTGCCTTTTAATCTAGACGAAGGTAGCAGTGTGAAATCTCTAGGCTTATTATGGCAACCATTATCAGATCAATTCCTGATTTCTGGTAACCTGTGTTGCAGTTCGGATCGTGCTGATCCCATTGTCACAAAGCGCAAGATCTTGTCAGTCATTGCTCCTATTTTGATCCCCTTGGTTTGGTCAGTCCAGTGGTGATATCCTATAAGATCTTCATGCAAAAACGATGGTTGGTCACACTAAATTAGGATGATGAACTCCCGTCTGAACAAGTTGTATATTGGGAACGGCTTCATTCTCAACTCCCTGCAGTCAAGGAATTTAAGGTGAAACGATTAGTCACTTGTAAAGGACCCCCTTCAGATGTTCAGATTCATGGATTTGCCGATGCCTCGGAACGAGCGTATGGGGCTTGTATTTATGTACGCTCTGTCGACAAGGAAGGGAGGACGTTTGTCAGTTTATTATGCTCCAAGTCCAGAGTAGCCCCTATAAAGAGACTGACGCTGCCTAGACTTGAACTGTGCGGAGCATTGTTGCTCGCACAACTGGTACATAAAACACTGCCAGTATTGTCATTCCAAGTCAGCAAGGTGTTCCTGTGGACAGACTCTACCATTGTTCTGTCCTAGATCGCATCCCCTGCTACGCGGTGGATGACATTTGTGGCCAAAAGGGTTTCTTCAATTCAAGAATATACTCACAAAGCAGAATGGAGACACATTCCCACACATGACAACCCAGCAGACTTAATATCGAGAGACGTTGCTCCAGGTCGACTACAAGACATGATGCTCTGGTGGAATCCTCCACTTTGGCTACCTGAATCCATTGAATTTTGGCCTGTGAAACGTATCTCCCATGTACAGAAGGATGAGTTACCTGAATCTCGAGATGCCCATTCTGCGGTCATCCTAGCAAATACCGAGGCAGTTGCATTTATGCACAAATACTCATCGTTGTCTCGACTGACTCGAGTGACTGCTTATTGCCTACGATTCATGCACAACGCTGCCAACCCACAAGAGAAAAATACAGGGAGGCTGACTGTACACGCACTTCAGACGGCGTTATACACCTGTATTACAATCTCACAACAAGAGTGTTATACTAAAGAGATAGCTGACCTTCAAGCTAATCGCTGCGTCTCAAAGAAGAGCAAGATTGCAGATCTGCCCAGCGATTCTTCATTCTGTTATTTATTCATCCTTGCAATGTATTTAACTTTATTTGTGTCTTGTTTTGATTTGCTACAGTGAACTTTCAACCTATGTAATTTCTATTGAATCAACTGATTCAACGGCGGGGAGCATGTTGCGTTCCCAGTCACGGCACCTTAGATACGTTTGGTGCTTTTTGTATCGTGAAGCAGCAGGCCGGTGTGCTTGTGATGCAAACACTCGACAATGGAATAATAGTTCTGGTAATAAGAATATGAGTACTACTGAATGTGTGTTTCATTTGACGGGAATGATAAGGGTAATTATATGATTAAATGTTACATGTTTGATATGCATCAACAACTACAGTAGAATTCAAGCAACTGAAATGAGATTCATCAGAATCATGAACCAAACTACAAGAAAGGACAAGATCAGAAATGAAGTTAATAGGAAACAAGATGTTCAGTAAAGAACATATAGCCTACTTTCTCCTAAATGCATGGGTATTGTTATAACTCTTTGTCCTTTTTAAGGAGTATAATTGAATGTTGGTTGTAGTAGCTTGTTGAAATACTACGTGCTATACGGATATTAAACATGAATATGAGGTACCTTTAATAGTGCTACCTCTGTACCAAATTGCATTCAATTCGGTTTTACCGTGTTTGAAAAGATAGGAGGAATCGATTTGCACACATACATGGCTGCCATCCGCAAATTATTGTGCTGATAACATTGTAGTTTGGTCAAAAGATTCTCTATACATAAAAGTATAATGTTGCAAAATTTGGTAGAGATCAGATGATTTGTTTGGTCGTAATTTGATTCAAGCTTTTAACATTTGGATGGCCGCCATTACGTTTTCGTCAAGATGGCGGCGATATAAAACATTACACTGGAGTACCCTTTGCTAGTGCTACCTCTGTACCAAATTTCGTTCAATTCGGTTTCAGTGTGTTTGAATTGATAGGGGGAATCGATTTCAACACATACATGGCCACCATATGCAAACTATAAGGCTGATGATCTTGCAGTTTGGTCAAAATATGCTTCCTATATAAAAGTATAATGTTGCAAAATTTGGTAGAGATCAGATTATTAGGATGATCGTAATTTGATTTAAGCTTTTAACATTTGGGTGGCCGCCATTACGTTTCCGTCAAGATGGCGGCCATATAAAACATGACACTGAGGTGCTCTTTGCTAGTGCTACCTCTGTACTAAATTTTGTTCAATTCGATTTCACCGTGTTTGAATAGATGGGGGGAATCGATGTGCACACATACATGGCCGCCATCCGCAAAGTATTGGGCTGATGACCTTGTAGTTTGTTCAAAAGATTCTTCGTACATAAGGGTATAATGTTGCAAAATTTGGTAGGGATCAGAAGATTAGGTTGGTCGTAATTTGATTTAAGCTTTTAACATTTGGGTGGCCGCCATTACACTACCGTCAAGATGGCGGCGATATAAAACATGACACTGAGGTGCCCTCTGCTAGTTCTACCTCTGTACAAAATTTCGTTCAGTTCGGTTTCACCGTGTTCGAATTGATAGGGGGGGGACAGTCATTCAGAGTACACTCACACACACACACACACAGACAGACACACATTTTTTGGCCCTGTGAAGATCTCATAAGTCTACTTTCATTTTTGCAAAAGAAGGCTAACTAGCTGGCATCGAGGTTCCCATTACCAGTGTCATAAAGAAACACAGACTTCAGTGGTATGGGCACATAATGAGGTTCAGTGGCGTAGCCAAGGGGGGGGTAGAACCCCCCCTTGGAAAATCGGCAGGTTGTGATTTGTGTCTGTGGTCGCCTTTAAGCCCGGGTCCCCACAACACACAACGTATAACCACAGTCTACCTACAGATCGCGAAGCTTGGCTCATATTTTTCTACCGCCAGACAATAATGCTCTCATGCAGCCAGCAAGAATGTGCCGACTGCGCTATGTTGGAGTATGTTATTGTTGCTGGATGTACTGTATGTGAGCATTGTGTAAAGGTTATATATTTAATTTAACATGTGCTTTACAAGAGGAGATGTGCAGTTCAATAAACAGATCTAATATTAGAAGAAATAGTTCAGTGTTGCTAAGTGACCTATATGATCGCTTTTCAGTCGGTACCCAATTAGATTTGGTGGGCAGTGACAATTTATCTCCTAATGCCTGAAATAAAAAATACATGAATCGTTTATACACTTAATAAAACACTTCTCACATAAAGGGGGAGGGGGGTTGTAAGAGAAGCATTTTATTAAATGTATAAATAATTATTGTATTATGAATTACACAGGGAAATTAATTGTTACTCCTCGCCCAATCTAATTGGGTGTATTCGTGTTGACCGACTGGGAAGTCAGACTGTTCAAATAGCAAGACGACACCCGAGTTTCCAAAGGACCCTAAAAGGTAAGATTTGATCTATGGTTTTTAGGCTAGTATTATAAAGCTTTTCAAGGGGAGCGTGATGGTGCAGTGGCTTAGCTGCTCGTCAATCACCCGGACGGCAGGAGTTCCAATCCCGGTGACAGTGGGGTGGAATTTTCACCTGAAAAATTACGTAGCGTCAGGAAAGGCACCCGGTTTAAAATCCTCGGCCAAAACCGAAATGAGCCTGATTGGCTCCGGCGACCACAATTAATTGGGATATGCAGTAGAAAGTATTATAAAGCTTTTCAACAAACAACCGAACTAGGTCTTTAACTGGTTATAAATCAATAATAATGTATTGGTTTTAGGTCCCTGTGGCTTTTAGAGACACCGGGGTGCCGGAAGTTTGTCCTGAAGGGGATCTTTAACGTGCCAGTAAATCTACAGGAACGGTTCCCTCGCATTTATGCACCCTTAAATGCCAGCTGACTGCGCCAGGATTAGATCCTGCAACCTTGCACACAGCAGGCGAGAACGTTACCGCAGAAGCATATCTCGGTAGGATATCTATGCATGGCTTTGGTGGCGTGGTCGGTAGCATGCTGAACTGTTATGCCCACGTTCGTGGGTTCAAACCCAGTCGAAGTCGTCGGGCCCATGTCATAGATTTATGGCACGTAAAGGAACTTACAACTACAATTGGTAATGTGTAGCCAAAATGTGTAGGCTATTGAGTTAGACACGCTCTATCAAGTTCAAACGTTCGCCGTTGGGTCTCAGTGACAGTGGCGTCTGGTAGCTTAAATTGGAACTACTTGACATTGAAATTGGAAAACCTACGGGCGTTCATGTGAAATGCCCTGCTATGGCCATTGGCTGCAAATCAAATATAAATATCTATGAGTAGTGTGTTTTGATCGGTTCCGCAGCCACCTCCACCTCCCCACCTCACAAGATGGCGTTAGCCCGATAAATCCCGAACCCGTGGTCGGATTTTGACGAATGAGGTGTCATTGAACTCGGGCTGATACCCCCTTTCCAATGGACAACATATTTCAACCCCCAAAAATAAAACCTACCCTACTAGGTGGTGAAATTGTAATTTTTTAGAGAATCTCTGTTTCCAATTGCAACATGTGAGAGTTTGAATGCCGATATGGAATGAAACGTTGTTCCACATAAAGTGCATATGTTCGGTGAATAGCCACTATGAATTAACATGCCCACTCATGGCTTTTGAAGAGGGTGGGGGGGGAGTGGATCTCTGTGGACGGGTCCTTGTTGACAGGTCCTTGTTGACAAGTCATTGTTGACGGGTCCCTTTGGACTGGTCATTGTTGACGAGTCCTTGTGGACGAGTCCTTGTCCCTTTTGGACTGATCCCTTTGGACCGGTCCCTTTGGCCTGGTCCCTATGGACTGGCTCATGAATTTATTTAAATTATGTCAAAGGGTCTAACTACATTTTGTGTGTGTTGAACTGACGTTGTTCACCACTACTATATTTTTTTTTTTTTTAGCGTATGGCTTTTTAATGCCGGGAGTGTCCGAGGACATGTTCGGCTCGCCAGTTTTGTAGCTGCTTCGAGACGGACACCCAATGGGTGAGCTACAAGTACCGCTGGGGAGGGAAGGAGGGAAGTTGGAATATAAGGACGAGGAGTTGGAAGGTAGCGGCTGTGGCCTATAGTTAGGGACCAACCCCGGCATTTGCCTGGAAGGAAGATGGGAAACCACAGAAGACCATCTTCAAGGTTGCCGGCGGGGGGATTCGAACCTCCTCGCCTCCCGGATGTGAGCGACTGCCATCAGTCATGCCGTAACCACCACGGCTAACTCACCCGGTACTACTATAATGGGATAACGATATGAAAGGAAAGTGACGAAATACATGTGAACACGTGTGAGATGACCTTATTACCGTCCTCCTTGTGAAACAAGTCACATCCTGTTTTGGTTCATACGTGAGAAAATGCGAGTTCATGTGTAATATGATCTAACACACAGGTGTTCACCTGTACACGTGCACGATAAGAGCTAACAAGTCACAACCTGTTTTGACAGTGGTGGGAGGTAAAGGGGAGGGGTTGGTGTAAGAGAGAACACAGGTGAAGGGAGAAAGAAATATGTATTGCTCATAATACATGTAGAGCTGAGGACTGTACATAGGACTGAAGGTTAAGTACAACATGAGTGAATAAATAAATACAAGACACACAGGTTCATACAACATGTAATTTATTAATCCAAGAATTAAAGGCTGAGCTAAATCCCAACCATTTTACATATAGTTTATTTCCTTTTTGTTTCAACACTTTTTCCACAAGGTAATGTTTAGGAAATGCTGTCTTTTGGAGTTCTTGAAGATAAAACCTGCCTTTTATGGGTTGATGGTTGAGGTCCTCGAGTAAATAGGTGACTGGACTGTTCAGGTTGACTTGACGAATTCGAAATAGTTCAGTCCCCCAATTTGGTGTGTAGCCCTTGTCGAAGACGGACTTGAATTTGCTCACACGAACATGGTCCCCAATGTTAAGGCGATGACGTTTAGGGTCTGCTATTTTTATGGGGTTAAAGAGTTTATCCAGTTGTGGAATATTTTTGGTCACAAGTCGTGGCTTGGTCCCAATGGTTCTGTGTTTGGTGTCATTGTAACGTGACACTAACTCTGGTAACAAGTTCAACCAGCGATAAGTGCCCTGAGCGGTAAACGCTTTCCATATATGGGTTTTCAATGTTCGGTTGAACCGCTCGACCACGCTGGCTTTGAGATTGCTGTACGTGGTGTAATGGTGAATATCCTTAGATTTGAGAAAACTGGAGAAATCCTTGTTGAAAAATTCTTTTCCCTGGTCGGTTTGTAGCAGTTGAGGTTGACGTTTAGATTGTTGAATAATATGTTGAAAGGCTTTGGTGACTAGTGGACTAGACTTGCGACGCACAGGTTCAACAAACGCCATTTTGGAATAAACATCAATGACCGTCAACATATAGCGTACACCATCGTTAACGTTAGCATAGGGAATCATTTCAACCAAGTCTGCTTGCCAAAGTTCATCCACACCTTGTGACATCACCTTGAGTCTCTGATAGTGACGTCTAGCTGGACGATGCAACTCGTGAGCAATACCCATTTTAATGGGTGAGGGCTTAAACAATAATTTTGGCATTTCGAAATTCTTCCTCAATTTCTTGAATTCCCCAATCGTGACCAGTATGACCGGCTTGACGTGAAGCATGCAACAGCTGTAGTCGCTGGACGAGTTTATTTGGATTGTGCCAGTAGGTAACATCCACAAGGGGTTTTAATGGTTTAAATGTCACCCATGAAGCGGACACTTTACGACGACCACTTTGACTAGTGGGGAACATTTTTGCAATGATGGTTTTATATTTTTGAGATATATTGGCATTCACTTGTTGAGTGGGATCATACTGTCTTTTGTGTGCATGGGTGTCCAATATAATGGATTTATATTTACTAAGGTCCTCTGACGTATAATCTTGAGATGAGGGAGTCCGAGAGAATAGTAGCTTTAACAGTCCTGGTGTTAATTTATAGTTGATCTTTTTAAGGACAGCTTTAGTACGACTAAATTTAATCGATGAATCACCAATTTTAAAACTATCATCCTCATAGCGAACACCATACGTGGTATCTGTGTTTCCAACAAATAGATTGGTGAAATAGGGTTCCAGTGTTGGTCCATAATATTTTATTAAAATGTTTTTCAGTTGAGCTTTATGTTGAGGGGTGGCCAAGAGTTGTGAAAATGGAGACGATCTGGAAGGGCAAGGGGTTTCGACCATGGCCAAGGATTTCCTTTTTCTTAAAAACTCTGCAAGGGGTGATGCCTTTTTTTGAGGCGTAAACACTTGTTCCTCATTATCCTCAACTTCGCTAACACTAGTTAAATCTTCCTCTTCCTCTTCATTTTCCTCTTTCTCTTCCTCAGAGTCCTCGTGGTGCGTCTGAGTGGCTTGTGAAACGGTAGGTAGCGTTTCAGATGGCTTGAAAGAGGGTTTCAATATGGCTTTTAGCGGAGGTGCTAAATGTTGTTGAATAAACAAAGCATGATCCGCACGCGATCGTTTCAATTGACGAAACTTTTGGCGAATATTATTTTTTGCTCTAATAATATGCTTTTTCAATTGACTCTGCTAACGCCATGATGTTGTGACAAATGACTTGAGAGGGAATGATACAGTGCCTTAAATAGCAATAAAATGATCAAACCCTAAGCGATACCGCCCTTGGTTGAGTTCACTTTGTTTGTCAATCACTAAACAGGCATGACGTTGTGTGTTCCAGCACTTAACACACAATTCTGTAAACATTTGAAAGGTCATATCCGGATTCACATGTTCATTATAAATGTGACGACTGTTCCTCTCGTCCTGGCGAAATAAAACAATGACATTGGCATTGTCACGAATCAACTGTTTGGACATTTTAGAATACGTTTGTCCAAGATAGAAGCAATCGATATGTTTGTGTCGACCCATGCTGAAATAGCTTTGAATGATGCCTTGTCGTTCAGTGGATACATCATCGAAAATCATGAGTGAATCAGGCTTTACCTCATTCGGTGAAATAACATTTTCTTGCGTGGAAAATGTAAAATACCCCATATTCTCATTTTTTTTATCCAGACATGACTTGATCCAGAAACACGTAGAGGGGTTGGTAGAGAGATTTTGCGAAAATATAAATATTTTGAAAACACAGACCATTGGGCGCTGTAATAAGTGTCAGCAAAAGATTAGTCTTTCCACAGCCGGAAGGTCCCACAATGATGCAGTGAATGGAAGATGGAAACAGTGAACCATGGCGTTGTTCACGTGATGTGGGGCAGAGATGGGAAACCATGTCCCTCACGGGGAATGACTCTTGCTGCATATTTAGCTTCATTTCAACTAAGGCTTAGAGAGGCTAGCAGGCTGTCTATATACATCGCACCGACCCTTGTCATAGAGACAGTAGACTGGTACTACAGGTTGACGATGGATGTCTTTGGATGTGCGTTGATGGTCAAAGCTAGGTCTGTTCCCATTCATGATCCTAAACAAGAAACAGATCCTGCTAATAAACACTATGTGGATAGGTCAGTAGTGCCACGCACAAAACAAGGAGATTATGACTTTAAAGGAAAGCGGTTAACTCATGTAAAACATCCTCAAGTGTCTACAGACGTTACTACAAAAAAGTATGTGGATAACAAGGTGTATGAGTTTTATGATAAAGTGCCTCAGCTTACGGTGAATGGCTATAGCGCTAATCATCACCGCATTATTCACGTGGAAGACCCACAAGAAGATGATGATGTCTGTACCAAGCGATACGTGACGTATGAAATGAAAAGGCTTTATAAATTTATCCCATCTGTATTTTTAGTGCATCTGACAAATGTAAAACCTGTGAATGAGAGAAACCATATACCGCTAGTTCATGACCAGCACTTGACCTATGTGCTTGCTTCGGGTTTAAGCCACTATCGACTACACTATAATGGAACCATTCACATCAAATATGCCATACCTGATGAGAACCATTTACAAATAGAGATAAATGGTCATAGGATGTTGGTTCATAACCATGAAATGGTCAATGCAGGAGACGAATTATCCTTTCATCTCATGTTGACATGGAATGAAAAGCAAGCTGGAAAAACCATAAACGATTTCCCACTTTATGTAGAATTGGAATATACAGCCATGAAATAACAATCTGACGTTAGTTGTGACTTAAACTTTCTTGTGTAAGGTTGTTGGTCATCATCATCATGGTGAAACAAAGATATGTGGTGAGAAAGACTAAAAATATGAGGCTGTCCTTGGCAAAGCCTGGGCTTATGACATTCGTGGACAAGCCCTTGCGAAAGAAAAAAAGAAAAAATAATGTGTTGACCATAAGGAAAGCTTTTCGTGTAGCACAGAGACATGTTATTCCAAAACGTCAGCGACAGGGTTCAAAACAAGGACGAGTGATTCCCGTCCCTAAACGAGCGGGATTTTTACCTGCATTATTCGCTGGTCTGGCTGCTCTGGTTTCACTTTTAGGCGGTGCCAGTGCAGTGGCAAAAACTATTAAAGCCGCGCAACAGGGCAAGCAACAACTCAAAGAAAGTCAGCGACACAATGAAACAATGGAGGCCATTGCTATGGGGGCTAGAAATGTCAATTTGAAGCCAGCCTTTTATCAACAAGGATTTGGAATTTCACCTTTTCGAAATAAAAAAAAAACATCTTTAACCTCAGCCATAGCAAGACATGCCCTAACGCATCAGCAAGTGGAAAGCTATGCTAAACAACTGAAGCTTTCTCATTTTCGAGGTGTGTTTATGCGAAACCAATTACCCTCACGACCCTGGAAACATGAATGTGCTGTTGTCAATTTGGATGATCACCGAGGACCTGGAACACATTATGTAGCTTATGTCAAAGAGGGATCTACTGTATGGTACTTTGACAGTTTTGGGAATTTGCCCCCGCCCATGGAACTAGTGGCCTATTTTGGAAACAGGATCAAGATATATTATAATGTGAAACGTGAGCAAACGTTTAACAGCCAACAGTGAGGACGTTTATGTTTAATTTTTTTATATAAAACGCAACATAAGCAAAAACGTCAACAGTATGTCGGCGGAAAGTAAGACGTTTACACTGCATGGACGTGGACCTGAAGTGAGCCTAGACTTTTACCCACCTATCGAATTGAGTGAAAAACCTTATGGTTTAGGACTTGTTTCTCTTGAAACATACAATCGAATATACAACATACGTGAAAATGTGAACAACAAGTTTTACTATGATGATTCTGTGCTCACCCTGAACTCTGGTGGATACACGATAGATGACATTTATGAACACATTTATGTGGTGTTGATCAATGAATATGGTTTAAAGTCAATTTCTCGATGGAACGCGCAAGTTTGAACTTGTAGGAAATACCAACACTCATCGCTGCAGTATTTTTTCTACATTCAAAATTGACTTTAAAACTCACCCCGATTCCATTGGTCCATTACTAGGATTTAAACCACGTGTGTTAGAGCCCAACAAAAAACATGAATCAGACCATGAAGTGAAATTCATTGAGGACCATCATGTGTCGGTGACGTGTAATATTATTAGTCAAGTGTACACCAATCAAGAACCGTCGCATTCGCTTTATGACTTTATTGTAACATCGCCCAATGGCTATATTATTCGTGAAAACCCTCCAGTGGTGCTTTTTCATTCTGTGGCTGTCGATGGTATTAGTAATATAACATTAAGACTGATCAATAGAGAGCAACAACTCATTGATCTAGATTCTACCACACCAGTGACTTACAAGTTGGTGCTAAAACCACTATGAAGTTTGTATATAAAGCAACAGCACCGTCTAGGAATGGTGTTAGTTGTTTACCACGTGAATACACGTTAACATCTCAGAACAAGCAGATTTTACAGCATTTGGGTTACCACATTAACCCCTGCGATGAATTCTATCCTAGAGGTAGCAAACCACATCGAGGAGCAAACAGGAGTGGTAAGAATTGATCTGCATTCATATCAAGCTCAAACACCTGGACTCAATAACAATGATGAAATTCAATTTGTTATCAACAACCAAGATATTTACACTCTACCGCATGAAAGTGTTATTCAGATTGAAGTTCGGCTCACCAAAGCCGATGGCTCTACACCCACTACATCCAAGTTAGCCAACCATGATTTCGCCTTTCTGTTTTCTGAAGTGCGTTATGTCATTAACGATATCGTGGTGGATAGCACTCGAAATGTGGGTATTTCCAGTGTCATGAAACTATATCCCTCTTATAGTGAGGAAGAAGCTAAAACTCTTTGCATGGCGGGTTGGTGCCCTGACTCGACCAATGACTGGATGGTACACACCGATGGCACCTTTACTGGATATTTACCTCTCAAACTGATTTTAGGCTTTGCTGAAGATCACCAGCGCATTGTGGTCAACGCAAGGCAAGGGCTTTATCTGGTGAGAGACAGGAGTGATAATAATGCACTCAAGGGAGTCGACAATACCCCCATTGATTCAAAAATTCAACTACAACGCTTGCTATGGAAAGTACCTCATGTGACCCTTAACGATAGCAAAAAACTGGACATACTTAAAATGGTAAAGAGAGATATACCTCTACCCATGGAATTTAGAAGCTGGGCACTGCATGAGTACCCGTTATTGCCCACCACCAACACACACAGTTGGTCTATAAAAACAGCCCGCTATACAGAGAGACCTCTCTACATGATTGTGGGTTTTCAAACAAATCGCAAGTATCAACAAACCAAAGATGCCACGCAATTTGATCACCTGCAATTGAGAAATGCACATCTTTTCCTCAACGGTGCCGTGTTTCCCTATGAAGGGCTGGATTTAGATTTTTCAAAAAATAAGTTTGCCTCCCTGTACGACTTGTTTTCTAAATTTAGATGGTCGTATTATCAAAAAGAGAATTGTCCAATGTTGTCTCCCCAAGCTTTTAAGACAAGGGCGCCACTGATTGTCTTTGACTGTTCCTACTTGGAAGAGTCTGTCAAACCATCCAATATTGACATTCGACTAGATTTTGAAACGCATGACAATGTTCCAGCCAATACCACGGCCTACTGTTTGATTATTCATCACAAACAAGTCAACTATTATCCACTATCCAACCAAGTGACAAGTGTATAAATAGCAGGTCAACACACATCAAACCACTCAGTCATGTCTTGCTTTCAAGCCTCAAGAGAAGTTACATCCATGAATTTAAAATCTGAGGAACAACGTTTCAAGACCTTTGCGACGTGGCCGGTGCCTTTTATAAACCCTCAAGCCTTAGCAGCCGCTGGATTCTACTATTTGAAAAGAAGAGATGAAGTGAAATGTGTGTTTTGTCCCATCATCTTAGACCAATGGCAAGAGAGCGATGAACCCATGCAGGAACATCAGCGCTGGTCACCTGCCAGTCCCTACCTATGCAGAATGGAGGTGGGTAATATACCCTGTCATTCAAGTTACCCCTCACTCATGCCTCTGAGTGATGAAAAAAGTTATGATACGTGTGGACTTTATGGTGCCGGCAGTGCTTCAGTGAGCAGCTCACAGTCAAAAACATCCAGTTTAGAGACATTGGGATATCATCGGTGTTATGGACACTATAAACACAAAAGACTTTTTTGTTGTATGAGATGGTACCGCCTCTATCCTAGAATGAAAAAAGAATGATCCAGACAAGAGTGAACATGTTGCGTACACTGATTGTCGACTGTCAAGGGTTTAAAATTGGAGATAACAAATTTATATTTAAAGAAGTGGCCATCATCGATTGTTCCACTTTTTGGATATCACAAGCTACTCATTTGGTGTTTAAACCACCTTATGCGTTTGAGTTGTTGTGTGATAAAGACCGTAAACAAACCCAGTGGATTGAAACTCATATGCAACTAGACTGGAAGCAAGGAACCATTTCATATAAGCACCTGGACATGGTCATGAAAGCCCACTTGTCTTCTGCCCATGTAATATTTGTGAAAGGTAGTGAAAAACGTCAATGGCTACAACCATTTTTAGCGTCTTATTGTCAATGTATCGATTTAATGGACATGGGCTGTCCATCGCTGCAAACACTCATGGGTCGCTGCCCCTGTGAAAATATTACCCATAAAGCCTTGGCACAGGTGTGGCAATTGTTTAATTGGCTATCCACCAATGCCTGCTGGGAGTTGTTAAATAAAATTAAAACTAAAGGTTTACCTGTGAATGACACCAGTGAGATTTCTACAAGCGACGTGTAAACATCAACGTGATACCATGGAGAAAGGGGATGCTACCGATAAAGCGATTGGAAAGTTCTTTGTGTGTAAAAAGAAACTAGACAGTTTTACTAAAGAAGAATTATTGGCTCTTCCAAAATCATTCATTTATTATGTCGCAGCAAATGCAGTGAAAGAAATCTGGCAACATGTACCAAAATCATGGACTCAAGACCCTGTGTTAAGTGAATTGCAACCATGTACGGATTATGATCACCATAAGCAAGTGGCTATGGCAAAAATACCCTCTATGCGACAGTGTGCTACTTGTCAACTAGTCAAACTTTATCATGGTCATAAAAGTCAGTGTAAAGACTTTGTTTCCTCATACCACGGGTGTAATGAAGAAAAAAAAGCAGCAACAACAAACATCATCCACAGAGGAGGAGGAAGATCAAACCTTTTTACCATCGATGGAAAAGGACATGCCAGACCTCTACTGGCAATGGCGTCATTGACAAAGTAATTCAATACTTAACTTTCGAAATCTACCTACCTGGTTTTTTATTTGTGTAGTCCTGGAACTTGTCTTGAAGAACCTTTACAGCATAGTGATATACCTATTAATCCTTTGGATCAAGCATGCACCTTTCTTATCACCACAGTCATTCTGCATTAAGACGTGTAGCGGATAAAGTATAGTTGAAAAGCTAAACAACTTTTGACATTCTGTGATGTCTCAGTGGGAGAGAGGTTGGCAGTCGTCATTGTGATTAGTGTTATAAAAGGAAAGTTAATAATGAGTGGACATGGACATTGAAAAGGATTGAGGAATTGGTATTTCTTTGTATTCTATTTTTGTAAAGCTCAATTTGTTGTGAAATAAAAACAAGGTTTACAAGATCATAATGTCTTTTATTTTAAAAAATGGTGATAGCCATTTCATTTTTTTCACACATGAATATTTACAATTTCTACTTTACATTTTTTTTTTACATTCCCCTTGTTTAGTTTAAACATTCTATACATTTTTGTTGTTGTGAAATAAAACAAGGTTTACCAGATCACAATGTCTTTTAATTCTAAAAATGGTGATAGTCATTTCTTCATTTTCATTTTTTTTTCACACACATGAATATTTACAATTTCGACTTTACATTTTTTACATTCCCCTTGTTTAGTTCACACATTCTGTACATTTTTTTGTGAAATATAAATAAGGCTCACTAAATCACTATGTCTTTTAATTTTAAAATGGTGATAGCCATTTCTTTATTTTCATTTTTTCACACATGAATATTTACAATTTCCACTTTTCATTTTTTTTACATTCCCCTTGTTTAGTTTACACATTCTATACATTTTTGTTGTTGTGAAATAAAAAACAAGGTTTACCAGATTACAATGTCTTTTTAATTTTAAAATGGTGATAGCCATTTCACTTTTTCACACATGGATATTTACAATTTCCACTTTACATTTTTACATTCCCCTTGTTTAGTTCACACATACAGTAAATTTTTTTAAATCTTTTTCGTAATATACAAAAGCAAACATTTTACACTAAAATGTATTACTTATCTCATTTTTACTAAACTACTGTAGCCTAACATTATACATTCTACTTACAGTTTTTACAACAACAACAAAATTACAATATAAAACACACTACAAATATTACAATATAGTGATCATTAGACTTAAGTAAAGTAATAGTCGTCAATACGACTGTTTCCCCAAGCAAGAGTATTAAATGTGTTGGGTATAATGAATCGTTTGTTGTCTTCATTACTTAAAGCAACTTTGTTCAACAAATTGGTATGTAGCTGATGATTTTTACTTCTAAATACACACATTTTCTTATATAATACAGGTGGGTTACTAACTATACAGTTCTTATAATCACTTATATCTAACTCTTTACTAACAACATTCTTTTTCACTCCTTTTAATTTTTTTTACTACTACATCATCAATTGTCATATAGCTGTATGATTTAGATTTTGTGCCTACAAAGGTGTCTATAATAACACCAGCACATTCATCCTTAAATTTCCCAAGAACCTTTTTGTTTACTAGAGGTAAATGGTAAATATTATCCTCTGGATAGTCACTTGTATCAAACCTATTTAGCTCAGTTTTGATATCATCATAAAAATCATCAGTTTTAAACTCATAAATAAAAGAATCTGTGTCTGTGTAGAGTAATTTAGCATTATCAAGATAGTTTTTCTTTACATAATCATAGTGAAATTCATACATAAGTGTTTTTGACAATTCCAGAATGGTGTAACCCACATATATGGGTTTGTTGTAAGTTACTTTAAGACGATTCATTTGTATTACAACTAAATCCTCATGAATAATTGAACAGCTATGAAAGTTAGGCTTGCTTATTAAGTTGCTCGCACTATACCCTTTACCATCATTCTCCCACTTTGTTATCAGCTTTACATCAACTCGTTTATCAACATTCTCCATAGTCTTTCCAAAAACACTATTATTCATGAGTTTATAAAAATCATTTTCAAACGCGTTTGTTGACTGTGTTCTTAAATTATTGTTTAGATCAATATACGGTTTGAGCCATGCTGACTGATGAAATTGCAATACGCGATGAATTTTAGTTAATTTTAATCCATGCTGTAGACACTGTTTCAAGTTTTGATGATGTATTACATATTTACATTTATCATTTACATTAGCAATTAACATTTTTGTTCGTGATGAGATGTATGGAGATTTCATATTCTCAGGACAAAATGGTAAATCATTATGATCATCATGTAACTCTTTAGGGTACTCAAGATTTACCTCTAAAATATATCCTTTATCATCGTTATCATTAAGAGTGTCAACATGTAAGACATCAATTTCAGGTTGTGTCAGCCAGCGAAAATCTTTCAGTGGTAGATATTGACTCATAGCCCAACCATATTGGTTATTTGCATCGAGGTAGACAATATACTTTGACTCTTCACAAGGGTTGTAGCTAGGCATGTATTTATTATTCGCTTTAGAGTACCGTCCACTACATTGGCTTAATCCACCTCGAATTGATGATTTTATAAAATTGATCATGTCTATATCAGTCATTAATTCTAAATTTACTTTCGTTTTTTTCAACATTGAACTGAAACTTAACCCAGGAGCAGTGAAATACTAACTAGGATCAAGGTCATAAGTTTTCATACAAACATTTCGAAAATTTTCAAAAACATCTGCTAATAACAACACATCTGTCTTCAAATATATGTCTGAAAATTCACCTAAAGTTTGAATGTGGAACTGTGCCCATACACGTTGTGCATGTAAATATTCCTGATCACTGATATGACTTGTGTTTAAGGAACTGTAAAATGCATCTTTCGGTGGTAAACAACACTCCTCAAGACGTTCCACACAGTTAATATATTCATAAGGGAATATACCCTTTTGACGAATCAAATTAAAATCATCTTCTTTAGGAAAGACACGATGAATTTCATGAAACTGATCTGATTTTAAATTACTAGCCAGCTTATCAAGACTACTCGGCATAAAGCGGAATGAATCCAAAAATCGCAGTTTAATGTTTTTTTTATTGCTAGTTTTGATGTATTTTGTGAACGATATGTATTGTTCCTTATTATTCGCAATCACATCAATTTTCACATCTGAAGCTCCAAATTCTTTAACGATAAAGTGGTTATCGTATTTGCTACCGTTGTGTAGAATGACCGGAATGAATTTACTTACTCTATAATTTAAATTACATTCTTGGTGAGCAGCACCACGATATTTTCCTGTTAAATGGTCATGATCGCGAACCCTGTCTGAATATAAACATTCACCACATATAAAACAATTAGTTTCAGTTTCAAAATTCATTTGCTCTGAGGACGTTAGTGACTCCATTGGAATGATCATATTTAAAATAGAGGATATACGAATGGCATCTTTCTCAAGCCTTTCCATAAAAACTTT
This sequence comes from Meconema thalassinum, assembly GCA_946902985.2. Taxonomy (NCBI): domain Eukaryota; kingdom Metazoa; phylum Arthropoda; class Insecta; order Orthoptera; family Tettigoniidae; genus Meconema; species Meconema thalassinum. The sequence goes on from OX336392.1 coordinate 30,145,583, forward strand.
AGGTGCATCAGGTCCTCTATAGAGCTCAAACTTATTTAAAGAGTCATCATAACTGCATTTAATATAATATGCAAAGCTAAAAGGTTCATGAATGTGAGTTGTGTTGGTGAAAGGTTGGGCTGGATTTGATGAACATGTATTAAATGGCTTTAGCAAAGCCTCGAAGTCAGCATATATAACAAATGGTACTCGAAGCTGTTTCTCATAATCCTTAAATTTTAGAATGTTATTTTTAGGAGTCGGTAATACCGTACGAACATGATTACACCCCCATTTTTGATGTTGAGTTAGTTGGTCCTCTTTTCTGAAATATAGCAAACAGCCATCACACAACCACTTCTTAGATTCACCTTTTGATAGCTGACTACCAACAAGTCTACTGAAATGTTTTATCCAACAATAGTGAGCATTTTCATCTTCGGTTATGTATAGTAAATTTACATGAGCATCCTTTTTTCCTGAGTATAATATAGAGGACCAACTATACTCTTATTTTCAATTCCATAAACATTAATACTTACATTGTTCAGCTCTTCAAAACGTTGAACGTCTTTTATCGCCATAGGAAATTATATTTCTTTTAAATCTAACACTGAAGAATAGTGAGGATATGATGACGTTCTCTTTTCATTCATCGCTGCTGGATGGAGAGCTGAGGTTACAGCCCATGCAAAGCATGCGTCATCATTATTCATAACGTTTACACAAGCATTATTACGTTTAATCCATGCAGGTAAATCAATGTATGATGATGCTCGAAGGGGATTATATTTATTCATGTTGGTTTCTAAATAAAGTACTTCAACCAATGCCCAGCCCGACTCCCTTTCCTGGAACTCTTCACTCTTCACAATGATAGCACTTGAAATATTTTGATATATATCACTAATATTAGTTGATTCACTAACAATTATGTTTTTTGTATTAAAAGATTTGATATCCGTAATTTCACCTTCGCTCCCAGTTTTTACATAGAGGCCAAAAAGTTCAAAATTCATTTTAAATGTTTTATGCTCTAATAAAACATTACCTACCAAGTCAAACACACTAGGTTGAACATTTTTTTAAAATGATTCAATACTTTGAGTTTTTTTCTTCACTATGAAGTCTATAACTAGCAATTCGACTTTTAAATGCACTACCAATTTGTTGAACATTTCCAGAATTTCTTTCTTGGCAAGTGTTATTTTTATGTTGAATACTGCGTAAATGTCCATGAATGATTGAAGAAGGTATATCAATATTACATACATCACAATGTGTTATTGAAGGTTCACCATTCTTCTTTCTTTTTGATGCACAACTATTTTCACAATCTTGAGAACGTTTACGCTTTTGAGCATTGCATTCATTTAAAGGTTCCGTGCTAATTGTTGGTTTTACAGTTTTTAATTCTTGTTGTTCACCATGCACTTCAACCATGTGGGATTGATATCGCTTTACAGCAGAAAAACCAAGTTCACAAACTGAACATGAAAATGGTGCTGAACTAACATGCATTAAATTTACATGACGTGCAAGATTATCTTGTCTGTTAAATGTGGTAGCACAATGACTGCATACAAACATTTTAATGTCATGTTTAACATTTGCGTGTCGTTGAAGGCTGTCAGGTCTTGAGAACTGTTTCTTACAGTCACCACACTTGAACATAATGATTACTTATCTATAAGTTATCTATAAAAGAAAGAAATCATAAATGTTAATAAAAAATAAAACAAAGTACAATATAAATAGTTTAATTATATTCCAGTCAATGGTTATAGCAGGGTATTTAAATCGATCATCTGTGAACTCCTAGCAAGTCTAACTTCATGTAGTTCTAACTGGGGGTTACTATATACCACTGTCACTGACACCTAGCGGTGAACATTGGAACATTATAGAGTGATAGAAACCAGCGATCGTCAGTTAAGTGAGCTAAGTGTGACGTCATAACCAAACTTAAAACAAGTCTAAACTTGTAGAACATGTCACGTGATAGAAACCAGCGATCACCAGTTAAGTGAGCTAAGTGTGACGTCATAGCCAGTCTTAAAACAAGTCTAAACTTGTAGAACATGTCACGTGATAGAAACCAGCGATCGCCAGTTAAGTGACCTAAGTATGACGTCATAGTCAGAACAAGTTTAAACTTGTAAAACATGTCACATGATAAGGTTATGTTAGGTAAAGTTAAGTGAACTGAGGTTAAGTCTTTAAATATTCCCTATGTCACCGACACCTAGCAATGAACATTCGAACTTAATAGAGTGGTAATCAAAATCTAACCTACAAATTTAGCTTTACACATCATGGTCAAGTAGTTCCAACTTTTTACTGCTAAATATACCATTTTCACTGACATGTAGTGGTGAACATTGGAAAATAATACTCTAGCTGTTTAAAAGTTATTAGAGGGGCACTTACCTTTTTATAATTGATCAACTGATGTCACTGAATGAACAGATTGTAGGAATCTGGTATCCTACAGGTACCCAATTATCTGTAAACAAATCAATCAATCAATTAATCAATCAATAAATACATTCCAATCAATAACTTCAACATCAATTAGTAATAAAAGACTACAATCCATTAATAATAAGTACTTACCTTGCAAAATAATTTAATGATTTTCTACCAAATCTTGAGCAGTAATAGAGCACTGTTCACTCAAAGCGAGTAATAAAGACTGACAGTAGGGAGATATATGACACCCCTCTTATATAAACTGTCATCGCTCGTGTCAACAGTTTTTTTGCAGATCATTGCAATTCCTTTCCCAATTCAGTTGAGAGTCCAAAGTACACTAGGAACACCTGTGTGGTATCCAATGACTGCTGACTTTGCATGATCATCACCTATTGTCTTAATCAACATATGGGGTTTCAAATTACTGCAGCGTCAGTCATAGCAACAGCAGTGTGCGCTCTCTGGTATGTCAGCAACATGGCACCGGAAGGAACACCTGTGTAATATCCAATAACTGCTAACTTTGCATGATCATCATCCATTGTCTTAATGAACACTTGCGGTTTCAAATTACTGCAGTGTTAGTCATAGCAACAGATCTGCGCGCTCTCTGTCATGTCTGTAATATGACACAGGAAGTAACAAGACGTCTTACTGCACGTACCATCTCCTCAGTTTTAACATCTGAAGAACATGTATTATTCTCTTTCAACTACAAATGACTCGTTAGAACACACATCCATCCACCAAGTTAGATCCCTTGTATGTTCACATGTATTTCGTCACTTTCCTTTCATATCGTTATTCCATTATAGTAGTGGTGAACAACGTCAGTTCAACACACACAAAATGTAGTTAGACCCTTTGACATAATTTAAATAAATTCATGAGCCAGTCCATAGGGACCAGGCCAAAGGGACCGGTCCAAAGGGATCAGTCCAAAAGGGACAAGGACTCGTCCACAAGGACTCGTCAACAATGACCAGTCCAAAGGGACCCGTCAACAATGACTTGTCAACAAGGACCTGTCAACAAGGACCCGTCCACAGAGATCCACTCCCCCCCCACCCTCTTCAAAAGCCATGAGTGGGCATGTTAATTCATAGTGGCTATTCACCGAACATATGCACTTTATGTGGAACAACGTTTCATTCCATATCGGCATTCAAACTCTCACATGTTGCAATTGGAAACAGAGATTCTCTAAAAAATTAAAATTTCACCCCCTAGTAGGGTAGGTTTTATTTTTGGGGGTTGAAATATGTTGTCCATTGGAAAGGGGGTATCAGCCCGAGTTCAGTGACACCTCATTCGTCAAAATCCGACCACGGGTTCGGGAGTTATCGGGCTGCCGCCATCTTGTGAGATGGGGAGGTGGAGGTGGCTGCGGAACCGATCAAAACACACTACTTCTATGCATTTTGAAAATTAAGACATACGGCAGGCTAAGTAAACGTAAAAGATGTCATCTCAAACACGTGCTGACATTTTAATTTTCAGATGTAGAAAATGGCTTTTTAATAGTCAGAGAGCTGATTTATTAAATACAGATTTGTACAATAATATAAACTTATTCTCGAATCCTTTGGAAGCAAGCCAATTTATGTCGTCAGAATAATGCTCACAAACTTAGATGGGGTACATTGTTTGTTAATTCTCTTATGAAATACCTGGCTGCTGTGAAGGTACGGTACACAATTGTTATTGCCGATATTTTGTAAAATTGGCATTGTATTATTTTGTCAAATTCTAGAATGAAAGGTTTCAAACCCACAGTAAACAAGAAGATCCGTGAAGAACTAAAGAGCCTACTTTTCTTAAAATTTAAGATTCATGCCAATGATTAATCTATATGGATCTATCTAGAATAATGCCGAAATTAAGTTGGTAATATCGAAATTTCTAGTTAGTTCCAAATACAGTATATCTGGCATAATGTAGCCTAATAGAGCACTACAGTTGGCAGCCCTGGTGAATGAATATATTCTTACTTCCATCTCTTAAGGTACAGAATACAAACTTTGGTTGAAATCCAAATGATAGTATGGAAGTTACGTGTATTTAAAAATTCGTCCTATCAGCAGGCTTAGAATCATGTTGGTAGCACTGACGTATATAAGTTACTCCAAATTAATATAGAATGGCAGGTACTATAAGTGTGCATAGTTTAAAGCTGTCGGCTTGCAAACTTTCTGATATATTGGTGTTTGGATAAAAGAAATTGAGAGCATTTATTATCAGTTGGTAGCCATGTTGTCTCTTAAGAATACGCTCAGTCATATCTGGTTATGTACACATAGCACATACGAAATTTGGTTGAATTCCAGTTGATAGTGTAGAAGTTATATGCATTTAAAAATTGGACCTATCAGCAAGGTTATAATCATTTTCGCAACACTCTCATGTGTGGCCTCTTGGAAATTAAACTGAAATAGTATTATCTATAAGTGTGACAATTTTGAAATAGCTCCCATACATACCTTTCAAGATATCCAACATGGAGCTCAAATTTCAATTGCGATTTTTCAGCAGTTGGTAGCACTGACATCATTTTCAAATACGGCATTGAGATATTCAGGTATAGATCTTTACTCCTACCGAATTTTGTTTCGATTGCTGCAGCAGTTTAGGAGTTCTTAGGGGGACACACACACACGGCCAGCCAGCCAGACAGACAGAAGGACAGACAGACAGACAGAAAGACAGACAGACACACATTTGCCTGGATCGATCTCATAAGTCTACTTTTTCCTCATTTTTGCAAAATGTGAAAAGTAGGCTAAAAATACGAAGTACCTACAATTGAGCCATTTAAGACCTTAAGATCCTTTTATACTTTTCGTTTCACAAATCACACTGGTATTTTTACTAATTAACTATAATGTTTACGGAATAAATAGCTTTTGATATGGTTAAGAATTTGATATTATATTATACCAATACTAGCAACTCACCCCGGCTTTGCCTGGTATCTTAAGGGGTCACTCAGCGTAAGCTTAAAAGGCGCACGGACGGCCGGTTTTCCTTCGACACGGTTCACTGAAATCGTTACTGCTCGGCTTGCTTTGGTCGTAAATGAATGTTTTCCTACAGAAACCTTCCTCGAGAAATTATTTACTGAATGGTGAAAACCGCGTCAAAATCCATTCAGTGGATTTAGAGATTACCCGTTACATCCAGGAATCGTGGACTTGGTTTTATGTAGAGATGACAGCGACTATAATTAAAACAAATAGGCCTACATGAATGTATAACTAGTATGGACTATGAATTCTTCGTAAGACTCATTAAATACGTCATACAACTGTACCTAAGGATACTTATAGAGGACTGAACTAATAATAACAAAGCATTCTTTATATGATTCTATGAATGAAAAGTGTACAGTATATCAACATTGTGGATTTTTTCTGTAGTAGTTGGTGATTTAACGTGACTTATGTTTACAATGGAAATAATCACTCGGGTGAGTTAAAATTCAAAAAGCCCTCGCAAAAGTGAAATCATCTGTTCCGCGAATAACGTGCTCAAGGCAGTTGCCAGCTTGCTGGCCACCGCGAGCGCTAGTGTCGCTTCACCTACAAAGAGAATACAATTTCGTAGCGCAGCGAGCTTCGCGACTGTGTATTTTAGACTGTGGTAATACAACTCCGTCCTCCCAGGGTTGCCAATCTAACTTTTCCCTCGCGAAATAACTTATAGCTTATTTCAAACTGAGGCTAGCGCCAAATAATGTTGAATCCCACACAGCGGGACAATATTAGCTTTTATTTCTTTCCTTGGCGGGAGAGAAGTTATATGTAAATTAGTCTAGTTTTTATTAAAAATAACGCGATTTAATAAAGACTTAGAAAATTATATGGGTACATTTAACACTAATTTTGGGATCATTATTAACATCTTGAGCATGAGATAAGCGTCAGCCGAGTTGATTCATATTACGTAAATATATGTCCAGCAATTCCCCGAATTACGGTTATCTCCCAGTTACGAATGAGTGAAATTTTGTCGCCTGAGTAGTGTAAGCAATAAAACCTATTTTTGGCTGCATGTAGCATTTGTAAGGTAAGAAGGACCTTGGTAGGTGAAGATATCTTCGAAAATGATAGTTTAGGCATTCAAGGCTAATTGCAATATAAAGCACAGGATCTTGGTGGAAAAATTGAATAAACATGAAAATGAGAACCGGTATTGAATTACTCATAAATCAACATGATACATCGTGAGAGGACTTGCCCACATTTGCTGAGACCTCTGTAAATAATTTCTCTTGTTGGGAGATACGCAGTCTTCATGTTAGTAGCACAGATATATTTGAGTTTATTTTGTTCCTGTGAGGGGAACAGGAATGTTCTAGATTTACCATTGAGGTGAGACATTTTAGTCAAAAATTAACTTAATTTTTTAGAGAACTGAATTGTTTTTGTCTTTTGAGCATATTGTATTACTCGAAAAATTCAGGATCAAAATACATGAAACTTTTCTTGTGTAATAATATCTAATTGAGAAATGGAAATACTTGTAGAGTTGTTGTTAATTCATTTGGTCATCAGGCCCGTGTAGTTGGGAGTGTGTTGAAGCTGTCTGGCAACCTGTATTGCTGTGATGATTTTAGTTGTGTGTGCAAATGTGTCTGGGACAGGAATGGAGTAGACGCTCTGGGACTTGAGCAAGGTACTATCCCGGCAATTTCCTGTAGGGAGTGTGGCAAAACCCGGGGAACAACACACTCAGATAACCTCTGTCAGCACCGGGATTCGAACCTACGATATCCGTACTTACCACAGCTGCCCTCGCGGCCATGGTGCACGTTTGACGAGCGCGGCTACGCCGCGGGACGAAATACTTGTAGAATTTGGCTTGAGTACCTAAAGTATAACCCCACCCCCACCCCCGCCCCCATTGGCCGATCCTGGCTACGCTACTGATGAGGTTGAACATAGAAAGACCTGCCAGAAAATAGTTTGACCTTAACCTCATAGGAAGAAGACCAAGAAAACGCTGGATAGAGAATGTAAGACCAGACATGGAGGAGAGAGGACGCAAATGGGAAGATGTCCTGGAACAGAAGATGTATGAAGATAGGGAACTGGAGTTGGAGAATGATAATGATGAGGATTATTATTATTATTATTATCTTTATTCGTTACGACCAACTATGGACCACGTGTGACAGTTTTTACATTATTTTTAGCCTATTTTCAAATTTGAAAAAATAGGCTTATGAGATCACCTTCGTCCGTGTGTGTGCGTCTGTGTGTGTGTGTCCCCTAATAAGTTCTAAACGGCTGGAGCGATTTCAATGAAACTCGGCAAGATTATAGCACTATTCCGGACGACCCCTACCAAGCCCTTGACATTTTGTTATGTCTCACCAATCCAACATGGCAGCTGTGCGAAATATTTCACCTGCATTCAATATCTCCGAAACTATTACCGATATCACCCTGGAATATTTTACGGTGATAAAGGGAACTACTAGAACTTCACCACGGCCGACTGAATACGAGCTGCGCTCTATACCGGCCTTGACATTCCCAGTCAGAACCCATGTATAACATGTAATTGGAAAGTTTCTACTCGTTGCCGGTAGAGCGCACTCCTCTGCCATTATAGGCGCGATAAGGAATCAGCTGTACAGTACGTATATTAAATGTGTAATCTCAAGAACCACTGGATGGATTTTGATGCTGCTTTCACCATTCTGTAAAGGTAATCTCGAGGAAGATTTGTGTAGAAAATAATTTATTTATGACCAAAGGGAGCCAAGCAGTAACGATTTCAGTGAAAAGGTCGAAAAAATAGCCTGGCGTCCGTGCGCTTTTTAAGCTTACGCTGGGCGAACCGTTAAAAATATCACTATATTATGAGTGTAAGAATTGTTCAGCGTGAGAAATTCTACAAAAAAGTCCGCGAGAGCATATCTCTATCTTCGATACATCGCCCACTATAAGTGTTTTTAGTTTGGACGGGAGGGGCATTTGGCTTGCACCTCGCCATTCTTAAATTACGTCTGACAGGAATTCCTTGCACATTCATAACTGTTCCCGGGCGAAGCCGGGGCGGGTTGCTAGTGACACTATATAATTATTATCATTATAATTTCCGCATTATCAAAATTAAAATTATATCGCAAAATAAAATAGCGTGCTAATAAATCTAAGAGAAATTAGACATACCTTGCACCTTCTTGGGGTACAAGGACACTACTCCAGCACCGTCTCATTAAAAGGAAAGGGAGGATCAAAATTACAGCCGGGAACAAGTAGCAGCTAATCGTGTGTTGTGTTTTGTGCTAAGAGATCTTTCGACAAATTATCAGATACCGTGTGCCTTCTTTTTCACGAAGCAGCTGTCAGGACGGGACTTACATAAACTCCTGCTGGACGTTATTCTCGAGGTTGAACAATGCGGTTTCATAATTATAATAACTGTCTCTGATAATCACAAAACTAACACTACAATGATGAGGCATTTAGGGGGAGGGAATTTGCAACCAATGGTCAATCACCCATACGACGAGTCTAGGAATGTATTCCCTAGTTTTGATCATTGTCACATTTTAAAAAGAAACATTAGAACGCAGTTTCTGTAACGAGAGATGACTGATGGTACTGGAATAATTTCAGGGAAATACTTGTCATTTCTATACACAATGCAAAAGAGTGAGATCGTCAAACCGGTCAGACACCTCACTAAAAAACACATCGAACCCACTAAATTTGAAAAAATGAATGTTCGGCGTGCCAAGGAAATGTTCTCGTCAGAAGTTATTGGTGCCATTAGTACACTGAAAGAAAATATAGGCATGCACCCGGAAGCGTACACATTCATGGACGCAGAAGCAACCATTTTTTTTTTTTTGAAAAACGTTAATAAATGGTTCGCTATGCATGACGTAAGCATCACATATCGTCATATTCAGTCTAGAAATCCAGATAAAGGGCATATTTTCTCATTAAATGTCAGTCGCCTAAACTGGCTAGAGGAATATTTTCTTTCTTACCTTGAAACTTTGAAAGCTGTTAGTAACGCTGCTAGAAAGGACTTCCTGAGTTCTGAGACTTACGAAGCTACCTATACAATTAATCACGGATTCAGCAGCTGTCCAGTGCATAAGGTATCTTCTAAAAATGGGTAGAGGAAAGTCGCCAAATATGGGGAGGTTTTTTTATAGGGCTCACATTAGACATAAGAAGGAACGGAATAATTTTGTTTTTCTCACCAATGTAAACCTCAGGCGATATACTATGTATATTACAAATATGGGCACGTTTGATGTTGTAATACCCGCTGATATTATTGTTAACTTTAAAAGTGAACTTTTCCCGTATTAGGCAACCGGGTTTCGTAATATGGGGAGGTGAGAAACCTCACGGTTTTTATTTATAATAGGTACACTGAATAGTATACCCTACTAATTAAAGCATTAATTCTGACATTTTTTTTCGTGTGGCCTCCTGAGAGGCCGAGTGCAGGTCTTTCTAGTCGACGCCCGTGGGCGACCTGCGCGTCAGGATGAGAGATGGAATGGATGAAGATGAATGAAACTGGGCAAGGATGTGGAAGGAAGCGGCCGTGGCCTGTTAGAAGGTACCGTCTCAGCATTTGCCTGGTGTCGAAAAATGGGAAACCACGGAAAATCATTTCAAGGACGGCCGACGGTGGGGCTCGAACACACGCGTCTACCGAGTCAGCAGAGAGCTTGGCCCCATGGCCCAACGCTGCGCTTTAGCCAGCGTAGCCACTACTGTCGGTAATTCTGACAATGTAATGAAATCATGAACACAAATAGTACAAAAATACAAAAATGAATATTTTAAGTAAATAACAGTCCTAGTTTCCTGTTGCCGAACTTCCAAACCGTTCAGCAGAAAAATGCATAAACTTTAATGAAAACCGAGTGATTCTGATCGAATTCAACTGTAACGAGGTGCAAGGTATGTCTAATTTCTCATAGATTTATTAGCACGCTATTTTATTTTGTGATATAATTTGCATTTTGATATTGTGGGAATTATAATGATAATATAATAGTGTCACTAGCAACCCGCCCCGGCTTCGCCCGGGAACAGTTATGAATGTGCAAGGAATTCCTGTCAGACGTAATTTAAGAATGGCGAGGTGCAAGCCAAATCCCCCTCCCGTCCAAACTAAAAACACTTATAGTGGGCGAAGTATCGAAGATAGAGATATGCTCACGCGGACTTTTTTGTACAATTTTTCATGCTGAACAATTCTTACACTCATAGTATATTGATATTTTTAACGGTTTGTCCAGCGTAAGCTTAAAAAGCGCACGGACGTCAAGTTCTTTCTTCGACCTATTCACTGAAATCTAAAATCGTTCCTGCTTGGTTCCCTTTGATCATAAATAAATTATTTTCTACAGAAATCTTCCTCGATATTACCTGTACAGAATGGTGAAAGCCGCATCAAAATCCATCCAGTGGTTCTCGAGATTGCCCGTGATATCCAAGAATCGGGGACTTTGTTTTACACTAAGTAGAGATAAGTCTTAGTCGTGCAATGCTTGGTGAACAGCGCTGTGTGAGCAGTTGAGTAACTAACAAGATTTCATGAAAAAGGTCTCATTGTCTAGGCCGGTATGAGCGCATTCAGTCGGCCGTGACTTCACCTATGTGACTTTGAAAAACTGGAAACTACAAAACCAAGATGACAGCCACGCGAATTTGCGACTTTTAAATAGATGTTTCTCGCGATTAAACCAACCAAACGTAATAAAACTTGGTACGGTATATGTTTATACACATTGTAATGCACCGACATCTAACTTGGTTCAATTGTTTACATAACCACAAGATGGCGGATGTGCGAAATATTTCACCGGCATTCTATATCTCTGAAACTATTAGCGGTATCACCCTGAAATTTTGTACGGAGATAAAGGGCACTACTGGAAGTTCATCTATAAGATTTTCAAAAACCGATTAACTACAAAACGAACATGGCGGCCAAGCGAATTTGAAAATTTTAAATAGACCTTTCTCGCGATTTAATATTCCAAACGCAATGAAACTTGGTACAGCAAATGTTTATACACATTGTAATGCACTAGATTTAGTTCAATTGTTTGCATAACCTCAAGATGGCGGCTGGGCGAATTTTAAAATTAAGTTTTTATTTCTTCTGTCCTAATCATGCGATCGAAGTGAAAGTTTGAATAATGAACCTACGCAATAATTTTCCTTTAATGGTACATGACTCTATGGCCTATACATTTAACAATCCAACATGGCGACCATCCGAAATATTTAGACGGCACTGAATATCTACGAATCTATTATAGCAATCAAACTGTATTTTTAATGTTCATATGGGCTATGAACTTAAGTTCACCTATAGGACTTTAAATAACCTGGTGATCACAAATCCAACATGGCGGCGACGCGAAGTATAAATATTCACATGGACATTTCTCGCAATTTAACCATCCGAGTGCAGTGAAACTTGGTACAGTAAATCCTTATACGAATGTTAATCCACTGGCATCTAATTTATTTCAATTATTTACATAACCACAAGATGGCAGCCGAGCGAAATTTTGAAATCTCCTTGTTACTTCTTGTGTCCTAATCATGCGATTGCAGTTTGAATGCTACACGTACACAATAATCTGCATGTAACAGTACATAACTCTAGGACCTACATATATTAAATCCAACATGGCGACCATCCGAATTATTTAGTCGGTTCTCAATATCTACGAATCTATTACAGCAATCAAACTGAAATTCTGTATGTTTATAGAGGCAATTAACGTAAATAGGATATATGAAGATAGGCTGTATAGTTCTTCACGGAACTACTTATTTGTCTTCTCTTCAGAAAAGCCGAGGTGAACAGCGAAACTCTGCTCTTCTCTAAAGTCTTAACTCGACACGACTCGACAGTTAATGCTGGCCGAAGCTGGGGTGATGGGCTCGCTCGCTAGCTCGCTCTCGCATTTCCTTCTACTGTTCCTCCATGTAAGATCTTCCTCTCCTCACTGACAACTCCCCTGTCTCCTGGAAACCTGTCAACTCCTTAACCAGTCGTCTAAATCGCTCTCTGTCCATTATGTCTCCTTCATTCACCCCCATCCGATCCAAGTCCAATCTCACTTCCCGAAACCATTTCGGCTCCGTCTTGCTCTTCCTGAAGAATTCAAAAATCCTCTTCATAAATCTGGCACTGTTCATCCTCACCAAGTGTCCATAAAACTGTATTCTCCTTTTTCTCATTAGGGCTACGACTCCTTCTGTCTTCAGGTATAGTTCTTTGTTAGGTTTGAGTCTCCTCTCTCCATCCTTGATATTTGGGCCTAGGATTTTTCGGAGCATTTTTTTTCTCTCCTCCGGATGTCTTCGATGCCGCCCTTCCCAATCATATCCAGTGTACTTATTTCTGCATACAGACATTCAGGCCTGACAACTGTATCTAAGTGTCGGAATTTATTATTATTATTATTTATTATTTTTATAATAATTTATTAAACTGACTGATTCATGATAGTTATGACTTAAATCAAATTTTGTGTACCACTCTCATAATTGTACATTGACCTTTCTGTAAATAATTAGGCTACATATCATTTGCTGACGTCACCTCCGTGGCGTAGTGGTCAGCGTGCTTTGCTGCCATCCCGGAGGACCAAGGTTCGATTCCCGACTCTGCCACGAAATTTGAAAAGTGGTATGAGGACTGGAACGGGTTGTACTCAGCCTCGGGTGGCCTAAATGATTAGATGAGGTTCAATTCCCACCACAGCCATCCTCGAAGTGATTTTCCATGGCTTCCCACTTCGTCTTCGGGCAAATGCCGGGATGGTACTTACCGTCAGGCCACGGCCGCCTCCTTCCCTCTTCCTTGTCTATCTTCCCATTCTTCCCATCCCGTCCCATCCCTCATGAGGCCCCCTGTTCGCTTTGCAGGTGAGGCCGCCTGGGTGAGGTGCAGGTCCTGCCGCCCCAGTTGTATCTCCCGAACCAATGTCAAGCTCCAGGACACTGCCCGTATAGGCGGTAAAGGTGGGATCCCTCGCTGAGTCCGTGGGAAAAGCCTACCTGGATGGTTAACTGACTACGAAAGAAAAATCATCTGCTGACAAGTTGAAAGACCTAGCAGATTTTAAGTTTGAAATGTATCATGATTCTCATAATAAAAGTAATGAATTATTATTATTAGGCTACTATTATTATTACTCTATTATTATTTCATTAACGCGAGCTCTTTGCATGTGCTGTAGTAATATATAGTTTACTACACCACAATTCCAGACATTTTCAATTTTGCTTTCCACAATATTCTACCTACTCGATATTTTCCCCTGCCTCTAGCTTTATAGCGCTCGAACTTTCGAATGAGACTCGACACATAACCATACACACACTCTTCAATTGCTCATTAAGCTCAGTCTTGTCAACCTGTAGTCACTGTGTGGACAATGAAATAGATCCTACATGAACAACAGCTCAATAACATGTGTTCACAAATAAAACACGTTATCCATCACTCTAATGGCAGCCGAGTCAACATGCTTCGCTAATCAATGGCCAGTTAGACGGCTGCACATTTCATGAGACGATCAATCGGGGGCACAATACTCTCTCTGTATTTTAATAGCTAGCTGCATAGTGTGGCTGATAAGGAGAGAGCGAAAACAGTAATTACCACATCAAAACGGTCGAACATCAATTCCCCTCGATTTTCCTTAATTCCACTCGGACCTCCAAGGGACCGAAAAATGAGTTCCTCAACTTCGCTCAGGCTTTGGCAAAGGGGTCGGCAAAGGGGTTATCCCCAATGACGTAAACAAATGTCATAACCCTCCTACTCGCATATCAAGGGCCGGGTCAAACCCCTTCTGCAACGCAAGACATTGTTGTGCCATTTGTCAACCGCTCTGATGTCAAGTCCGCTCATTCGTTAAATCAGGTATAAAGTGTTTGGCACATTATAACTTATATGGCAGAAAATTGAAGTTATTTAAAATTAATCATAATATTCTTTTAAATAAGTCTGCCAAGTTTTCTATTTTTTCTACAAATTTTATGCATTGTTTTTAACATGTGCATAATTAAATGTTTGTGTGCTTTTTTAACCTAGTCAGACATTATAAAATTTAATTTAGATAATAATAGGTGTATAATTTGTACCTATAATACTTTCGATATCAGCTGCGGATGTTGAAAATACTGTTTTCCAGCCTAGAACGGAAAAATCAGCTGCATTCCCACACAACAAATTAGTTATGAATTCTAACTCTTATAGAGCTTGTTTACCGTAACAGCTATTCGGATTTAAGATATCGTCTGCACACCACTTTTTCTATGCAATCATCTCGGCTGTTCTTATCAGTTTACAAGTGATAAGAAATTGTTAAATGAGGAGTAGACTAAGTAACTACAAAAAGTTAAACAATTGAAATTAGCTGCTCCACTTATTTTAGTAAACTTAAAATTGTAAACACTGAAGCAGTGGTTATCGTACTGCTGAAATATAACTGACCACGGTAGGTTATTTTGAGAAGTTATACTTAATTTGTTATCGTTATTAGAAGTTATATTAGAAGCATTGATTATAATCAATGGTAGTAGTGAGCATGGAAGACTTGTGTCGTTCTAAGAATGCATAAGGATCAAGAGACAGCGACCGAGCGGAGTTGAGGGACTCCTCTGGCGACTACCTGGAGTGTCGAGTGGAATTGAGGTAACCCTGGCTACCTGACTCAGGTACCCGAGTGGAATTGATGCCCGCCCATCAAAACTAACACAACCAATTTGGCTAGTTTCATACCTTTAATTCTGACTCTCACTTCACCTTGTACTCCTCCAGACAAAGTACTTAATGTTATGTTGTTAATTTGATTTAGGGGCATGTGACGTCTTGATCATTAGACCCGTGCACTTATTATGGTATTTGAAGTCATTTTTCAGTGTTGCCACAGTAAACAATAGTTTGGTGCTTTTCAGTCGGTCAACACGATTGTACCCAAATGAGATGGGTTTTTCTCTAATCCTGAAAAAAAAAATCCTCAAATTCCGGAGGTCTATCACCACTTCCAGTATCTCAACAAAACATCACACAGACCACAACTAACAAACACTGACGAGTTGCATTATCTCAACTAATGAAAAATGAAAATCCACAGCCTGCTTCCAGTCTCCGACCGGGTCAGGAATGGAATGAATGAAGCCCCCATCTAGCGGCGAGGATAAGAACTGTGCCGGCTGCCGAGGCCTGACGCACTCCTCTGGGGCAATGATCAAATGAATGACAGATGAAATGAAATGATAGTGGAGAGTGTTGCTGGAATGAAATTTTGACAGGGAAAACCGGAGTACCCGGAGAAAAACCTGTCTGCCTCCGTTTTGTCCAGCACAGATCTCACATGGAGTGACCGGGATTTGAACCACGGACCCAGCGGTGAGAGGCCGGCGTGCTGCCGCCTAAGCCACGGAGGCTCCATCTCAACTAATACTGCAACTAAATAAGTGTGCATATTGTAAATACTTTCACCCACACTTTCAGTCATAGATGTTATAGCCGAAGTTTAATGGATCTGATGATGATCGATTGACGATCGAAACTGGTTATCCAAGTGTATTTATAATTCTCATGTTTTTTTTTTTTTCAGATGTGTGTTCAGTTTGTCAGATAACCTCTGTTTCTTTTGTGTCTGTACTAGGGAGAGGCAAGAAGAGAGCCGTATATTAAATTACACGGAATGAATATCAAAGAGTAGAAGAATGTAAATATTTGGGCTCAATAATAACCGAGCATAACAGAACATCAGTGGAAATACAAGAAAGAATTAAAAGTCGAAATAGATGCTATTAGGCTCTGCAAAGCAAGTTCAAATCCAGAAATGTTTGTAGGAATACTAAAGTAACAGGAAGTTCCGTGAAGAACTATACAGCCTACTTTTCATGCCAATGATTATTCTACAGTATATGAACCTATCTAGAATAATGACAAAATTAAGTTGGTAATATCGAAATATCAAATTAGTTCAAAATATACCTGGTATAATTTAGCTTAATAGAGCACTACAGTTGGCAGCCCTGGTGACTAAATACATTCCTAGTTCCATCTCTTAAGGTACAGAATACAAAATTAGGTTGAAGTCCAATGGACGTTACATGCAGTTAGACACTGGATCTATCAGCACGCGGAAAAGCATGTTGCCAACAATACTATGCGTGTGCTGGTCAGAAATAATCTGAAATATTATGATATCTTGTTGTGCCAATTTTGGATGAAATCCATTTGTTAGTATAGGAGTTACATGTATTTTAAAATTGGACATATCAGCAGGCATAGAATCATGTTGGCAGCACTGCCTTGTATTAATTACTCCAAATTAATCTACAATGTCAGGTGATACACGTGTGCAAAGTATAGAGCTGTTGGCTTGCATACTTTCTGATATATTGATATTAGGGTAAAAAAATATAGACAGCATTTATTAACAGTTGGCAGCCCTGATTGCTCTTAACAAAACTTACAGATATTCTGTTATGGTACACATAGCACATACGAAATTTGGTTGTAATCCAACTGATAGTATAGAAGTTACATGTATTTAAACATTGGTACTATCGGCAGGCTTATAATCATGTTGGTAGAACTGACGTATATAATGAACCCTTTATCCTCTGATGGATAAATGATTCGATGTTTTATTTCTTCAATTAATTAATATTTCCACCAGCGTCATGAAATAGCCAGACGAAGATGAGGAAACTTCAAGCATTTGTTGGAGACAGTGGGAACATACCTGCAGCAGTTTGACAAAAGGCTAAATACTTTAGCATTGTGAAAAGAAAGACCCTAGCAATGTTTCAGAAGGACAGGTGGTGGCTACCTCAAAATAGAAGGGACGCGTGGTGAGACACGCTTATGGTATGTTCATTGTAATATTCGCGCCTAGAAAAAATATAATGCAGTAACGTGAGTGGCTGATGATACTACTGGACACTCCTACGAGGCCGAGGTCTGATAAAAACCGCGAAGTTATTGAAAAAGTGGAACCAATGAGAGATGAATGCTTACGAACGCGCCAAGTCTAGCTTGGGCACGCGACAGCTAGCATTAACGCGGGAGATCGGCTAGACAACATCTCTCCGATCGATTCTAGGATTAATGGGCATATTCTTGACCTGCGCAATTTTATGAGATCAGTGATATTTGTTTCATTCCTGTACCTCTATTATTTTGAGAAATTTTTATATAATTTCCCCCTCTATCGATACCTAGGGCCAGTTCATTTATAAGTGGCGTGAAGAGCCAAGACATGGCTATTACTTTTGTGCGTCGGAGGACGTAGGTGATTATTACATTTTTGTGCGTCTAAGGACGTAGGCACTTGTACTTTGCGTGTCATGAGGACACAGCTTTTTATTAATACAAATGTGTTAAATTCAGTGTGATAGATAGTCACAGTACTATTTAGTAGGGGCAGTATCATCGACAATTCGCCAAAAGACTGTTCTGGGGAATTAAGTACCTAAAACGGCGAATTTAGTAAACAGATATCGAGTGTGAATTAATCTATAACTTTTTGCATCAGCACGAGAGATGACATCGCTTATCCTGGAAGAAGTTTGGAACTGTCAACACTCCATCGAGATGTTTGAGACGAGCTAAGCAGCATTAAGTAGGGAAATGGCTGCAGATGTTCGTTGACGGTGACTGGCAGAGGATGAGTACTGAATAATATTCTTATTATCTGACAAATTAACTTATGGTATATGGGACATATTTTGTTTGTAAATATCTTGCTTGTGTTGATTAACGTAGTGTATTTAGTTTTGGTCTGACACACCTTTTGCATGGAAACAGCTCGCACATATTTTATAGTCTTAAGTTCTTGTTTGTTTGATTTAACTAACGTGGATATGTGGACGACCGTGTTCGCATATGTTTACGTAGTGCGATTAAGAAGCGTCTCTCGGAGATATATTGTGTTTCAGA
The DNA here is from genome assembly GCA_946902985.2 of Meconema thalassinum. Classification (NCBI taxonomy): domain Eukaryota; kingdom Metazoa; phylum Arthropoda; class Insecta; order Orthoptera; family Tettigoniidae; genus Meconema; species Meconema thalassinum. The sequence continues at coordinate 30,164,015 of OX336392.1, forward strand.
AGTAGGACTGAATTAGTATAATCATGCAGTAGATTGGAGGGTAAATTAATCTTGTAATGTTTATTATTGATCAGATTCAGTGAGTTCATTGCCGTTGGAGCAATGTAAATTGTGGCGAGGAGCAGTCAGCTCTCTCGTAGGTTTTAATATTTTTTAAATAGATTGTGAGGATCTTATTCAGCCGACCTGTGTGAAAAATGTTATGTCATTCCCAGCAGTGTGTGTGTGTGTATTTTATTGGTCATTACAAGCGGGAATTTCAGCGTAGACTGATTTCTGTCAGCTTGGTGCCAAGTCCATATGGTTACCTTGCGAGGACATATGTGGCTATATCGATTAAGGTCTTACCATATGTTTATGTGGTTGAGATTTGTTGCTGTTGATTCTACGAGATAACGGCGCAGGTGGTCATGTTATTTTTACACACTGGGGCTGGACGATGACCAGAGTTGAGGAAGGGGGAAGTTGTTTCACAAGGCGGGCTGAAAAGATTGCATCGAGGTCATTAGCGGAGTGCTTGTTGGCTCCGTATTTACTTGAAATACAGAATAAGAACTGATCAATGGTAAAATTGTTTATATAAATGGGAGTTGCCTACGAATCACTATAATCTCCGAAGCGTTAGCTTAACGTGCATTTTTGTTCATATAACGTAATCTCAGCCGGTGAGGCTTTGTTGTTGTTGGTTTTATTCCATGTTTATGTTCCGTATTAGTGACCCGTGCGGTCACGTGCGATGCTGTCTTTTCCTTGTTTGTGTATTGAGCAATTGGCCGGGTTGCAGCTCATTTGTCAGATGCGTCATCGCGTTGAAGGAGGGTCTCGAGGGAGATTCCTGTAAATATTAGATTTTAGATTGTGTGTCAGCATTAATTTTTTAAGGGTTTTTATTAGTGTTGTGTCCCATATCCGTAAGCGTTGATTTACGAGATGATTGTTCGTAAGCATCGTGGCTGTTACCCGATGTAAACGAACAGTCATCCAAGTACTCATTCCTCGTAGTTAGTCATTACGCGTACATAAAATCCAATGTAAGTTAGTGGAGCTTGGATCCACATTTTTTTATAAGGGGGAGATCCGTCAGACTCCTCAACTTTTGATAAATATTTCTGTCATGGGAAGATTCAAGGAGGAAATTTATTATTGTTGTTGTCTATATTCATTTTATTTGCACTAATAGTCATTAAATTATGTTATTTTCTACGTCTTGTCACTTCCTTTCTTAATTATAGTTTTAATCCTATGACCCTTACCTCAGTAGAGCATGTTGTTTGGCGAACGTAAACATCACACCATGAACTGAGCGCGACCCCTTGATCAAGATTCTTGCATATAAACACTGCAATACTAAAGGGTTCATAGGAGGTAAACTGGCGCGGCCAAGCGTGGGGCGGTTCACTGTGGTGTAACGGTAAAGAAATTGCACATGTCAATGTAAGCGTAGTTGGGTTTACAAACTGACGCAACAATGAAGGTGTATTTTTGTTGCTGGTTCGCTGCTGGAACACATTTAGTTGGCGTATTTGAGTAAAACAGACAGGCCACAAGAGGAGGCAGTTATGACAGTATTTTAATCACCGGAAAGTGATATTTTATTAAAAGTAATTGAGGCGAAGAGGATACCGCCAACTGTGTGAAATATAAATTAAAATCAGGAGTTTGCAATGTAAAATACGGTTCACGTTTTGTCTATTGAATTAAAGTAAAATTAATATACGTGATATCGGGCGCCCAATGATTAAAGTTAAAACTAGATTTGTTTAGAAAGTCAAACTCATGAAAATGTTAGGAGGCTGGTAGCCTTAAATGACAATTAATACTTTGTTAATTAGTCAGTGTTAATTTCAGATCAGGATAACAATTTAATGACTAAATATGTGTTTGGGTTTAAATTAAATTGAGTAAAATTAGAACCACTCAGAGATGCAATCGACTAGTGGGATTAAATGTAAAATATAAATGAACTGAGTAGGGTAAAGAAATTAAATGTGCATTGGGATTATATGTATGTGTCAGGGGACATTGCTTTATGCCATTTCCCTAATGTCTCATATAAAGTGTATAACATGGCAACAGTAGAACAGATTCATGAAATCATTGAGAGTGCAGCTAGGAGGACACAGAAATTGTTGGACACTAAATTGGCGGAACAGAGTGAATCATTAAACACTAAACTATCAGAACAGAGTGAATCATTAAACACTAAACTATCAGAACAGAGCGAATCATTAAACGCGAAATTATCTGAACAAATAAACAGTAGTATGTTAGAACAAAGTGAAGCTATAAACAAATTGTCTGAGCAGAGTGAATCACTAAAAACTAAACTATCCGAACAAAGTGAATCACTAAACAATACTATGTTAGAACAAAGTGAGTCTATAAACAAATTGTCTGAGCAGAGTGAATCACTAAAGACTAAACTATCCGAACAAAGTGAATCACTAAACACAAAACTATCTGAACAAAGTGAATCATTGCGGACACAATTAAATAACAATAGGATTGAACAAAATGAATATCAGGCGGAACAAGCTAGATTACTAAAAAATGAAATCAATGACACTATAAATTCGCAGTTAGAGGCGTAGAATGTTAAAAACACGAACCAATTAGCTTCGTTAACCGCAGAGATGAAGGAACATACTAATCAACAGATGGTATTGCTGGCCCTAGATGTTAGTAAAAACAATGAAAAACAATTAAATCAGATTAAGAAAATGGAAAGTATATTTGATCAAAAACTTAGCATTCTGGATGAAACGGTGTTAGGTAAATTAGAGCAAATTGAACTAGCATGCACTATGAGTACGAGTGAGGTCAAGATAGCTCAGGATAAGTTGGAAGGACGATTTAAGGAAATGGAAAAAAGCGGCAAGGTCATTCAACAACAATTATCAGCGGTAGATGAAAATATATCCGGCATAATTAAAGATATGGACCGTCTCGAAATAAAATCAGCGGAGCAATGGAAAAGCCTAGAAGCGGATCAGGATCAATTTAAGAATACCATCGACGAAAATAGCGCGAGATTGGAAGAATGGAAAAGCCAGATAGAAAGCAATCAGGATGACACTAAAAGCCAGATTGAGGAGAAAGTAAGCACAATTAAGGAGCAAATAAGAAAAGATTGGCGAAAAATGAATATCGATTCTAAAGAGGAAAGATCAACCATCCTTAAGACAGTAGGCGAAAATCATACTCGTATTCAAGCATTAGAGCAAGAAATTAAGAGTAAACTTAAAGAACAAACAGACAGGATCATTAAAGCTGAACTGAGGTCGATAGAACAATCCTCGATATTTAAAACGGGAGCAATGAAAGACAAGCAAGACGACTCAAATAGCCCGGAGGGTACGAGCACAGCAGGGAGTCTGACTCAGACGGAGAGCCCATTAACGACAAACACGGAGGGGTTTCGCAAGAATATTGAAAGGAGTTCCACGCCACAGGACGGTCATCAGCCCACACAACTTATCCAAGTAATTCGCTCGAACGATTATAAACCGCAGAAGTACACGGAAAATTCAGGGGTGACACCTAAAGCCTTTATTAAAGAAATTGAAGATCATTACAATGACACTGGGGTACCTGAAGCACGTAGGTTGAGGATGATGGAGAGATTTTTATCAGGAAATGTCCTTACATGGTTTTTAAGCTTCAAATATACATTTGGAACTATGGCAGATTTCAAAATCGCGTTTTTGCGCAAGTACTGGTCGCCGGCATTACAACAGATTTTGAGAATGGAGCTTTACTCTAGGAAATACCAAACTACCCAGCAAACGAAATACTCAGATTTCTTTAACATGCAAATGCTAAAATTTCGCGACCTTGATTACCCTTTAAATGAAGCGGATCTGGTGATGACTATAGCGCAGCAATTACCAGTCAACGTGCAACAAGTACTAGTCGCAGCGAACGTTAGTACGGCCTTACATGCAGATCAGATATTACGCCAGATAGATGAGGCTACATCTCATAATCATTATAGAGGAGGAAGACAACTGGAGTTAGTCAATACGACAGAGGTCATAAAACCAAAACAGGCAAACACGAAAACGCAGGGTACAAATACAAGCACATCCACACCTAGGCGGAACCAGGAAGAGGTAGAAAACAGACCGTACCAGCGTAACGAGAATAATTACAACAATAGGTCATATCAAGGCAACAATAGATATCAACCGAGAGGGTATCAACAATGGCGTGAAAATCGAAGAAATGAGAGGCCTTATGGAAGATACGGTGATTACAATGGGAATCAAAGATGGAAAGGAAGGAGAGATCAAAATCAAGGAGAGGCACGTAATTATCGAAATGACTGGGATGATAGGCACGCTCAATCACAAAATTACCTAGAGGAATTACACGCTAGTCAAGGTGGAGAGCAAGGACGATGAGAGAAAGCCATTGGGAACATGAAGAATCCAGACACACATACTGAGGAAGCTGGAAGTCTACTGAGACAAGAGGAAAGTCAGGGGCGTGGGCGACAAAATGATGACGGGAGTCGCAACGGAGCTAAAAAAAAACTAAATTTGGATAAAGGAGACAGTCTACAAACGCAACAGTCGGAAGTTGAAGATGGATGGATAGTAGCGAACATACAAGAATGGATTGCTTTGCCAGAGGTTTGCCTGGAGGAGACGGTGAAACCACGGAACGATGAAATTAGGCAGTTACCCATTATTTACGCGAGGATTGGTGGAATTAATATAAGATGTTTATTGGATACGGGGTCGCAGATCAGTCTGGTATCGGAGGCCTTGGTTCGAGAGTTGGGACGGAGTCAGAATATTCCTGTGATTCCCGTACCACAACTCAAAGTGAGGGGTGTTATTCCTGAACGCACCGTCACTTGTAAACGTCAGGCATACTTAGAGCTCAACATATTGGAACACACTTTTGGGCAAACATTCATTATCATGGCAAAGATGAATTTCAATATAATTCTTGGTGCAAATTTCATTTGTGACTATCAAGCAGTGATAGATTTGCACAAGAATACAGTCAGTTTTAGAGAGTATGATCAACTGAAGAATGTGGGATTGCATATGGATGAAATCACTACCGGAAGAGAGGTAAATTCTTGGGCATTGGAAGCAATATCGGAAGAGACGGAAGAGGAGATACGAAAGGCAGAAGATAACATCATAGAAGGAGCTGTTGTGGAACTAGATGAGGAGAGTGAATCCCAGGAGATATGGTCTTTATTAACAGAAGGAGATGACAGTGATGCACAATTTGAAGAGTTACTACAGGAGCGGCTCAATAACATTCAACTTGGGGGTGAACATAGAAAACAATTGGAAGAGATTTTAAGGAAGCACAAAGCAGTATTTGACACAGTACCTAGGAAAATATTAAATTTCAAATATTCAATGCAAGTCGAGGATTGGTCACCTTTCAAAAGTAGATTGTACCCAATTCCGGAAAAATATCGTGGTCAAGTCAAGGTCATTATAGATGAGATGTTACAAGCTGGAGTGATAAGGAAGACACCCACACCTTATCTAAATGCGATTTTGGCAGTCACAAAACCAAATGGATCCATTAGACTTTGTTTAGATGCCAGAAATCTCAACATGAGACTCATTTTTCCTGAGTATGACAGAGCACCAATTATCAGAGACGTACTAAAAGGCTTTAAGAACAAGAGCATTTATTCTTCAGTTGACTTGACGTCCAGTTTCCACCATATTGAATTGGATGAGAAGTCACAGCGTCTAACTGGCTTCTTATTCGATAACCAAACGTTTTGTTTCGTCCGAATGCCCTTCGGAGTCAAAACAGCGGGCTGTGCTTTAATCCGAGCCCTGGATCGGAATCTAACCGAGGAATTTAAGGAGATGACGGTGCGCTACATTGATGACATTCTGCTGGCATCCGACAACATTGAAATTCACATGGAAAATTTAGATAATGTATTAGACAACCTTAATGCATCGAATTTCAAAGTAAACCTGAAGAAATCGCATTTCTTCAAGAGCGAGATCTTATATTTGGGTCACATCATTGACAAGGAGGGAGTGAAGCCAAACCCAGCTAAGATCGAAGCGATAAAGAATTTCCCTACACCAACGAGAGTCAAGCACATTCGGGCTTTCTTAAGCGTAACGGGATTCATTAAAGAAAACTGGTCAGGTTACACGGAGACTGTAGCTCCAATGCAGGAAATGCTAAAAAAGAATAATAAATGGTTGTGGAATGCGGAATGTGAGAAGGCGTTCCAAGCAACAAAACAGCTACTGGAAAACTGCATTAAGTTAGGATATCCAGATTTCAAGCACAAATTTATAATCCAAGCGGATGCTTCACTAATTGGTATAGGTACCATGCTCTACCAAGAAGATCCAGCTAACCTGCAACATAAAACATATTTGGCATTTGTCAGCCGAAAATTGCGTAAGCACGAGCGCAATTATACTGTAACGGAACTAGAGCTGTTGGCCATCCTTCATGCGCTTCAACAATGAAAACGAATAATTTATGGCTACCCCATTGTTGTCAGGACCGATCACAAGGCACTAACATTCTTGTTTAAGACGTCGATGGCAAGCGAACGTGTGACACGTTGGTCTATATATATTCAGCAGTTTAGCATTGAGATTGAACATTGCCCAGGGAAGATGAACGTGATTCCGGATGCACTCAGCAGGAACCCAGAGCCTGATGTTGAAGAAACAGCGATGGTACAACACTTGGAGTTAACACCGAAGGACCGGGAATTCTTGGAGGAGTTACGTGAGATACAGCGAGAACAGGAAGCGGAACCATGGATGATGCTATTAATTCAATACTTCAGAAAGCAGCTACCTACAGGAACACCTGCATTTCGAGAAGCGAAAGCCAAAGAAGGAAGATATGTTTATGTCAACAATTTGCTGCACAAATGGGTAGATAATGACCACACCAAGTTACGCATAATATTACCTGCATCTTTACAGCGAGGATTGACATGGCATACTCACGAAAGTTACGGACACGTCGGAGTAGACAAGTGCGAAGCGACAATAGGAGAGACATTTACATGGCCACGTATGAGAACAACTATATGTGGCGTCATTACGACTTGTGATCCTTGTCAGAGGACAAAGCCCAATAACTATTTAATGAGGCAGTATCCTAGACCATTGCTACCTCAGAAACCCTGCGAGCTACTGGCCCTGGATTGTTTCGGCCCAATCCCGAAAGGTAGACGAGGTTGCCGTCACTTGCTAGTGTGCATTGATGTGTTTTCTAAGATTGTCGTATTATGCCCCATTCAGAAAACCACATCGAAACAAGTACTCAGTCGTATTCGAAATAGAGTTATTCCAATCCTTGGAAAACCAGAATTTATATTGTCAGACCATGGCAGCTATTTTACAAGCGCCGAATTCAAGAAAGGTATGGAGGACATGGGTATAAAACACGTTTTAAGCAGTATAGGACATGCTTAAGCTAATCCAAGTGAGAGAGCAATAAAATGTGTAACATCATACTTGAGAATCTTCATTCCCAAAGAACATCATAAGTGGGTGGATAAAATTAAGGATGTAGAGACATGTATGCATTCTACCAGGCACGAGTCAACAGGACAGATCCCTATGGTCTTACACAAAAACGAGTATCCAGTGAGAACGTGGAAAAGCATTATTAACTGCCCACAAGATCCCATGATAGCACCTGACCTGCGAATAGAGAGAACGAGAGCCTACATGAGAAAACAAGCAGATCGCAGATTACGGCGATTGAGAAATAAGAGATTTCACCGTGATCTAGAAATCAACCAGCTAGTTTTGGTTAAACGACCCGCTACATCGGATCCAGAGAAGAAGATCTTCAGCAAATTCTGTGAAAAGTTCATAGGACCCTATTCTATTGTAAGAAACCTAGGAAATAATGCATACAGAGTGAAAGAGTTAAGCACAGGAACAATGTCAGTCTACAATGCAGCCAACATAAAAAAGTATCGAAGAAGTGAGCCATGGGAGCGCCGAAATAATGATGCAGTTTAAATATATGGACGTCCTATATCAACCAAGTGGACGGGGCGCAGTTGAGTACGGCACGAGAAGAAGGAAGTGGAGATGGTGTTGACAAACATTAACGAGACGGGCAGAGTGTTGCCTAAGGTATCAGCGCGTCACGCAAGCAGCTGAAATAGTGAGGTCCAAGCAGGAAATAAAACGAGTAAATGCCATTCAAGACAGGAGCGGCTAGACCAAGTAATAGAAAAGGGGTGATTCTGAAATAAAACAAATTGGCCTACGGAAGTCTTTTAAAAATTATCGACTTTTTCCTAAGTTCGAAATTTTGTGAGTGGAGGAGTTGTGAACCCTTTATCCTCTGATGGATAAATGATTCGATGTTTTATTTCTACAATTAATTAATATTTCCACCAGCGTCATGAAATAGCCAGACGAAGATGAGGAAACTTCAAGCATTTGTTGGAGACAGTGGGAACATACCTGCAGCAGTTTGACAAAAGGCTAAATACTTTAGCATTGTGAAAAGAAAGACCCTAGCAATGTTTCAGAAGGACAGGTGGTGGCTACCTCAAAATAGAAGGGACGCGTGGTGAGACACGCTTATGGTATGTTCATTGTAATATTCGCGCCTAGAAAAAATATAATGCAGTAACGTGAGTGGCTGATGATACTACTGGACACTCCTACGAGGCCGAGGTCTGATAAAAACCGCGAAGTTATTGAAAAAATGGAACCAATGAGAGATGAATGCTTACGAACGCGCCAAGTCTAGCTTGGGCACGCGACAGCTAGCATTAACGCGGGAGATCGGCTAGACAACATCTCTACGATCGATTCTAGGATTAATGGGCATATTCTTGACCTGCGCAATTTTATGAGATCAGTGATTTTTGTTTCATTCCTGTACCTCTATTATTTTGAGATATTTTTTTATAATTTTCCCCTCTATCGATACTTAGGGCCAGTTCATTTATAAGTGGCGTGAAGAGCCAAGACATGGCTATTACTTTTGTGCGTCGGAGGACGTAGGTGATTATTACATTTTTGTGCGTCTAAGGACGTAGGCACTTGTACTTTGCGTGTCATGAGGACACAGCTTTTTATTAATACAAATGTGTTAAATTCAGTGTGATAGATAGTCACAGTACTATTTAGTAGGGGCAGTATCATCGACAATTCGCCAAAAGACTGTTCTGGGGAATTAAGTACCTAAAACGGCGAATTTAGTAAACAGATATCGAGTGTGAATTAATCTATAACTTTTTGCATCAGCACGAGAGATGACATCGCTTATCCTGGAAGAAGTTTGGAACTGTCAACACTCCATCGAGATGTTTGAGACGAGCTAAGCAGCATTAAGTAGGGAAATGGCTGCAGATGTTCGTTGACGGTGACTGGCAGAGGATGAGTACTGAATAATATTCTTATTATCTGACAAATTAACTTATGGTATATGGGACATATTTTGTTTGTAAATATCTTGCTTGTGTTGATTAACGTAGTGTATTTAGTTTTGGTCTGACACACCTTTTGCATGGAAACAGCTCGCACATATTTTATAGTCGTAAGTTCTTGTTTGTTTGATTTAACTAACGTGGATATGTTGACGATCGTGTTCGCATATGTTTACGTAGTGCGATTAAGAAGCGTCTCTCGGAGATATATTGTGTTTCAGAAGTAGGACTGAATTAGTATAATCATGCAGTAGATTGGAGGGTAAATTAATCTTGTAATGTTTATTATTGATCAGATTCAGTGAGTTCATTGCCGTTGGAGCAATGTAAATTGTGGCGAGGAGCAGTCAGCTCTCTCGTAGGTTTTAATATTTTTTAAATAGATTGTGAGGATCTTATTCAGCCGACCTGTGTGAAAAATGTTATGTCAATCCCAGCAGTGTGTGTGTGTGTGTATTTTATTGGTCATTACAAGCGGGAATTTCAGCGTAGACTGATTTTTGTCAGCTTGGTGCCAAGTCCATATGGTTACCTTGCGAGGACATATGTGGCTATATCGATTAAGGTCTTACCATATGTTTATGTGGTTGAGATTTGTTGCTGTTGATTCTACGAGATAACGGCGCTGTTGGTCATGTTATTTTTACACACTGGGGCTGGACGATGACCAGAGTTGAGGAAGGGGGAAGTTGTTTCACAAGGCGGGCTGAAAAGATTGCATCGAGGTCATTAGCGGAGTGCTTGTTGGCTCCGTATTTACTTGAAATACAGAATAAGAACTGATCAATGGTAAAATTGTTTATATAAATGGGAGTTGCCTACGAATCACTATAATCTCCGAAGCGTTAGCTTAACGTGCATTTTTGTTCATATAACGTAATCTCAGCCGGTGAGGCTTTGTTGTTGTTGGTTTTATTCCATGTTTATGTTCCGTATTAGTGACCCGTGCGGTCACGTGCGATGCTGTCTTTTCCTTGTTTGTGTATTGAGCAATTGGCCGGGTTGGCAGCTCATTTGTCAGATGCGTCATCGCGTTGAAGGAGGGTCTCGAGGGAGATTCCTGTAAATATTAGATTTTAGATTGTGTGTCAGCATTAATTTTTTAAGGGTTTTTATTAGTGTTGTGTCCCATATCCGTAAGCGTTGATTTACGAGATGATTGTTCGTAAGCATCGTGGCTGTTACCCGATGTAAACGAACAGTCATCCAAGTACTCATTCCTCGTAGTTAGTCATTACGCGTACATAAAATCCAATGCAAGTTAGTGGAGCTTGGATCCACATTTTTTTTAGAGGGGGGAGATCCGTCTGACTCCTCAACTTTTGATAAATATTTCTGTCATGGGAAGATTCAGGGAGGAAATTTATTATTGTTGTTGTCTATATTCATTTTATTTGCACTAATAGTCATTAAATTATGTTATTTTTTACGTCTTGTCACTTCCTTTCTTAATTATAGTTTTAATCCTATGACCCTTACCTCAGTAGAGCATGTTGTTTGGCGAACGTAAACATCACACCATGAACTGAGCGCGACCCCTTGATCAAGATTCTTGCATATAAACACTGCAATACTAAAGGGTTCATAGGAGGTAAACTGGCGCGGCCAAGCGTGGGGCGGTTCACTGTGGTGTAACGGCAAAGAAATTTCACATGTCAATGTAAGCGTAGTTGGGTTTACAAACTGACGCAACAATGAAGGTGTATTTTTGTTGCTGGTTCGCTGCTGGAACACATTTAGTTGGCGTATTTGAGTAAAACTGACAGGCCACAAGAGGAGGCAGTTATGACAGTATTTTAATCACCGGAAAGTGATATTTTATTAAAAGTAATTGAGGCGAAGAGGATACCGCCATTTGTGTGAAATATAAATAAAAATCAGGAGTTTGCAATGTAAAATACGGTTCACGTTTTGTCTATTGAATTAAAGTAAAAATAATATACGTGATATCGGGCGCCCAATGATTAAAGTTAAAACTAGATTTGTTTAGAAAGTCAAACTCATGAAAATGTTAGGAGGCTGGTAGCCTTAAATGACAATTAATACTTTGTTAATTAGTCAGTGTTAATTTCAGATCAGGATAACAATTTAATGACTAAATATGTGTTTGGGTTTAAATTAAATTGAGTAAAATTAGAACCACTCAGAGATGCAATCGACTAGTGGGATTAAATGTAAAATATAAATGAACTGAGTAGGGTAAAGAAATTAAATGTGCATTGGGATTATATGTATGTGTCAGGGGACATTGCTTTATGCCATTTCCCTAATGTCTCATATAAAGTGTATAACATGGCAACAGTAGAACAGATTCATGAAATCATTGAGAGTGCAGCTAGGAGGACACAGAAATTGTTGGACACTAAATTGGCGGAACAGAGTGAATCATTAAACACTAAACTATCAGAACAGAGTGAATCATTAAACACTAAACTATCAGAACAGAGCGAATCATTAAACGCGAAATTATCTGAACAAATAAACAGTAGTATGTTAGAACAAAGTGAAGCTATAAACAAATTGTCTGAGCAGAGTGAATCACTAAAAACTAAACTATCCGAACAAAGTGAATCACTAAACAATACTATGTTAGAACAAAGTGAGTCTATAAACAAATTGTCTGCGCAGAGTGAATCACTAAAGACTAAACTATCCGAACAAAGTGAATCACTAAACACAAAACTATCTGAACAAAGTGAATCATTGCGGACACAATTAAATAACAATAGGATTGAACAAAAAGAATATCAGGCGGAACAAGCTAGATTACTAAAAAATGAAATCAATGACACTATAAATTCGCAGTTAGAGGCGCAGAATGTTAAAAACACGAACCAATTAGCTTCGTTAACCGCAGAGATGAAGGAACATACTAATCAACAGATGGTATTGCTGGCCCTAGATGTTAGTAAAAACAATGAAAAACAATTAGATCAGATTAAGAAAATGGAAAGTATATTTGATCAAAAACTTAGCATTCTGGATGAAACGGTGTTAGGTAAATTAGAGCAAATTGAACTAGCATGCACTATGAGTACGAGCGAGGTCAAGATAGCTCAGGATAAGTTGGAAGGACGATTTAAGGAAATGGAAAAAAGCGGCAAGGTCATTCAACAACAATTATCAGCGGTAGATGAAAATATATCCGGCATAATTAAAGATATGGACCGTCTCGAAATAAAATCAGCGGAGCAATGGAAAAGCCTAGAAGCGGATCAGGATCAATTTAAGAATACCATCGACGAAAATAGCGCGAGATTGGAAGAATGGAAAAGCCAGATAGAAAGCAATCAGGATGACACTAAAAGCCAGATTGAGGAGAAAGTAAGCACAATTAAGGAGCAAATAAGAAAAGATTGGCGAAAAATGAATATCGATTCTAAAGAGGAAAGATCAACCATCCTTAAGACAGTAGGCGAAAATCATACTCGTATTCAAGCATTAGAGCAAGAAATTAAGAGTAAACTTAAAGAACAAACAGACAGGATCATTAAAGCTGAACTGAGGTCGATAGAACAATCCTCGATATTTAAAACGGGAGCAATGAAAGACAAGCAGGACGACTCAAATAGCCCGGAGGGTACGAGCACAGCAGGGAGTCCGACTCAGACGGAGAGCCCATTAACGACAAACACGGAGGGGTTTCGCAAGAATATTGAAAGGAGTTCCACGCCACAGGACGGTCATCAGCCCACACAACTTATCCAAGTAATTCGCTCGAACGATTATAAACCGCAGAAGTACACGGAAAATTCAGGGGTGACACCTAAAGCCTTTATTAAAGAAATTGAAGATCATTACAATGACACTGGGGTACCTGAAGCACGTAGGTTGAGGATGATGGAGAGATTTTTATCAGGAAATGTCCTTACATGGTTTTTAAGCTTCAAATATACATTTGGAACTATGGCAGATTTCAAAATCGCGTTTCTGCGCAAGTACTGGTCGCCGGCATTACAACAGAGTTTGAGAATGGAGCTTTACTCTAGGAAATACCAAACTACCCAGCAAACGAAATACTCAGATTTCTTTAACATGCAAATGCTAAAATTTCGCGACCTTGATTACCCTTTAAATGAAGCGGATCTGGTGATGACTATAGCGCGGCAATTACCAGTCAACGTGCAACAAGTACTAGTCGCAGCGAACGTTAGTACGGCCTTACATGCAGATCAGATATTACGCCAGATAGATGAGACTACATCTCATAATCATTATAGAGGAGGAAGACAACTGGAGTTAGTCAATACGACAGAGGTCATAAAACCAAAACAGGCAAACACGAAAACGCAGGGTACAAATACAAGCACATCCACACCTAGGCGGAACCAGGAAGAGGTAGAAAACAGACCGTACCAGCGTAACGAGAATAATTACAACAATAGGTCATATCAAGGCAACAATAGATATCAACCGAGAGGGTATCAACAATGGCGTGAAAATCGAAGAAATGAGAGGCCTTATGGAAGATACGGTGATTACAATGGGAATCAAAGATGGAAAGGAAGGAGAGATCAAAATCAAGGAGAGGCACGTAATTATCGAAATGACTGGGATGATAGGCACGCTCAATCACAAAATTACCTAGAGGAATTACACGCTAGTCAAGGTGGAGAGCAAGGACGATGAGAGAAAGCCATTGGGAACATGAAGAATCCAGACACACATACTGAGGAAGCTGGAAGTCTACTGAGACAAGAGGAAAGTCAGGGGCGTGGGCGACAAAATGATGACGGGAGTCGCAACGGAGCTAAAAAAAACTAAATTTGGATAAAGGAGACAGTCTACAAACGCAACAGTCGGAAGTTGAAGATGGATGGATAGTAGCGAACATACAAGAATGGATTGCTTTGCCAGAGGTTTGCCTGGAGGAGACGGTGAAACCACGGAACGATGAAATTAGGCAGTTACCCATTATTTACGCGAGGATTGGTGGAATTAATATAAGATGTTTATTGGATACGGGGTCGCAGATCAGTCTGGTATCGGAGGCCTTGGTTCGAGAGTTGGGACGGAGTCAGAATATTCCTGTGATTCCCGTACCACAACTCAAAGTGAGGGGTGTTATTCCTGAACGCACCGTCACTTGTAAACGTCAGGCATACTTAGAGCTCAACATATTGGAACACACTTTTGGGCAAACATTCATTATCATGGCAAAGATGAATTTCAATATAATTCTTGGTGCAAATTTCATTTGTGACTATCAAGCAGTGATAGATTTGCACAAGAATACAGTCAGTTTTAGAGAGTATGATCAACTGAAGAATGTGGGATTGCATATGGATGAAATCACTACCGGAAGAGAGGTAAATTCTTGGGCATTGGAAGCAATATCGGAAGAGACGGAAGAGGAGATACGAAAGGCAGAAGATAACATCATAGAAGGAGCTGTTGTGGAACTAGATGAGGAGAGTGAATCCCAGGAGATATGGTCTTTATTAACAGAAGGAGATGACAGTGATGCACAATTTGAAGAGTTACTACAGGAGCGGCTCAATAACATTCAACTTGGGGGTGAACATAGAAAACAATTGGAAGAGATTTTAAGGAAGCACAAAGCAGTATTTGACACAGTACCTAGGAAAATATTAAATTTCAAATATTCAATGCAAGTCGAGGATTGGTCACCTTTCAAAAGTAGATTGTACCCAATTCCGGAAAAATATCGTGGTCAAGTCAAGGTCATTATAGATGAGATGTTACAAGCTGGAGTGATAAGGAAGACACCCACACCTTATCTAAATGCGATTTTGGCAGTCACAAAACCAAATGGATCTATTAGACTTTGTTTAGATGCCAGAAATCTCAACATGAGACTCATTTTTCCTGAGTATGACAGAGCACCAATTATCAGAGACGTACTAAAAGGCTTTAAGAACAAGAGCATTTATTCTTCAGTTGACTTGACGTCCAGTTTCCACCATATTGAATTGGATGAGAAGTCACAGCGTCTAACTGGCTTCTTATTCGATAACCAAACGTTTTGTTTCGTCCGAATGCCCTTCGGAGTCAAAACAGCGGGCTGTGCTTTAATCCGAGCCCTGGATCGGAATCTAACCGAGGAATTTAAGGAGATGATGGTGCGCTACATTGATGACATTCTGCTGGCATCCGACAACATTGAAATTCACATGGAAAATTTAGATAATGTATTAGGCAACCTTAATGCATCGAATTTCAAAGTAAACCTGAAGAAATCGCATTTCTTCAAGAGCGAGATCTTATATTTGGGTCACATCATTGACAAGGAGGGAGTGAAGCCAAACCCAGCTAAGATCGAAGCGATAAAGAATTTCCCTACACCAACGAGAGTCAAGCACATTCGGGCTTTCTTAAGCGTAACGGGATTCATTAAAGAAAACTGTCCAGGTTACACGGAGACTGTAGCTCCAATGCAGGAAATGCTAAAAAAGAATAATAAATGGTTGTGGAATGCGGAATGTGAGAAGGCGTTCCAAGCAACAAAACAGCTACTGGAAAACTGCATTAAGTTAGGATATCCAGATTTCAAGCACAAATTTATAATCCAAGCGGATGCTTCACTAATTGGTATAGGTACCATGCTCTACCAAGAAGATCCAGCTAACCTGCAACATAAAACATACTTGGCATTTGTCAGCCGAAAATTGCGTAAGCACGAGCGCAATTATACTGTAACGGAACTAGAGCTGTTGGCCATCCTTCATGCGCTTCAACAATGAAAACGAATAATTTATGGCTACCCCATTGTTGTCAGGACCGATCACAAGGCACTAACATTCTTGTTTAAGACGTCGATGGCAAGCGAACGTGTGACACGTTGGTCTATATATATTCAGCAGTTTAGCATTGAGATTGAACATTGCCCAGGGAAGATGAACGTGATTCCGGATGCACTCAGCAGGAACCCAGAGCCTGATGTTGAAGAAACAGCGATGGTACAACACTTGGAGTTAACACCGAAGGACCGGGAATTCTTGGAGGAGTTATGTGAGATACAGCGAGAACAGGAAGCGGAACCATGGATGATGCTATTAATTCAATACTTCAGAAAGCAGCTACCTACAGGAACACCTGCATTTCGAGAAGCGAGAGCCAAAGAAGGTAGATATGTTTATGTCAACAATTTGCTGCACAAATGGGTAGATAATGACCACACCAAGTTACGCATAATAGTACCTGCATCTTTACAGCGAGGATTGACATGGCATACTCACGAAAGTTACGGACACGTCAGAGTAGACAAGTGCGAAGCGACAATAGGAGAGACATTTACATGGCCACGTATGAGAACAACTATATGTGGCGTCATTACGACTTGTGATCCTTGTCAGAGGACAAAGCCCAATAACTATTTAATGAGGCAGTATCCTAGACCATTGCTACCTCAGAAACCCTGCGAGCTACTGGCCCTGGATTGTTTCGGCCCAATCCCGAAAGGTAGACGAGGTTGCCGTCACTTGCTAGTGTGCATTGATGTGTTTTCTAAGTTTGTCGTATTATGCCCCATTCAGAAAACCACATCGAAACAAGTACTCAGTCGTATTCGAAATAGAGTTATTCAAATCCTTGGAAAACCAGAATTTATATTGTCAGACCATGGCAGCTATTTTACAAGCGCCGAATTCAAGAAAGGTATGGAGGACATGGGTATAAAACACGTTTTAAGCAGTATCCGACATGCTCAAGCTAATCCAAGTGAGAGAGCAATAAAATGTGTAACATCATACTTGAGAATCTTCATTCCCAAAGAACATCATAAGTGGGTGGATAAAATTAAGGATGTAGAGACATGTATGCATTCTACCAGGCACGAGTCAACAGGACAGATCCCTATGGTCTTACACAAAAACGAGTATCCAGTGAGAACGTGGAAAAGCATTATTAACTGCCCATAAGATCCCATGATAGCACCTGACCTGCGAATAGAGAGAACGAGAGCCTACATGAGAAAACAAGCAGATCGCAGATTACGGCGATTGAGAAATAAGAGATTTCACCGTGATCTAGAAATCAACCAGCTAGTTTTGGTTAAACGACCCGCTACATCGGATCCAGAGAAGAAGATCTTCAGCAAATTCTGTGAAAAGTTCATAGGACCCTATTCTATTGTAATAAACCTAGGAAATAATGCATACAGAGTGAAAGAGTTAAGCACAGGAACAATGACAGTCTACAATGCAGCCAACTTAAAAAAGTATCGAAGAAGCGAACCATGGGAGCGCCGAAATAATGATGCAGTTTAAATATATGGACGTCCTATATCAACCAAGTGGACGGGGGGGCAGTTGAATACGGCACGTGAAGGAAGAAGTGGTGATGGGTGTTGAAAAACATTAACGAGACGGGCAGAGTGTTGCCTAAGGCATCAGCGCGTCACGCAAGCAGTCGAAAGGGTGAGGTCCAAGCAGGAAATAAAACGAGTAAATGCCATTCAAGACAGGAGCGGCTAGACCAAGTAATAGAAAAGGGGTGATTCTGAAATAAAACAAATTGACCTACGGAAGTCTTTTAAAAATTATCGACTTTATCCTAAGTTCGAAATTTTGTGAGTGGAGGAGTTGTGAACCCTTTATCCTCTGATGGATAAATGATTCGATGTTTTATTTCTACAATTAATTAATATTTCCACCAGCGTCATGAAATAGCCAGACGAAGATGAGGAAACTTCAAGCATTTGTTGGAGACAGTGGGAACATACCTGCAGCAGTTTGACAAAAGGCTAAATACTTTAGCATTGTGAAAAGAAAGACCCTAGCAATGTTTCAGAAGGACAGGTGGTGGCTACCTCAAAATAGAAGGGACGCGTGGTGAGACACGCTTATGGTATGTTCATTGTAATATTCGCGCCTAGAAAAAATATAATGCAGTAACGTGAGTGGCTGATGATACTACTGGACACTCCTACGAGGCCGAGGTCTGATAAAAACCGCGAAGTTATTGAAAAAGTGGAACCAATGAGAGATGAATGCTTACGAACGCGCCAAGTCTAGCTTGGGCACGCGACAGCTAGCATTAACGCGGGAGATCGGCTAGACAACATCTCTACGATCGATTCTAGGATTAATGGGCATATTCTTGACCTGCGCAATTTTATGAGATCAGTGATATTTGTTTCATTCCTGTACCTCTATTATTTTGAGAAATTTTTATATAATTTCCCCCTCTATCGATACTTAGGGCCAGTTCATTTATAAGCGGCGTGAAGAGCCAAGACATGGCTATTACTTTTGTGCGTCGGAGGACGTAGGTGATTATTACATTTTTGTGCGTCTAAGGACGTAGGCACTTGTACTTTGCGTGTCATGAGGACACAGCTTTTTATTAATACAAATGTGTTAAATTCAGTGTGATAGATAGTCACAGTACTATTTAGTAGGGGCAGTATCATCGACAATTCGCCAAAAGACTGTTCTGGGGAATTAAGTACCTAAAACGGCGAATTTAGTAAACAGATATCGAGTGTGAATTAATCTATAACTTTTTGCATCAGCACGAGAGATGACATCGCTTATCCTGGAAGAAGTTTGGAACTGTCAACACTCCATCGAGATGTTTGAGACGAGCTAAGCAGCATTAAGTAGGGAAATGGCTGCAGGTGTTCGTTGACGGTGACTGGCAGAGGATGAGTACTGAATAATATTCTTATTATCTGACAAATTATCTTATGGTATATGGGACATATTTTGTTTGTAAAAATCTTGCTTGTGTTGATTACGTAGTGTATTTAGTTTTGGTCTGACACACCTTTTGCATGGAAACAGCTCGCACATATTTTATAGTCTTAAGTTCTTGTTTGTTTGATTTAACTAACGTGGATATGTGGACGACCGTGTTCGCATATGTTTACGTAGTGCGATTAAGAAGCGTCGCTCGGAGATATATTGTGTTTCAGAAGTAGGACTGAATTTGTATAATCATGCAGTAGATTGGAGGGTAAATTAATCTTGTAATGTTTATTATTGATCAGATTCAGTGAGTTCATTGCCGTTGGAGCAATGTAAATTGTGGCGAGGAGCAGTCAGCTCTCTCGTAGGTTTTAATATTTTTTTAAATAGATTGTGAGGATCTGATTCAGCCGACCTGTGTGAAAAATGTTATGTCATTCCCAGCAGTGTGTGTGTGTGTGTGTATTTTATTGGTCATTACAAGCGGGAATTTCAGCGTAGACTGATTTCTGTCAGCTTGGTGCCAAGTCCATATGGTTACCTTGCGAGGACATATGTGGCTATATCGATTAAGGTCTTACCATATGTTTATGTGGTTGAGATTTGTTGCTGTTGATTCTACGAGATAACGGCGCAGTTGGTCATGTTATTTTTACACACTGGGGCTGGACGATGACCAGAGTTGAGGAAGGGGGAAGGTGTTTCACAAGGCGGGCTGAAAAGATTGCATCGAGGTCATTAGCGGAGTGCTTGTTGGCTCCGTATTTACTTGAAATACAGAATAAGAACTGATCAATGGTAAAATTGTTTATACAGGGTGTTACAAAAAGGTACGGCCAAACTTTCAGGAAACATTTCTCACACACAAAGAAATAAAATATGTTATGTGGACATGTGTCTGGAAACGCCTAATTTCCATGTTAGAGCTCATTTTAGTTTCGTTAGTATGTACTGTACTTCCTCGATTCACCGCCAGTTGGCCCATTTGAAGGAAGGTAATGTTGACGTAATGTTAGAGCTCATTTTAATTTCGTTAGTATGTACTGTACTTCCTCGATTCACCGCCAGTTGGCCCATTTGAAGGAAGGTAATGTTGACGTCAGTGCTTGTGTTGACATGCGACTCATTGCTCTACAGTACGAGTATCAAGCACAAAATTACGTAGCATCAACTGGTTAGTGTTCATCACGAACGTGGTTTTGCAGTCAGTGCAATGTTTACAAATGTGGAGTTGGCAGATGCCTATTTGATGTATGGATTAGCACGAGGCAATAGCCGTGGCTCGGTACGTTTGTATCGAGACAGATTTCCAGAACGAAGGTGTCACGACAGGAAGACGTTCGAAGCAATTGATCGGCGTCTTAGGGAGCACGGAACATTCCAGCCTATGACTCGCGACTGGGGAAGACCTAGAACGACGAGGACACCTGCAATGGACGAGGCAATTCTTCGTGCAGTTGACGATAACCCTCATGTCAGCGTCAGAGAAGTTGCTGCTGTACAAGGTAACGTTGACCACGTCACTGTATGGAGAGTGCTAAGGGAGAACCTGTTGTTCCCGTACCATGTACAGCGTGTGCGGGCACTATCAGCCGCTGATTGGCCTCCACGGGTACACTTCTGCGAATGGTTCATCCAACAATGTGTCAATCCTCATTTCAGTGCAAATGTTCTCTTTACGGATGAGGCGTCATTCCAACGTGATCAAATTGTAAATTTTCACAATCAACATATGTGGGCTGACGAGAATCCGCACGCAATTGTGCAATCACGTCATCAACACAGATTTTCTGTGAACGTTTGGGCAGGAATTGTTGGTGATGTCTTGATTGGGCCCCATGTTCTTCCACTTACGCTCAATGGAGCACGTTATCATGATTTCATACGGGATACTCTACCTGTGCTGCTAGAACATGTGCCTTTACAAGTACGACACAACATGTGGTTCATGCACGATGGAGCTCCTGCACATTTCAGTCGAAGTGTTCGTACGCTTCTCAACAACAGATTCGGCGACCGATGGATTGGTAGAGGCGGACCAATTCCATGGCCTCCACGCTCTCCTGACCTCAACCCTCTTGACTTTCATTTATGGGGGCATTTGAAAGCTCTTGTCTACGCAACCCCGGTACCAAATGTAGAGACTCTTCGTGCTCGTATTGTGGACGGCTGTGATACAATACGCCATTCTCCAGGGCTGCATCAGCGCATCAGGGATTCTATGCGACGGAGGGTGGATGCATGTATCCTCGCTAACGGAGGACATTTTGAACATTTCCTGTAACAAAGTGTTTGAAGTCACGCTGGTACGTTCTGTTGCTGTGTGTTTCCATTCCATGATTAATGTGATTTGAAGAGAAGTAATAAAATGAGCTCTAACATGGAAATTAAGCGTTTCCGGACACATGTCCACATATCATATTTTCTTTCTTTGTGTGTGAGGAATGTTTCCTGAAAGTTTGGCCGTACCTATTTGTAACACCCTGTATAAATGGGAGTTGCCTACGAATCACTATAATCTCCGAAGCGTTAGCTTAACGTGCATTTTTGTTCATATAACGTAATCTCAGCCGGTGAGGTTTTGTTGTTGTTGGTTTTATTCCATGTTTATGTTCCGTATTAGTGACCCGTGCGGTCACGTGCGATGCTGTCTTTTCCTTGTTTGTGTATTGAGCAATTGGCCGGATTGGCAGCTCATTTGTCAGATGCGTCATCGCGTTGAAGGAGGGTCTCGAGGGAGATTCCTGTAAATATTAGATTTTAGATTGTGTGTCAGCATTAATTTTTTAAGGGTTTTTATTAGTGTTGTGTCCCATATCCGTAAGCGTTGATTTACGAGATGATTGTTCGTAAGCATCGTGGCTGTTACCCGATGTAAACGAACAGTCATCCATGTACTCATTCCTCGTAGTTAGTCATTACGCGTACATAAAATCCAATGCAAGTTAGTGGAGCTTGGATCCACATTTTTTTATAATGGGGAGATCCGTCTGACTCCTCAACTTTTGATAAATATTTCTGTCATGGGAAGATTCAGGGAGGAAATTTATTATTGTTGTTGTCTATATTCATTTTATTTGCACTAATAGTCATTAAATTATGTTATTTTCTACGTCTTGTCACTTCCTTTCTTAATTATAGTTTTAATCCTATGACCCTTACCTCAGTAGAGCATGTTGTTTGGCGAACGTAAACATCACACCATGAACTGAGCGCGACCCCTTGATCAAGATTTTTGCATATAAACACTGCAATACTAAAGGGTTCAATAAGTTACTCAAATTTAATCTAAAATGTCAGAATATACGTGTGCATAGTTTAAAGCTGTTGGCTTGCATACTTTCTGATATATTGGTATTTGGATTTAAAAAAATAGAGAGAGTAATTAATAACAGTTGGCAGCCCTGGTGGCTCTTAAGAATACGCTCAATCATACCTGTTAATGTACAGATATTACATACAAAATTTGATTGAAATACAATTGATAGTGTAGAAGTTATATGCATTTAAACATTGGACCTATCAGAAGGCTTAAAATTATTTTGGCAACACTGTCATTGTTGGCCTCCTGAAAATTAAACTGAAATAGTATTATCTGCATGTGTACCAATTTTGGAATAGCTCCCATGCATACCTTGCGAGGTATCCAACATGGAGCTGAAATTTCTAGTGCGTTTTTTCAGCAGTTGGTAGCACTGACATCATTTTCAAATATGGACGTGAGATATTCCGGTGCACATCTTTACTCATACTAAATTTGGTTTTGATTGCTGCAGCCGTTTAGGAGTTGATAGGGGGGGGGGGACACACACACAGACAGACAGACAGACAGACAGACATTTTCCCGGATCGATCTCATAAGTCTACTTTTTCCTCATTTTTGCAAAATGTGAAAAGTAGGCTAAAAATTTACATTTCAATACTAAGACCTGTGGTTATGGAAGGATCGGAAGGTTGGGTTCTCAATAGAAAAGAAGAAGACTGGCTGCGAAGATGGGAAAGAAAATATACGTGCCAGTCAGAGAGGAGGAAGGTTGGAGAATAAGGACAAATGTGGAACTACAGGAACTCTTCGGACAGGCAGATATTGTGGTAAAAATTAAGCAGGGGAGGATAAGATGGGCAGGACACGTACAGAGAATGCCAGAATTGCGTAGTGTCAAAAAGGTGTTTACACAAAAACCGGATGGAAGAAGGAGAAGAGGAAGACCCAGCAGACGGTGGGTAGATGACGTGGAAGACGACCTTAGGAGTCTGGGAATCAGGAACTGGAGAAGGAAGGCGGAAGATAGAGATGAATGAAGGCAGGTGATAAAGGAGGCCAAGGTGCTTCAGGGACTGTAGCGCCGACCAGTAAGTAAGTAAGTAGGGTGTGTAACTGTAATTTTTAGGATTGGGGATGAAGTGGGTGCCCTTGAACTTGAAATACGGTACTATCCCCGCATTTGCCTGGAGAGAGTGTGGAAAAACCTGGGGAGAAACACACTGAGGACAACAGCTGCCAACACCGGGATTATAACCTCCAGCCCTTGGACTTGATGCAGATCCCCATTGCAGTCGTGGATGTTGATTTGAGGCGCACGGCTAAGCCGCGAGCTACTCAGGAAAAATACAATATTGCTTCAAAAATAAGACAATAAGAGTCCTCGCATTCGAATATTCCGCCAGGGAAAGCAAGACACCACAGCTTTAGCATACAGCTGTTTAGATGGTGCATATGTCGCATCAGTCCGGCAATATCAGTTAAAAGAGACCAGCCCTTTCTCTTTCTTCTTTCTTTTTTCTCCTTCCGGGGAGGTTGTAAGCCCTACCATGTTAAATTTGTCAACTTCAACTTCATGTTCCCTTTTCTCATTAAGTATTTATACAGATATTTAGATCTATTTTATCTTTAAATGGTTGTTTTTGGAAATGTGTGTTTTTGTAAATAATATTCCTAATATATATATTTTTTTTCAAATGTTAAATTTATCAACTCATTTCTCTGTGAAAACATTTTTTTTTTCTATTTATGATAAAATCACAAGAAAACATGCAATCCTTTATTTGATCATATTGAATTACTGAAAACAAATTCAGAGCGCTATTGTTAATACTTCCTGGGAAAATAAAGGAAAATTTGTCACGAAAAAAAAAAACAGAAGTGAAGAAAAATGCTCTTAAAGATATCTGTTACCTTAATGTGCTGGGTTGTCTTCATCTTCTCTGCCCCTCTTCTGGTCTCTTTTTAACTTCCTAGCTTCTTTAGAGAAAGAGAAGAAGGAGCAGGAGAAGGAGAAAGAGAAGACGGAACAGGGGGGGGGGGGGGGGAGAAGCAGGAGAGGAAGGAGAAATAGGAGGAGCAGAAGAAGAAAGAGAAGAGCAGGAGAAAATACGCCAGTTCTCATGAACAGATCTTCAACGGGGGCGTGGCGTTAAATGGCCTATAAATAACGTTTCGCAAAAATTTTCAGCAAATAAGCATATGTATATTATAAATTGGACTTCAGGCTATCGAAAGAACATAAAATCTAAAATTCCACTTTTTGACCCAAAGCAGCTTACAACCTCCCCTTAAGAGAGTCTCCCCCCCCCCCCCCATTTCTCTGTCTCCTCTTATTCTCCTTCCGCTTTCCTTTAAATCTACTGAGGTATTGGTGGTACAATTTTTGGGACACAGCCAATAACTGTGGATGTTATCAAAGGTGCTACTCATAGTGTCACTACTGTAACACTGGCTCAATGAATTAAGCGCTTGCTACGGTGGTTGAGTGGTTATCGTGTCGGACTACCAACCCCAGGTTCGCCCCTGGCCGTGGTAAGTGATTTTTGAAAGGTGACAAAAATCACGTCACGCATGTCATACGTTGTTAGCATGTTAAATAACCCAGTAGGCCGTGTTCATAATGGCAAAATTAATCTCTGGATATTCCGCCAACATAAAGTTCCTCATTTCTGTACTAGAAAGCGCCATAGTTTCAAGGAACTTAGATATCTAACCTCCTTGATTATCAAATTCGACAAAATTCGACATGCAAGCTGTTCTCTGGGCGTAAAATAACAAAGCTTGCACCCGGCACAAGGCCATACGATATTATTATTATTATTATTATTATTATTATTATTATTATTATTATTATTATTATTTATTTATTTATTTTGCGCATGCGCTTACACATTCTCAGCATATTTGCTGGAAAGAAAACATTTACAATCCCAGATACCGTGCATATCATAAGGAGCAAATTCTTGGTGACTGCATTCAATAAGCTAGTTGCTTTGCGCTTTTCCCCCACTCCTTCAGCCCTGATTGCCCAAGAACAGCCTTACTACGCGACACGTAGAAAGTATGACAGTTTTCTGCATCAGTTTGAAAAGGCCAGGGTCTAATTTCAACTCAGTGAGCGATTCCTTTAAGTTGTTGGGAATCACGCCAGTGCTGGAGATGATAATAGGAACTGTTCTGACTTGTGCCATGTGCCGTTGCTTCCTTATCAGTTCTGAAAGCTCTGTGTATTTTGACAGCTTTTCAACATGCTTTGTTAGCATGTTGCCACTGTTTGGGATCGCCACATCTATGAAGGTGGTGTGCTTCATGCATTTGCCAACAAGAACCAAATCAGGTCTGTTATTATTATGAATTAAGTAACAGCAAACTACCTCATTCATTACCTTGATTAGAAGTATGGATTCACGCCTGATAATATGCATTCCTAAAAATCATTCCAATACGTTTGAGAACGAGCGTATAAACCAGTTCTTCACTGAAAACAACATATTGGATGGATGGGGTGGGTTCTCACAAGGCAGCGTACGCCTCCAGTAGGTTATAGCCTATAACCTGAGACAGAAATGCCATATACTGTATAAATTGCGCACCAAAACCTATTTTTGAGTCCTGTAATACTCTTTTATCACAAAACAGGTGAAACATTGGGATTTAATACCGGCATGAGGAGGGATGAGGGAAGAACAACATGGCTTCAGAGCAGGAAGGTCCACAGTGGATTTGATTTTTGCTGTAAGGCAGTTACAAGAACAGCACTATGAGTATGGAACAGATCTACTGATGGCCTTCCTGGACATTGAGAAAGCATATGACAGTGTATGCAGAAACAAAGTATGGAAGTCCCTGGAGGATAGAGGAGTAGAGAAATGGACTATACAGAGGATAAAGGAGATGTACAAGGGAAGCGTGAGCTGTGTGAAAGTGGGAGGAGAGAGATCAGACTGGTTGGAACAGAGAAGCGGCCTGAAACAAGGAAGTGCACTTTCACCGTTACTTTTCATTGTGGTGATGGATGACATAATCACCCGAGTGGCACAAGTAATTGGGGAAGGAAAGATGAAAGCAATGGTGTTTGCAGATGATTTGATGATTTGGGGAAACAAGGAGGAGGAGGTACAGGAACAGTTGGACGTGTGGGAAGGAATAATACAAGGATATGGGATGAAATTTAGCATAAATAAGAGTGAGATGGTGATCACAACAAGGAAGAAGGAAAGAACCACAACGGGAATAACAATTGGTGGGGAACAGCTGAAGAAAGTGGAGTTTCAAGTATCTGGGAAGCCTGATACAAGATAATGGAAGAAACGATAGAGAAATAAATGAGCGGGGGAGGCAGGCAGAAGCATTCCGGATGAGTGTGAGAAGCATGTTATGGAGCAAGGATGTCCCTCAGAACAGCAAAAAGATCATATATCGGACGTACTATATCCCTATCCTGACGTATGCCTCGGAGACCTGCGTTATGAAAGGAAGGGAGAAGAGCAAATTACAGGCCAGTGAGATGAGGTTCTTGAGAAGCAGTATTGGAGCTTCAAAGATGGACAGAATAAGAAATGAGAGGACCAGAGAATTAATGAAGGAGGAACCATTACAGGATGCTATAGAGAAATCTAGACTTAGATGGTATGGACATGTAAAATGAATGGAGGAGAAGAGGAAACCCAGGAGGATACACGATACGAAGTGGGAAGGAAAGAGACCGAGAAGAAGACCAAGAGACAGGTGGCTGAAGGGGGTGGAAGAAAGCGTGAAGAAGAGAGGAGAAGACTGGACAAGGGTGGAGGCTGAGAGATGGTGGGAAGACAAAAGACGTTGAAGAGGCTTATGTTCCAAACAGACCCGGCCAGTGGCTGGAAACTGTGCAAGATGATGATGATGATGATGATAATTGTTGTTTTAAGGGGCCTGACATCTAGGTTATCGGCCCCTAATGGTTTTGGGTGATAGTGAAAGATTAGAGGAGAATTAAAACTATAACAAATACTAACTACAAACTAGAAGAGGAAATGGTAAACAAATAAAGGACAAGCCAAATAAAGGAAAGGAAGAAAAGAAATGCCCTCAAACATTGAGGGACTTGGAAGGAAGGAGAGCCATAAAAGGCAGATGGGAAAGTGGAGAGGGCCTGCCCCAAAATCAGTGGAAAAAGGGGAAAGAAAATGGACCTAGCTCAGGAATCTCTCGGGATCGCCAACTTCCGAACTCACCAGCCGTGAGCCCCTGAGGGTGTAGCACTATCCAGGGTGCAGCAGAAGTGGTGAGGCTACATACACCCTGCCTCCTTGAGGGCCTTGAGCAGA
Source organism: Meconema thalassinum (assembly GCA_946902985.2). Classification (NCBI taxonomy): domain Eukaryota; kingdom Metazoa; phylum Arthropoda; class Insecta; order Orthoptera; family Tettigoniidae; genus Meconema; species Meconema thalassinum. The sequence goes on from OX336392.1 coordinate 30,191,666, forward strand.
AGGCAGGAGATAACATGAAAAGAAAAAGAAGGCTGACCCCTCGCAGAATGAGGGTATCAGGAAAAATGAGACAAGGGCCAATTAAGGCGAGAAATGAAGAGACTCCCTAGGCCTCGGATACCCTAATACCGTCGGGGTCGAAAGAGAACAAGAGTTGACCAAGAGAGGTCGACAGGAAAGAAGGCGGAGAGGAGCCCAACACAAGTAAGTGGGAGCAATGCCGGACTCAGCTGGCGTCCCGTGGTCGTCAACCCACGTCCCATTAGATGTGAGCACCTGGGGGAGAGGGAGGGGGGGGGGGGCATTACAAGAACCCCGCTTGATACACAAAATATATTAAAAACATTTCAAAGTAAAGCAGGTTATTAGAAATTATAATAGAGTATAGCTCACTTACGATGGTCGTACTTCGAATTTCTAATGTTTGGTTAAGACAACATCTTAAAAGTGGACGTTCATCGCCACGCAAAGCTTTGGACTGTGACCCAATGGCATCAGCAATTACAGCAGAATTTGACAATATCGGTGTAACCAGTTCACGCTACTGCCCGGAATGCAGATGTCTGAGATTCGAATCCTAACAGTAACGTAATCTTCTGGGATTCAGAAGCCGAGCGGTGTAACTCTCCAGGATACGGCCCATTCTTCTATATGGACTTCTTGCCTGACTACCGAGGAAAACATGAGGAAGTTAAGTGCAGTCCAACGTCGAGCAGAGCGACTCATTTACAACCAGGGTAACAAAGTTTTGACAAAACCATTAACATCCATCAATGACATACAGTATGTAACCAAATAGATCTCACCTTTCTCCGAAAATCTCTATCTGTTACCATTAAACTGTCCCCATTTCACCGCCTTCAGCTGTCATATCGCTTTGTCAGTGTAGAGCACATTCCATTCACTAGAACAACGCATTAGCAATCTAGGTTCTACAATCGCTCTGCTCGACTTTGGAATGACCTGCCTCGTGAAATAAAGGACCTTCCTCCACGACAATTTTGCCGCAAAGTGAAGGCTCTAAAGGGACTAAAACCCCATGTAAATTGAATTTATATGTAATGTAACTTTGTGTGTGAGTGGTAGTGTGTGGGTGCGCTTATCTTCACTTTTATTTAAGAATTGTATGATATAGACGCAGGCGCGGATTCAAGGGAGGGGGGAGGGAGTCACGGGGGTCATGACCCCCCCCCCCCCCAAACGAAGACCAATTTTTTTTCAAACTCAAAAAACGAAAACACAATAACCAGACAAATAAAACTTAACGAATTTTAACTGAAAAACAGTTTTTTTAATTTTATTCAATACTGAAAATATCTTTATTGCAATTATTATTTCTGTTACAACTGTACATATTTACAACTTCATGCCTGTTATATAAAAACGATTATTTATATAACACAATAAACTCGTCTATTTTGTTTAGTAAACGTTGTGATTATGGAATCGATGTTTATAGAGATGTCACGATGAATGTGCAGCAATGCACGGATAGAAATTTAGGGCTTTTTTCGCACCAAAAAATTTGCCGACGTCCAAACTGCAAGCTTGGTTGGCAATTTAAGCTGTGACTTTCTCCCTTTGTCGGTAGCAACTCGACTTGCCGAAACTGTAACGTACCTTGATATTTTTCTCGAAGCTCGATGTAAAAGTCGCAAAACACGCCGTTGCAATTTGTACGAATATTTTTGGTGCGCTAAACGCATCACATTTCTATCCATGCAGCTTGCAAAAAAATTGGTCTGGTTTTGTACGTTTGGTTATTTTGTGATTGCGTTTTTAGTTATACCATTTTTCTTAACAATTTCGATTCTCTGACCCCCCCAAGCCAAAGCCTAACTCTAGATCCTCGCCTGCATAGACATCATGTACAGCATAGTATGTGTATATAGCAATGTAAAGTTGTAAATTGTAAGTTATATAGGCCTATGTAACATATCAGATTTGTATAGATTTAATGAACGGAGATGGAGACACTGCTGTGTATGTGGGGCTTGCCCTTTCTCTATCTGCCGTCCATAAATTATAGGCTCAATTTTGGTAAATAATAATAATAACAGTGGTATCTCTGAAGATATCCAGGAGCGTGGCCCACTTAGGGAAAAACTTCAAAATCATCGGAGTTATCAACTTAAGCCGAAACTAACAAGAAGTTCCGTGACGAACTAAAGAGCCTACTTTTCTTAAAATTAAGATTCATGCCAATGATTATTCTACAGAATATGATCCTATCTAGATTAATGACGAAATTAAGTTGGTAATATCGAAATGTCTATTTAGTTCGAAATATACCTGGTATAATGTAGCCTAATAGAGCACTACAGTTGGCAGCCCTGGTGACTGAAAATATTCTTAGTTCCATCTCTTAATGCACAGAATACAACATTTGGTTGAAGTCCAATGGACGTTACATGCAGTTAGACTTTGGATCTATCAGCGCGCGTAAAAGCATGTTGGCAACAATGTCATGCGTGTGCAGGTTAGAAATAATCTGAAATATTATGATATATTGTGCCAATTTTGGATGAAATCCATTTGTTAGTATAGAAGTTACATGTATTTTAAATTGGACCTATCAGCAGGCATAGAATCATGTTGGCAGCACTGACTTATATTTATTACTCCAAATTATTCTAGATTGTCAGCTGTTATACGTGTGCAAGGTATAGAGCTGTTGGCTTTCTGATATATTGATATTAGGGTAAAAAAATATAGACCGCATTTATTAACGATTAGCAGCCCTGATTGCTCTGAAGAATATTTATAGTCATATCTGTTATGTTACACATAGCACATACGAACTTTGGTTGAAATCCAACTGATAGTATAGAAGTTACATGTATTTAAAAATTGTCCTATTAGCAGGCCTAGAATCATGTTGGTAGAACTGACGTCTATAAGTTACTCCAAATTAATCTAAAATGTCAGGTACTATACGTGTGCATAGTTTAAAGCTGTCGGCTTGCATACTTTCTGATATATTGGTAAATGGATTCAAAAATAGAGAGGGCAATTATTAACAGTTGGCAGCCATGGTGGCTCTTAATAATACGCTCAGTCATATCTGTTTATATACACATATTACATACAAAATTTGGTTGAAATCCAAAATTGGACCTATCAGAAGGCTTAACATTATTTTGTTAACACTGTTATGTATGGCCTCCAGAAATTAAAAAAACTGAAATAGTATTATCTACATGTGTGCCAGTTTTGGAATAGCTCCCATGCATACCTTCCAAGATATCCAACATGGAGCTCAAATTTCAGGTGCGTTTTTTCAGCAGTTGGTAGCACTGACATCATTTTCAAATATAGGCTTGAGATATTCCGGTATACATCTTTACTCATAATAAATTTGGTTTCGATTGCTGGAGCCGTTTAGGAGTTGATAGGGACACACACACACACACACACAGCCAGCAAGCCAGCCAGACAGACAGACAGAAGGACAGACAGACACACACATTTTCCCGGATCGATCTCATAAGTCTTCTTTTTCCTCACTTTTGCAAAATGTGAAAAGTAAGCTAAAAGCCGGGAAGGCGTGGGCGACAGAGAGAAAGGTGCATCATCGATGGCGAATGAAAGAGTACTGGGCCAACATTAAAATGCAGAAGAAACAGTTGACATGACGTGGTCCTTAGTTGTCCGTAACGAAAGCAGAAGAAGAATAACAGTGGTATCGTTTCCAATTCTTCCTCAAATCATACACACACACACACATATATATATTGGGCTGAAGACCACGCTGTTGCTACGCCGCTATAATGACCATGATGTTCAAAATCCTTAAAATATCAAGTATCTAATATAACTGTTAGGTTTGCACATTTCACTGAGACCTTATTAGGCAGGTTTGTACAGAGACTGAAGATTAAAGGTGACAAACCAAGCAGGTTTCACTATGATTATGAGAGGTCAAAGGAGCTCCAGTCTGCAAAAGTTGCATCATACCTCTACGCCTAATATATGTGGTACTTGTTGCTCTCGTAAGGAAACCATTCCATCAGGTCGAACATCAAATCCGCCCGATTTTCCTCAATTCCACCCGGTCCTCCAAGGGACCCAAAAATAAGTTCCTCAACTCCGCTCAGGCTTTGACAAGGGGTCGGCAAAGGGGTTATCCCCAATGACGTAAACAAATGTCATAACCCTCCTGCTCGCATACCAAGGGCCGGGTCAAACAACTTCTGCAGCGCATGAGCGAATGCAGCTGATTTTTCCGTTCTAGGCAGCATCCGCAGCTGATATCGAAAGTATTCTTTTAGTTACAAATTATACACCTATTATCTAAATTTAATTTAATAATGTCTGACGAGGTTAAAAAACATACAAACATTTAATTATGCACATGTTAAAAACAATGCATAAAATTTGTAGAAAAAAATAGAAAACTTGGCAGACTTATTTAGAAGAATATTATGATTAATTTTAAATCACTTGCATTTTCTGCCATATAAGTTATAATGTGCCAAGCACTTTATACGTGATTTAACGAATGAGCGGACTTGACATCAGAGCGGTTGACCAATGGCACAACAATGTCTTGCGAACACCACCACGCCATCGGTCAAGCACTCTGAGGTCAAGTCCGCTCATTCGTTATCAGATATAAACATAATACATAAAGAGCTAGATATTAATCACTGTTGTTAAATAAAAATATGGGCAGGAAATTTAATAAAATAAGAAAAATCAGTATCTTAAAATCACATAAACCTTTACTTAATTTCAAACTAAAACCCCGGCCCTTGGTATGCGAGCAGGAGGGTTATGACATTTGTTTACGTCATTGGGGAAAAGCCTGGGCGGAGTTGAGGAACTCATTTCTGGGTCCCTTGGAGGACCGGCTGGAATTGAGGTAACCGTGGCTACCTGACTGGAATTCCCGGGTGGAATTGATGCCCGCCCTTACGTCATTCCCACGGCGTCAAATTTGCACAAGACCAGTTATCGACGACGTGATGTTCGGTGATATCGGTATTATACTTGGCCAGACCTACAAAGACCGGGTATCGAACACTCAGCATTACCCAGAGTGTATCTTGTGAAAGTGAATCTCAGGTTTCCTGCCCACTTAGTACATACATTAATTATAATTAATAATTATTAATTCATTGATAGTCTTCAGACGGCCCACACGCATATATGCCCAATTATACTGGATGTGAAATAAGAGATTCCATCCGAAAATAATCACACGTGATTAATTATTATTTGTACTGAATAAAGGAGAGGAGCTGGTGGAGATCATTTTTAGCCTATTTTCATTTTATGAAAAAAAAAATAGGCTTATGAGATCACCTTTTGTCCGTGTGTGTGTGTGTGTGTGTGTGTGTGTGTGTGTGAAGTGTGTGCATGTGTCCCCTAATAACTTCTAAACGGCTGGAGCGATTACAATGAAACTCGGTAAGATCATAGCACCATTCTGGCCGACTCCGACCGTGCCCTTCAAATTTTATTGTGTCTCACCAATCCAACATGGTGGCTGTGCGAAATATTTCACCAGCATTCAGTATCTCCGAAACTAATACCGATATCGCCCTGAAAGTGTGTCGGGTGATAAAGGGCGCTATTAGAAGTTCACCTATGAGACTTTAAAAAACCAGGTGAATAGAAAACCAACATGGTGGCCAAGCAATGTTGAGACTTTTAAATAGGCTTTTCTCGCGATTTAACCATCCAAACGTAATGAAACTTGTTACAGCAAATGTTTATACAAACTGTATTGCACTGGAGTCTAATTTAGTTCAATTGTTTATATAACCTCAAAATAGCGGCTGTGCGAAATATTTCACTGACATTCTATATCACTGAAACAGTTACAGATATCACCCTGAAATTTTGTACGGTGATAAAGGGTACTGATACAAGTTTATCTATGTAACGTTCATAAACCTGTAAAGTGCAAAACGAACATGGCGGCTAAGCGAAGTTGAAACATTTTAATAGACTTTCCTCGTGATTTAACTCTCTGAGCGCAGTGAAATGCGGTACAGTAAATGATTATACATATTGTAATGCACTGGCATCTAATTTAGTTCAATTGTTTACATAACCTCAAGATGGCGGCTGTGCGAAATTTTAAAAGTAAGATTTTATTTCTTGTGTCGTAATCATGTGATCAAAGTGAAAGTTTGAATAATGAACCTAGGCAATAATTCTCCTTGAATGGTACATAACTCCATGGCCTATACATATAACAATCCAAAATGGCGAGCATCCGAAATATTTAGACGGTTCTCAATATCTATGAATCTTTTACAGCAATCAAACTGAATTTTTTTATGTTCATAGAGGCTATGAACATATGTTTACCTATAGGACTTTCAGTACCCTGGTGAGCACAAATCCAACATGGCGGCGACGCGAAGTAAATATTTAAATGGACGTTTCCCGCGAATTAACTATCCGAGTGCAGTGAAACGTTGCACCTTAAATGCTTATACAAATGTTAATCCACTGGCATCTAATTTATTTCAGTTGTTTGCATAATCACAAGATGGCAGCTGTGCGAAATTTTAAAATCTCGTTTTTACTTCTTGTGTTCTAATCATGCGATTGAAGTTTGAATACCACACGTACACAATAATCTTCATGTAATAGTTCAAAAATAAAAAAATCAACCTGGCGACCATCGAAATATTTAGACGGTTCTCAATATCTACGAATCTATCACAACAATAAAATTGAATTTTGTATGTTGATAGAGGCAATTAACATGAGTAGGATATATGAAATTAGGCTGTATAATTCTTCACGGAACTTCTTGTTTTACTTGCGAATTGACCACTTAGGATCACGCTACAATTTCACTATCTCAGTTGTAATTTCATCTGCCTCCAGTACTCCTTCATACGATCGCTGTGCTGCTGTCGTTGCTCGGCCGTCCAAGCTCTTCCGGTCTTTGTAGCGGGTCCCTCTTCATGAAACCCTTCCAAATTGTGTATACTGTCTCGAAACGTATCCCTTTCCAACATTTGGGCCTCTGGGGTGTTAGATATCTCGAGGTCTTTCCGAGTTTCTTTAATCCATGATGAGTTTTTTTGTTTTGTTCCAGAAGTAGTCAATTAACTGCTTGATTGATCTGGATTTGTCCAATCTGTGCATGTACCCATGAAATATTAGCCTGCGTTTCCTCACGGTGGCAGAGATTTTTTCTACATTCGGGTAGACTTCAGCGTTGCTCCGAAGTTTCCATCCGGTTTCCGTCTGGATTGGGTCCATGATTTTCCGGAGGATTCTCCTTTCCAGGACCCCCAACTTCTCTAGCCTGTAGTTCATTGAAAGGCATTCACAGGCGTACAGGCATTCTGTTTTGACTACAGTGTCGTAGAGCTTTATTTTGACGTTCCAGGAAATGCATTTCTTGTTATAGATGTTGTTTGTAAGCCCATACGTTCTCTCAATTTTTGAGATCCTATCGCCTACTGCAGCTTTCTCTAGGCCATTGTCCTGTATCGTTTCACCGCATCTTATTGTTTAAAATGTTTATTAAAGCTAGTGGTGTAAGCCCAAGGACCAAGAAGACCACTATTGCCCTCAATCCTTTTGTTGGCACAACAACAGTCATCAGGCATTCAGCAAGTACCACACATCCATCTATGTGTCAGAGCATGTCTATGATTAATCACTCCGTAGAGCAGCGGCGTCCGGTCTTTGCACGCTCGGCGTGCTAGCGATGCTGCGCTGCCTGCCCTGACTGCCAGCGTTGCGACAGCTCTTCGCCGCGTCTGACCGAGTCAAATTGGGATCGCTAGCGCGTTCATAATTCCAATTTCCTGTCAATTAAAAACAAACTGTCAAAAATTCGAAAGCCATTTTATGATAATGTAATGTAAACAACGAAGATAGTTACAAGTGCAGTACCGTAACTATTTCCAGCGTCGTTTTCAACTCATTAATTTTGAGCTAACGCTCTTCACCCCCAAGAGCCCCGAATTCCTTCCGATCTTTCCAGTTGATATACCGCTCCAGCTGATGCTTTCTCAAACAAACAACGACACATTTGCAATAACACATCGCGTTCCCGTTGTGCGAGATGAATGAACAATTTTTCCCACTCTTTGTTGAAGACGATCTGAGAACGCTGGGAGTTAAATGCTGGAGAAGGAAAGCAGAGGACCGAGATGGATGGAGTCAGGTGATCAAGGAGGTCAAGGGCCTACATTGTCTGTACCGCCAACGAGTAAGTAAGTAAATAAGTAAGCAAGTAAATACATTACTACAGCCACCGCAATAACACAAGTTATCACACAAATTTTATACAGGGTCATCGAAAAATAATGCCAACATTTCAAATAATTATAGCACCGAAACCCTTTATGTTAAACGTGTAATTCTTTCACTGAACGACAGCTGGTTAAAGTAAGTTTTGTTTTATAGCGGGCGTGATCTTGCTATGCGCACACTACTGTCGACCAAAGTATTATGTGCACTCGAGTTTGAAGGTTGTTTGTGACGTAACCAATAGACATACATAAAATCCAATAACATCATTATTTTCGTCGTTCTATTTTACGTGAGTTCATGTAGGTTTGGAATTTTTAGTTTATATTTTAATATTTTTATCGCAGTTGGAACACAAAAAGTGCCCGTTTTTAAGTGTGTTTCAACCATGCGTCACATTTAAGAATTATTATCTCACAAACCCTTCATTGTATCGAAGCCAAATTTTAACACAATATACATTGGAATGTTGTATAACTGGTTTATTAATTTCAAAATTTTTCGTGTCCAAGAAACAATGTTGTTATCATTTGTCTAAGGTAACGTTTTCTCGGCTTGGGGTGGTTGGAATATGTAGTTCTTGGTCGCGTTATATTCCTTATACATCAAAAAGTTATGTTGTATGACTTTAAAATACGTAAATTAATTCACTTATTTTATATCGGTTTATATTTGAACGGGGAAATACGACCTCGCCTCGCTCGGCAGTGATGGGCTCCATCTCAGCAACGCTGTACAGCCTACCCCGGAGCGGCTGGCAGGTGAATCATGCCTTATTTCCACGAACAAATACAAACCGATATAAAATAAGTGAATTAATTTACGTATTTCACAGTCATACAGCATAACTTCCTGATGTATAAGGATTACAACGCGACCAAGAGCTATATTTTCCAACCACCCCGAACCGAGAAAAAGTTACCTTACAAAAATAATAACAACTTTGTTTCTTGGACACACAAAATTTTGAAATTGAAAAACCAGTTATACAACATTCCAATGTATATTGTGTTAAAATTTGCATTCGATCTGATGACGGGTTTTTGAGATAATAATTCTTAAATATGACGCATGGTTGAAACACGCTTAAAAACGGGCACATTTTGTGTTCCAACTGCGATAAAAAAAATATTAAAATATAAATTAAAAATTCCAAACCTACATAAACTAACGTAAAATAGAACGGCGAAAATGATGATGGTATTGGATTTTATGTAGGTCTATTGGTTACTTCACAAACAACCTTCAAACTCGAGTGCACATAATACTTTGGTCGACAGTAGATGCGCAGTAGCCAAGGTTGGTCGGGGGCGCGCCATAACTCCACCACCCGACCGCCGCGCCGTTCAGTACTATGTTTTCTGGGGGTACATTAAAAACATTGTGTATGCAGAAAAAAATCGGGATTTGGAGCACCTGAGGGAACGAATGTCTGCTGCCATCTTGACAATTACTCCTGAAATGATTGCATGTACGTGGCAAGAAATCGACTACAGGGTAGACATTTGCAGAGCTACGAACGTTGCGCATATCGAAACTTACTAAGGTATGAAAGAAATCTATCTTTTTCCGCACATTTTAAGATTAAAGCAATTGAATTACCTCGTATAGTTTTTAACGGTTATTTTAAATGTTGGCATTACCTTTCGATGACCCTGTATATACCGGTACTATATACAGAAGTACATGACACTAATGGCCATGATGTACAAGCCCATAAATGAAACAACAACAACAAGAAATACAATAAGAACATTGCCAGCTGAATAAGCGGCATGTTGCTATTGTTGATTCAGTGGATTGTGACATTTCTGTCATTCAGCCCCGTGTACTTGGGTATTTGTAGGATTTTATGAGATGCCTGTGTTATTATGATGTCTGTAGTAGTGTTTGTGATTATAATGGAGACCATGATTGGGAAGGAAGCGGCCGTGGCCTTAAATTAGGAACCATCCCAACATTTGCCTGGGATAAAAGTGGAAAAAAAACTTCTAGAATGGTTGAGGTGGGAATTGACTCTTCTCAGTCCTGCCTCACGAGTTTACCCACTTTCAGCCTTAGCATTAGAATTATATTTATTGGCACAGCTGGGAATTGAACCCGACCTTCGGATCAGACGGCATGTCACCACGAGGTGGTTGGTTGGTTGGTTGGTTTAGGGGCTGCGACAACGCTGTCATGTAGACCCGTGTACTTTGGGTGTGTGTAGAATCTGTCTGATAACCGGTGTTAATATTGTGATGGCTGTATTAGTGTGTGTTATCTGTTTTAATTCAAGTTTTTTTGTTTTTTTTTAGCGTATGGATTTTAGTGCCGGGAGTGTTCGAGGACATGTTCGGCTCGCCAGTTTTGTAGATGCTTCGAGGCGGACACCCAATGGGTGAGCTACAAGTACCGTCGCGTGTGGAGTGTTGTCTGGGGAGGAAAGTTTGAATGTAAGAACGAGGAGTTGGAAGGTAGCGGCTGTGGCCTATAGTTAGGGACCAACCCCGGCATTTGCCTGGAAGGAAGATGGGAAACCACAGAAGACCGTCTTCGTGGTTGCTGGCGAGGGATTTGGACCTCCACGCCTACCGGATGTGAGCGACTGCCAGCAGTCATGTCGTAACGACCACGGCTAACTCACCCGGTTTAATTCAAGTAAGGTCTATAGACAATAATTTTCAAGGAGTTCTTACCTTTGCTACAAAATACTACCGTTCACGACAACTAGCTTGCGGACTTGGCTACTAGATGGCATCGCAGTCAGGACCCAGCGGAGAACGTTGAAACTAATATGGTGTTATCAAACTAACCTACAAATTTTGGCTTCACACAAGTGCATTTATTGGAAGGTTCGTTTTCATGCCATAAATCTAAGGCATATAGAGGGATTTTAACGCTCTTAAAAAATCCGACGACTTCGACCGGGTTTGAACCATGGACATAGAAGCTCAGCTTGCTACCAACTATGGCACCGAAGCCGCTAACACCACGAGTAGTATACCACCTGTACTACTTGGAAAGAAGGAATAAGTAAGACTTACTTTTCTCAGAAATGGTGACTCAAGAAGTGCGTTCTTGAATATGACATGCGCGCCCACGCGCTAGATACGCACCTGCCCTGCCAGCTGATCGGCCCACCCAAGTCACGTCTCATTCCACTGCAAGATAGTACCTTGCACTACTCGTAATTATAGGCAATTCAAATGTCGATGTTTATTTTGATTTATGCTTGATGTGGTGGTGTTTTTAACATTACAACGCGACAATTAATGAGTCAGTTTTCGATATTTCCTCAATTACATTCCTATAATTAGCTTGGCATTGATATAAATCGAAATGACAATCTACGTTATTTATGTAGGCCTTACGTGCTAACTTAATTGCTACATAACATTACATTCGAGTATTAAGTGAGGCTAATAATTTGTATTCTTTGTCGGCAGCCTTCACTATCTCAACTCATTCTGGGCCAACGTTATAATCCCTTTCGACACCAGGGTTCTTTATATCTTAACTAGCATTTCTGCTCGACATTGTGAGGGCCACAATAATTATAAGTTACGATATCATTACTTCTCTCGCTCAGTAGTATTGGGCGATGACTCTGATGATCATCATAATGATCGTATTGGTGTTTTCAGGAGCCTAACATCCAGGTTATCGGCCTTAAATGGTTGGGTGATAGTGATTTTTAGCCTACTTTTCACATTTTGCAAAAATGAGGAAAAGGTAGACTTATGAGATCGATCCGGGAAAATGTGTGTATGTCTGTCTGTCTGGCTGTGTGTGTGTCCCCCTCCCCCAATCAACTCCTAAACGGCTGCAGCAATCGAATCCAAATTTGGTATGAGTAAAGATCTATACCTGAATATCCCAAGCCCATATTTGAAAATCATGTCAGTGCTACCAACTGCTGAATAACTGCAATTGAAATTTGAGCACTATGTTGAATATCTTGGAAGGTATGCATGGGAGCTATTCCAAAATTGGCACACATATATATAATAATATTTTAGTTTAATTTCCAGGAGGCCATGCATGGCAGTGTTACCAAAATTATTCTAAGCCTGCTGATAGGTCCAATTTTTAATGCATATAACTTCTATACTATCAATTGGATTTCAACCAAATTGCGTATGTACTATGTGTACCATAACGGATATGACTGAGCGTATTCTTAAAAGCCACCAGGGCTGCCAACTGTTAATAAATGCTCTCTCTATTCTTTTATACAAATACCAATATATCAGAAAGTATGCAAGCCAACAGATTTAAACTACGCACACGTATAGTGCCTGACATTCTAGATAAATTTGGAGCAACTAATGTATGTCAGTGCTACCAATATGATTCTAAGCCTGCTGATAGGACAAATTTTTAAATACATGGAACTTCTATACTATTAATTGGATTTCAACCAAACTTCGTATGTGCTATGTGTACCATAACGGATTTGACTATGCTTATTCCTAAGAGCAACCAGGGCTGCCAACTGTTACTAAATGCTGTCTTTATTTTTGTTACGCTAATATCAATATATCAGAAAGTATGTAAGCCAACAGCTCTGAACATTGCACACGTATAGTACCTGACATTCAGATTAATTTGGTGGAAGTAATATACGTCAGTGCTGCCTGCTTATAGGACCAATTTTTAAATACATGTAACTTCTATACTAACAAATGGATTTCATCCAAAATTGGCACAACAAGAGATCATAATATTTCAGATTATTTCTGACACACGCATGCATGACATTGATGCCAACATGATTTTACGCGCGCTGATAGATCCAATGTCTAACTGCATGTAACGTCCATGCTATCCATTGGACTTCAACCAAATTTTGTATTCTGTACCTTAAGAGATGAAACTAAGAATATATTCAATCACCGGGGCTGCCAATTGTAGTGCTCAATTTGGCTGCATTATACCAGGTATATTTCGAACTAATTAGAAATATCGGTATTACCAACCTAAGTTCGTCATTATTCTAGATAGGTCGATATAGATTGGGATGAATCTTGAATTTTAAGAAAAGTAGGCTCTTTAGTTCATCACGGAACTACTTGTTTGTCGTGTGGCCTCCTGAGAGGCTGAGTGCCGATCTTTCTAGTCGACGCCCGTGGGCGACCTGCGCGCCGGTATGAGAGATGGAATGGATGAAGAGGAATGAAATTGAGCAAGGAAGTCGAAGGAAGCGGCCGTGGACCGACTGAAAGTTAAAATGTCAATTGACTGAAGTTAGTCTGCGCGCCAGGAGAAGTCAGTTCGAGACTATCATGTAGATACTAGCGAGGAGACCCCTACAGTGCGGGAAGCTTGTGAGATATAGCAGCGTCACCTTGCCCACATTTAAGAGGCTCAATGATATTAATGATATGATGTGATGTGATGTAGGGCTCATGGGAGCCGGAGGATGTGGGCCACTCCCACGCAGGCACAGACACTTGACATGCAAGAGGCAGGCCGGAAACAGCTGAGCGTCACTACCCGCTCACTGCCTGCCGCACATACAAAGTGAAACCCACCAGAATATACACTACAGCACAAGGTCCAGTAGTGGGTTGGCATATCGTGGTTTAAAATACAGAAACATTTTAGATTCGACAATTGATTGCAAACTGCCGCAACAGCCACAGAGTTTCCCGTTTCCTGAGGTGTTATTGTTGTTGTTGCTTGTGACACCATGTCATTGTGTACTTACGTGTGTCTGGAAACTTTCTGGTGAAAATCCACAGCCTGCTTCCAGTCAACCGACCGAGTCAGGAATGAAATGAATGAAGCCCCCAACTAGCGGCGAGGATATGAACTGTACCGGCTGCCGAAGCCTGTCACACTCGCCTGGGGCAATGATTAAATGAATGACAGATGAAATGAAATGACAGTGGAGAGTGTTGCTGGAATGAAATTTGAGACAGGGAAAACCGGAGTAAGTTTACCCCGAGAAAAACCTGTCTGCCTCCGCTAGCACAAATCTCACATGGAGTGACCGGGATTTGAACCACGGACCCAGAGGTGAGAGGCTGGTGTGCTGCCGCCTAAGCCACGGAGGCTTTCAATAATAATAATAATAATAATATCGTATGGCCTCGGATGCCGGGTGCAAGCTTTGTTATTTGACACCCAAATGGCAGCTTGCATGTCGAATTTCACTGTTCCTTGAAGCACTATGAAAGTCAAGGAGGTTAGATATCTAAGCTCCTTGAACACTATAGCGCTTTCTAGTAGAGAAATGAGGAACTTTGTGTTGGCGGAAACTCCCGAGATTAATGTTGCCATTATGAACACGGCCTACTGAATTCAAATGGGTTCTTTGACATGCCAACATCGTATGACAGGCGAGTCGTAATTTTGCCGTCTTTCAAAAATTACTTACCACTGCCAGGAGCGAACCTGCAAGCTTGGGGTTAGTAATCCCACACGATGACCACTCACCCACAGGGGCAAGCCTTCTAAATACCTTTTTGATATAATGTACCATTTTGTGTATTGGTACCTTCTATGCTTTGGGATACTCATTGAGTCTCTGGAACCTGTGTTTGATTCCCAGATGAGCAAAGAAATTTAATTCTGGTTACCTGGCTTGAACGGAGTACACTCAGCCTCGTGAGGAAACTGAAAAGAGTTTTGATGAGGTTTTCCGTGGTTTCCCACTTCTATTCCAGTAGAACGGTGGGATGTTTTTTTCTTCTTTGCTGTTACAGTAATTCATTTAAGGGGCTTGTGACATCTAAGTGATCAGCCCCGTGTAGTTGGGTGTGTGTTGAACGTGTCTGTGATGACTGTAACAGTGTGTATAACTGCAGTATGGACAGAGATGGGGTAGGTAGCCCATGACTTGAAGTAAGGTATTATCCTGGCATTTGCCTGGAGGAAGTGTCGAAAAATCCGGGGAAAACCATACACAGGATAGCCGCATTCAGCGCCGGGAATCGAACCACCGATCACCGGACTTGCTGTCCGCGCAGCCGTGGTGAACGATTTAACAAGCACGGCCACGCTACGGGGTAGGTTCCTAACTTAAGGCTTCCTTCTTCCAAATCCTTGCCTCAATTGTAAATACTACTACAGACACCTCAATAATACGTGTTGTCAAACTGATTTCACACATAAACACCAGAATACAGAAGGCTAAATGTCATAAGACCCTAATCGAAACTCCAACATGATGTATTGTTATGAACTACACCGTTGTAGAAATTGGATAATCTTTGGAGGGAATAATTTGCATTAAGGAGAGTAATGCCCGAGTGCACCAACCTCGGTATTCATCAGTGTTTACGAAACCGTGGTAAAACTTTTACCGTGGTATTGTCGTAAAAGCAGTGCACCATTACTATCGCTCGGTTTCGTTACCGCGGTTTCTTGACGCTTGCTTTTCTCGCTATTATTCCCCTCGGAAGAAATTCGTTAATTTCGATAGTCACTTGTCTTCAGTTTATCCAGACGGCAGTGATCGTTTCGACAGTCACTTGTCTCCCATACTGTTTACATTTTGTCTCAACGCGAGTAATCAGCTGTGCAAAACAATGGAAAATAAAATGATGAAACGTCCTAGATCTCCCAATTTCAGCCCTCATGAAAATTTCGGGAACTCGAGTAGTATACGTTGCCCGCTGCCATTGAAATCCGAAAAATGTTCTATAGGATTGGCCAATGTTACTAATATATATATATATATATATGTATATATATATATATTATCGCTAGAGGGTGTTACTGAATTTTTTCAGAGTGCCAACATTATTGTTTCCAGACCAATATTTTCATCCAGACCAAAGGTTTTCGCCTAGACGCGCTCTCAGCCGATATTCGTGAAATATGGTGCTATCGTGAGTCGAACCTGGCCATCTTGCTACTATATCTCTTATCATGAGGTTCGAATCGCTCACAGTTTGTATGTTTAGAGAGAAATGGCCTTTCCTGTTTTTAAATACCTCCCCATTTTCACCTCGGGAAGACAGTATTCTCACATGAGTGCAGTCCAGCGCACCCAATACACCTGGGAACCCAGCTATTCTGTGGAAGTCTTCCATAACCTCTCTTTGTTCCCATTGGGCAAGTGGTAGTTTAATAAACTGTGGTGGTAACGAGGCAACTACATTAGAAACCTTGTGTATTATGCGGCATGCTGTTGTTCTGTCAACATCACACACGTCACCGATCACTCCCTGAAATGTCCCAGTTGCATAGAACCGCAGTGCTATACGAAGACGATTTCTAGGCGATTTCGGATAGTTTCTCCCAGTAGAGAATTTCAATTGTTCACCAATTATGTCCAAAATATAACTTACTACTGTCTCCTTCCGTAATCGAAATATTCTCTGGAATGAAGCATCGCTCAGTTCTTCGAATAAATCTCGCCTCTCTTCTATAAACCTCCCTTTATTCCTTTCAAATCGATTAAGACACTGGAGATATAACCTGTAGTTGTTAAGCTCCATTTTGGAATCTTTACCACAGAATACAAATGAAGAAAACTTTACCACGGTTTTCTTAGATAACCGCTCCCTCACGGGCGGTAAAACTCGAAACCGAGCTTGGTGCAACAGAAATACGACTTTACCCCGGTAAACTAGGAAGTTTACCGCGGTATTCTCTTTACCGAGGTTGGTGCACTCGGGCATTAGACTCATCCCTGATTAGACGCAGGGGAGGTGAAAGTTTGACACAAAATCTCCACTTAGTATAAAGCAAAGTCCCCGATTCTTGGATGTCACGGGTAATCTCGAGAACCACGCGCGCTAGACCTTGCTTTGCCCTTGGTTTGCACTTGCCGTTCGCGAGTAATTTGAAACAAGGTAAAGTATTATAAAGCAAGATAAGTATTATGCAGATAATTTTCTAACATGTCAAGAGACATCCTCCAGCCTTTCTAGCATTTTTCAGCGTTTGTAGCATTTAAAATGATACAAAGTCTAGTCTTTCAGACTGACTGTCACTTTTAAGCTTACGTTGGGTAAATTGTTAAAGATACCGGGCGAAGCCGGAGTGGGAAGGTAGTTATTTATAAAGACTTTTCATTTCAACTGTCTTCCTTTGCAATTACAAACTTTTAGTAAGAAAATAAGAGATTTTCATTGTAAGGTGTCATGAGTGGAGATGGGAGTTGATGGCTTCCCTGGACCACATTGTCTACCACAAACGCAACCGCAGAAGCCACTGTGCTCACACCACTCCCAGTATCAAGGGAGGAATCTCAATATATCGTGCACCACAAGACCCACTGCTATGTTCTGGTAGTAAGAGGTTCATAGTTTGCAGAATCTTCGGTCGACCGAAGTGAGGGCTTTTCGCGGGTTTGTTCCTGCATTCACACCAAGAAGATCTGGTTTTTGCCCTTTAACACTTGGGTACTGACTGAACACAGCTCATTTTATACTCATCAGTGTGGGTCAAATCAACATTTTTAGTTCCGAGAATCAACCGTTTCCGAAATATTTCCACAACAAATCCTTCTGTTGGAAATAATCAAGGAATAGCCACCCGTTACCACACCAACGCCAGCTCAAGATAATCCATTGAGTTCTTCATCTCGTTCTGTAAGAGGCTGCGCCGAGATCCAACGATCACCTAAAATACACCGACAGTATTGGCTACGCTGGCTAAAGCGCAGCGTTAGGTCATGGGGCTAAGCTTTCTGCTGACTCGGTAGACGCGTGGGTTCCAGCCCCACCGTCGGCCGTCCTTGAAATGGTTTTCCGTGGTTTCCCCATTTTCAACACCAGGCAAATGCTGGGACGGTACCTTCTGACAGGCCACGGCCGCTTCCTTCCATATCCTTGCCCAGTTTCATTCATCTTCATCCATTCCATCTCTCATCCTGACACGCAGGTCGCCCACGGGCGTCGACTAGAAAGACCTGCACTCGGCCTCTCAGGAGGCCACACCGAAGAAAAACGAAAAAAAAAACAACTAAAATACTACTAAAATTTCATGACTCTCACGCTTCAACCTTCTTTAAAGCGATATGAAGGAAGGGAGATTGTTGTTTTAATAATAATAATTTTATTAATGCAGCCAGTGGCCATGTACTTTTATCTTCAGGATGGGCCAGGGAAGGGATATTGGAAAGAAATCGGCCGTGGACCTGTTGAAAGGAACCCTCCCGCCATTTGCCTGGTGGTGAAAATGGGAAACCACGAAAACCGTGAGAATAATAATAATAATAATAATAATCATAATGTTGGTGTATTGGCTTTCACGGCCAGTGAATTAAAACTCATCATTTCTTCTAGGCTTGTGCCGTGTCTTGTGTGGGGTTTTGCCTAGAAATAATGCTGAGTTTTAATCCACTGGCCGTGAAAGCCAATATACCATTTTTTGGATGCCGTTGTTGGAAGGTTATGGCTGCTTGAGCTTTTAGCTCTCACAGTAAAGAGGCACCGTGCGCTTCATAAAATGGGAGGTAGCGCGCAGTTCGCTACTCCTGTGGTGGTCCGGGTGGGGACACCAAGAGCCCGCTGATGAGCCAGCTTGGTGTAGGCGATACCCCACACAAGACACGCCACAAACCTAGAAAAATTGCTGAGTTTTAATAATAAGCGGCTTCGGTGACGTAGTTGGTAGCTTGCTGAGCTTCTATGGTCAAAGTCGCGGGTTCAACCAGGCTGAAGACGACGGAATTTTTAAGAGCGTTAAAAATCACTCAGTATGCCTTCCTTCGGAGGAGAAGTAAAGCCTGTGGTCCCATGTCATACATTTATGGCATGTAAAAGAACCTTCCACTAATTACATTTGAGTGAAGCAAAATTATAGGATAAATTTGACTAACGCTCTTAGGTTCCAACGTTCGTCATCAGAAGCCGACTGCGGTGGCATCTAGTAACCAAGTTCAGAACTAGTTGTCGTTGACGGTGGCGTTTGGTAGCAAAAGTAGGAACTACTTGAAAATTGAATGTCTGCAGGTCGTACTCGAATTTAAAACGGATAACACACACTAATACAGCCATCACAATTACCACCGGTTATCAGACAAATTCTACACACAGCCAAAGTACACGGGGCTACATGACAACGTTGTCGCAGCCCCTAAACTGAGGAACCAACCAACCATGTTTTAATAATAATGTTATTTGTTTAACGCCCCTTTTTAACTACTGCGGCCTTTAGAGACGCCGGGGTGCTGAAATTTTGCCCCAAAGGGGATCTTAAACGTGCCAGAAAAATAAATCTACTGACACAGCTTCCTCACATTAGCGCTCCCTCAAATGCCAGCTGACTGCACCGGGATTCGATCCTGCAACCTTGGGGACAGCAGGCAAGAACGTTACCGCTGAGCCACGCACCAGTCCACAGTGGGTCAAAATCAAAATCTTGGACAAAATTATTTATTTTCATAATTAAAAATCAAAATATATTACCTCTACAGCATTCTCATATAATTGTCGCTCACTATTCTGGGATATAAACGCATCTTAGTGTAAATCTGTCACCACTGTTCGAGCAGTCTGAATTGGAGGGTGAATGTAAGTGGCTGTGGTTTGGTTGTCTTTGTGGTTGGTGGGATGCTTTAAGATGGAACATGCAGCTGAAGGTATGACCTTTGTAACGTGTTTCAGTTATTAATGGGCGTAATTGTTACGTAATTTTAGCTATATTTGCATTATATAATATTTAACTATTATTTTTGAAGTTATATTTTCACTTAGAGTTTTAGCATGTCGCGTCACTCTGCGTCACTTGCTACTTAATGTTAAAATGTACATAAAGTCTTGTAGTTTACGCCTGTTATAAGATTTTTTGCATCTTTTTGCAACTTACCTAGTTATTTTACGTTTCAGAAGATGCCGCGCAACCAGTTCTCACACGTTTACAACAGTTTGAAGCACTCGGTTCGACGATTATGTCAAAATTGGAACTTTGTGACTTTGTTAAAAGTAAATTAGGGGTAGAAAATTGTTCTGAAGAGATAACTGAATGCTCTATCCAACTCTTAGTCATAGACAATTTCTTGCATGTGTAGACGTAACTTAAGAAAAGGTCTTAACTGTTGTTTATTATGAAGTAAACAAATTATATACGTTGCTTTCACTCTAAATTCATGATTAAAACGTAAAAATAATTTTGTCCCCCTAGATTTCGATTTTGACCCACTGTGCAGTCCTTTGGTGAGACCGCTGCGCTACCAAGTCCCTCTTAAAGTGATATATTCTGGTGGTGAGAAGTAATGAGTGTAGCTATAATTTGTACGGTCTAGGATTGGGTAGCAGACTCGCAGCTTGAAGCAAGATAGGCTACCATCCTGGCGCTTTGGCTGGTGGGAGTGTGTTAATCCCGAGGAGTTGGGGGGGGGGGGGGATACACTCAGGATGGCCGCTGTTACTGCTGAGATTCGAATTTTCAATCTCCGGACTTCTAGTTGCTCTGTGCAGTCATAGTTATGCTGCAAGGATGCATAAAGTCTACTCCTGTTCACTGGCTACCTCCTCTAAGTCACATAGCGCCACCAAATCTGCGGTGACAGAACGCCCTCCTAAATGAATATAAAAAATAATTATCAATCCTCAGATTCTAATCCTGACTGATGTACCTGTACTTAGAAAAAGCCGATTAAAATCCAGACGGCCACCCATCATACTGGCGGAATCGTTGCAAGCAATGAATTTCAACATGAACAGGAAATGGTCAGGAATGTGGACTAGTGCTGCACTTGAGGACTAACAGGTACACAGCCAGTTGGCATGGCACTACCGCGACGTGTTTGGAAGACACTTAACAGGCTCCGTACAGGCCATAGGATTTGTGCAGAGAACCTCCACCGATGGGGATTGGCGACATCTTCCCAATGTGACTGTGGGAGTGAACATCAGACCATCAAACACATTGTAACGTGCTGCAGCAGACGAGCTTATTCTGAAAGTCCAGAAGCTTTCCCACCAACTCAGGAGATCCTCAGGGATCTAACTTACGAACATCACTATTCTTATTATTTTTAAACATCTCTGATAAAGTTTAACACTCAGAAATTTTATAATTCGCAAACGATGTAAAATTATATAAATCAATTCCGATTGTATCACACTTCAAAATGCTTTAAATGAACTAAACATATGGACGAATGAAAATAAACATCCATTTAACTAGGCGAAAAAATTACATAAATTTTCACTATGGCATTGACAGGGAGTGCTTACTTAAAATTCGTGAAGTTCAGGATCTGGGAATTCTATTTACCAATGATCTGAATTTTCAGAGACATATAGAGAAAATTGTCTCTAAAGCACATAAATGTAACCTAACCCTTATTATTATTATTATTATTTATCACGTGTATCTCTATATCTTCTTTTTATGTACCTTTTGTATTTCTATGTAAATATTGTTGTATATTATATGATTCTAGTAGTGAGCAATGTAATTGGGGCTTCCTGTAATGTTCACAACACAAATAAATAATTAAGATTTATTTGAAGTGACGGCTTCGGCCCTTCAATGGATTGAAAACCTAGATATTAACTTGTAGATTTTTAGTATTTTTATTTTTATACCATTTGTAAACTATTAGTTGCCTCTTCAGCTGCCACACGCTAAATAAATAAATATGCTGCAAGGTAGGTATGGACGTTTCTAGCACGCTGTGAGATGCGGAAGACTGCCTTAAACAGATACTGTAGTTTGAGGCTCCAAGAGTGGTCAATGATGCCATGTGGCTGACGGGAAGCAGATGGCTAATGCGGAGCGCGAAATCACTGTTAATTATTCAAGAGAAGCGCATATCAGTTTAGTGTCGCAGAGCCAGATGGTTGGAATATTTAAATGGCCTATGGCCAAGCCTAAATGTAACGAGATGATGTTCATCTAACCTCAAACACACGTGCAGATTCACAGGGAAAGGGTACAGAGACCTGTCACATCTTACTTCCTTGTTATGTGCACATCTACTATCTTCCTATATTGTTACAATAATACGAATTATAACACACTGTTATATTCCACTCGCTATTCCCGGCATGCATTGCAATGCCAATCAAGGACAGAAAGGAACATAATAATAATGAACCCCCGGCCAAAAACCGTGGCGTGAACTGTATTGGAATAGACAGTGATCAGTGTTGCCAATTTGGTGATTTTAGCACCAGATCTGGTGTTTCTGAAGTTCGTCTGGTGCCAGAAATGTTCTAATAGCGCCATAGCAAAATAATGGTGTTATTTCAATAAAACCAGTGCCGAATCTGGTGCTTCACGGATTTTTCCATGAAATTGTCTTCTATGACAAATAAGTAAATCCTGGAAGCCACGTAATAGTTTTAATAAAGTTAATCGATTAGGATAGGCAATGTTCAGCCTTACACGTGTCAAGGTCAACACTCCAACAGGGGAAGTCCCTGAAATACTTATTCGTGTGCATAAGTGCTAAGTAAGCACAACATGCAGGGCTCAGTGCAAGTGCACTTGGCCAGATGTCATAATTGTTCTATTTGGGACTAAATTGATTTGCCTTCCGTTGACATTATATACGCATCGAATTTGAAGAATAACTAGTTGATAATACGATACATAAAAGGGTTTGTAACAGCCTATTTGGTGTTATTTGACCAAAATAACAAAATGTTCCAACATAGTACCTGTGCGCTATCTGTTGGTGCTACTTCAGGATAAACAATGTGTCAAAGCTTTGGGATTCGTTATTGGGTAGAGATCAAATGCTGAGCCCACACAAGTCCCAAGAAGAAGAATTCAACCGACAGAATCTCTACAGATGAAAATGAAAATCCACAGCCTGTTTCCAGTCTCCGACCGGGTCAGGAATGGAATGAATGAAGCCCCCATCTAGCGGCGAGGATATGGACTGTGCCGGCTGCCGAGGCCTGACGCACTCCTCTGGGGCAATGATTAAATGAATGACAGATGAAAGGAAATGATAGTGGAGAGTGTTGCTGGAATGAAATTTTAACAGGGAAAACCGGAGTACCCGGAGAAAAACCTGTCTGCCTCCGTTCTGTCCAGCACAGATCTCACATGGAGTGACCGGGATTTGAACCACGGACCCAGCGGTGAGAGGCCGGCGTGCTGCCGCCTAAGCCACGGAGGCTTCAATCTCTACAGATATTTATGAATATTTATATTAGAACAAATAATAGACTTTATGATCGACCATGTCGAAATGTAAATATTATATGTCAGAAAACTGTATCATAATGAGGGTCATTATAGCACTATTCTTCATTATGAAACAGTTTCTCCAGCCAATCAGAGCTCATTCATTGACCAATTAGATAAGGATAGCTTCGTGCATGAGCTCAAAATCCAACATCTATACTAATATAATAAGGCTGAAGAGTTTGTGTGTTTGTGTGTTTATGTGTTTAAACGCGCTATTCTGTGGAACTACCAGTCCGATTCGAAAAATTCTTTTTTTATATGATTCAAGAGGAATAGTTTAGGCTATGTAGCATTAATCTACACCTCTCAGGTAACCTTCAAGACTGATTTTTGTTCAGCAAGTCGGTAGAACAAGTGCTCCCAAACAGCTCTATCTGCATGCGCTGGCGTTATGGTTAGTGATACGTACACCGTTTCAGCTATCTGAACCAAAATTTGTATACTTAACCTTTGGAACACTGATGGTAACATTGTCTAAGTGAAATTTATGACAGACCAGTCCATTCCCTGCTTTTAGGCTCTTTGGTTCAAATCTACACCTTTTCCCCGATCTGAACCAAAATTTGTATACTTACCCTTTCGAACCCTGCGAGTAACACTGTTTACATGAAATTTCGGACAGACCACTCCATTCCTTGCATTTAGGCCCTTTGGCACAGATCTACACCGTTTCACCGATCAGAACCAAAATGTGTATACTTACCCTTTGAAACCCTGCGAGTAACACAGTCTGCATGAAATTTCGGAGAGAACACTCCATTCCCTACATATAGGCCCTTTGACACAAATCTACACCGTTTCACCGTTCTGAACCAAACTTTGTATACTTACCCTTTGGAACACTACGAATAACACTGCCTACATGAAATTTATGACAGACCAGTCCATTCCCTGCATTTAGGCCCTTTGGCACAAATCTACACCCTTTCACCAATCTGAACCAAAAGTTGTATACTTACCCTTTGGAATCCTACGAGTAACACTGTTTACATGAAATTTCGGACAGAACACTCCATTCCCTGCATTTAGGCCCTTTGGCACACATCTATACCGTTTCACCGATCTGAACGGCAATTTGTATACTTACCCTTTGGAACCCTGCGAGTAACACTGACTGCATGAAATTTTGGACAGACCCATCCATTCTCTGCATTTAGGCCCTTCATCACAAATCTACACCGTTTCTCTTAACTGCACCAAATTTTACATACACTTTGAAACCCTGCTGGTAACACTCTTCACTTGATATTTTGGACAACGCTCCCCATTCCCTACATTTTAAAATAACTGACAAAATGAACTTGAAAACTTCGTATTAAGGCCCTAGAACCATTCATGGCCGTAGTAGTGTAACTGTAAGAGTATTTTAATAAGTCTATTGTTGACAAGCAGTTCGGGCTGCATCACGTCACCCCTACCAGTGTTCTGGTGCAGAATTGCGAAAATAGTTGCATCTTACGCTGTTTATAAATTGCAGTCACGGGGGGTAATTAGTGCAAAAAGATTTCTTAGGCCCCTTTAAACAGTTATCATCATGGAAATATTATGCCTCTGTATAAGTGCAATGGTGTTGGTGCAGTATATTGAGGTTATCAGCTGCAATAAGCGTTGGTGCTTTCAAATTTACCTTCAGTTATTCCGATCCTTATCGTTGAGCACTATGTGGCGATAAATGATACTATTGCTACCTCAGGAGCTCGGGACAGCCGAAGTTTGCCAAAGAGTACTGATTATTTTCCTACGGCGCTATGCGACAAAAGACGACACTATTGGTCTCTACATTTCTAACTGCCAATGAGATATAGGCCCTAGGCAGTCTCTTTTGATTCACTTACTGTTCTTTTTTTTTTTTTTTGTAAATTTGTTTGTAAATTACATGTGCCAGTGCTGTAGTTAGTAAATAGCTGTTTCCCTATTCATAATCATCATATACGGGAAAATAACCTGAATGTTACGTCCATTATACTGTACTACTTATCACCCCCACTTCAACCACCACCACCACAAATATATATATATATATATTAAAAGATTGGTTTCTGTTAGGTAAGTATATTGTGCCAGTTCTGTAGTAGTATCCATTATCATCCGTAAAACAAATAAATCCAACGGGCGAAGCCGGGCACTACTGCTCGTGTCGGATATGAATTACATGATTTGAAAGTTCAAATTGCATATCGGATCAACCATTGTAGTTACAATCCCGAACACAAAGACAAAATCAGCACGAACCTTTACGGTAACAAGAAAATACTATTACATATGCAAGAAATTTATGAATCTACGCCCAGAAGTTAGCAACACAGCATCCTTCTATATAAATTACCGACATGGAAAGTGCACCGTCCCATATGTTCACGTAAAAAACTGGCGAATATGAGACAAGAAATATCCCCAACTCCAATTTCTACTCAGTGCATTGCTTTCAAACGACTTCGGTGACAATATTAGTGAATGCTAGTTCCTATCGGCACTAGACATCAAGCAGGCTGTAAACAATAGCATTGCTAAGCAATGTAAATGGTCTCTGCTTTCGAAATTCTTTGACCCACGCGTGCGCTCTGTTCAGTAAGCAAAACCAGCGAGCTGTGTTCACTAACTGAAGTGACTGAATCCCACAGATATTTATGAATATGTAGGCTATGTTAAAACATATAATAAAGTTATAATTATCGTCGAACATAAACAGTCGTATGCAACTCGCCTATAATGGTAATTAAGACATTCGTATGGAAATTATAAAACTCGCTTCGCTCGTTTTATAAACATACTCGTGTCTTAATTATTGCCATTATAGGCTCGTTGCATAATGTACTATATAAGTATCGTCGAACATGAACAGTGTATGCAATTCGCCTATAATGGTAATTAAGACACTCGCTTCGCTCGTTTTATAAACCTACTCGTGTCTTAATTGCCATTATAGGCTCGTTGCATAATGTACTATTATATACTTCAGAATTTCATTCCATTTCATTTCAAATCACGTGATTGGTAATGTACTTACGTTAGACCAGAGCTGGAAAGCAGACGGCAGTGAGATCTGAAATAAAGAACAATGTATGAGAAACGCATGTGCGATAATCTTAATGAACTTATTCTACTTTGAACTTTGAGAGAGCCTATCAGATTATGTAACACAACATCGTAAGCGGTCATACCCTTCCATTCAGTGGCGAAACTGGGATTTGTATCTCGGGGGCATGAGCGGACTCCAATCTGAATGGTGTTTTTTTTTTTTTTAGTTGCTCGGTTTTGTATTTTGTTTTCTGCTTTTGCTCTAGTTTTTCAATTTTGCTTTTCGATTTGTGTTGTTTCGTTTTGGTTTTGTGTTTGTTTTCGGCTTTTGTTTTTGAATTTTGCTTTTTGAGATGAGTTTTATTTCGGTTTAGTGTTCTTTTTCTGGTTTTGCTATTGTTTTTGAATTTTTCTTTTTGCTTTATGATTTTTGTTTTCTGTTTTGGTTTTGTTTATGAATTCTGCCTTTTGCTTTATGATTTTTGTTTTTGGTTTCATGTTAGTTTTCAGCTCTTGTTTTGTTTTTGAATTTTGCTATTTCCTTTGTGTTTTTCCTTTTCGTTTGATTTCTGCTTTTGCTTTGGTTATTGATTTATGTTTTGGACATGTGTTTGTTTTTGCTTTCTGCTTTGTGCAGGGGGCAAAATAAGACAATCAATAGAGGCAAACCTACACGATAGCATTTAATAAGTTTTATTTACACCTCTCAATGTGCCTAACATTAAATATTATACACAAGTACGCCTATATAAATGTTCTCAAATTAGTAAGTACTAGCAGAAGTACCCGTTCTTCGAACGGTATTCGTTGTTAACACCAGACATTATCAATTGAGCTACTGTTGCAATGGTTAGCGGTTTGTCATTCCTTCAAGTTTATCAGAACCAAGTTAGTTTTCTAGGAATATCATACACACTGTTAATTTAAGGCCCTTCAAATGTAGTTTTCGGAGACCCTTTATAGATTCCCGAATTTTGTGTCTCACATTGAGAAGCGCAACATATGCTTTAGTCGTCCTTCTAGGATAATTTTTATATTTCACCAATTTAGCATATATTGAGAAGTTTTTCTCTATATCCACCCTTCTACTGTATGAAAAGTACGGTGCAGAGTTTTAAAAATGATTGGTGCATTGACTCTCATGGTTACCATACCTAATTTTACGATGCACCAAGCATCCGAACACGAGGTATAGGCTTACATAAAGATACACAGAAAGACAGACAGACAATTCTATTGTCTACAACATATTACCCAGATATCCAAATATGGGTATATCTACCACACAGTATCAAATAAAATCATCCTTACGATGAACCCGTATGTCGACAAAAGAAAAAGTTAAAATGTGCTCTCAGACTAAATTCACCTAACGTGTACTTCCTGACGTGAAATACAATTGAAAGCCTTGTAGACGAAACGCAATACACGTCACATAAAAACTGACCCTCTACGTTGTGCTAGGTGCCCATACACAGAAAGACCCCTTTCATAAATTATAAAGGCTTGTGGTGCATGAAAATGCAGGTTCTTTAGCCTCAAATTGCCCAAATTCCTAAAAGCCGCAAAAAATGCTGGTTCAATTCAGGAATTTTTGAAAATAATGTTGCTGTTTGGAGATATAATAGACCTTCTGTACTATATGTCGAACGTGAAAATTGCATGAAAAAATTCTAGGTTACCCCTTCACCCCCTTAATTGCATTGATGAAGTATACGGTCTACGTTAGTTCCGTGATAACCTTATAGCCATTTGCAAACTTTCACAGAAATGTAATAAATGGAGTGACATTGCTTCTTACAGAAATAGATGGAAAGTTGTATGCCACCCCTTGAGATAATGTTCTCATGGTTACCGATTTGCATTCCTTCATTGAAAATCCACTGCCTGCTTCCAGTCTCCGACCGGGTCAGGAATGGAATGAATGAAGCCCCCATCTAGCGGCGAGGATACGAAGTGTGCAGGCTGCCGAAGCCTGTCGCACTCCTCTGGGGCAATGATTAAACGAATGACAGATGAAATGAAATGATAGTGGAGACTGTTGCTGGAATGAAATTGTGACAGGGAAAACCGGAGTACCCGGAGAAAAACCTGTCTGCCTCCGTTTTGTCCAGCACAGATCTCACATGGAGTGACCGGGATTTGAACCACGGACTCAGCGGTGAGGGGCCGGCGGGCTGCCACCTAAGCCACGGAGGCTCGCATTCCGTCATTAGTTTGTTAAATTAAATTAAATTAGTTTTCTGGGAATATTTTAGAAACTGTTGGATTTAGAGCCTTATAATGTAGTTTTCGAGGATCCTTTAGGGCCCCCGAGTTTTGTTGCTGGCACCGAGGGGATTTGTCTCGTCGTTGTACGCCATAATATAATACTAATAATAATATAGTATAGGGAGAAATTATAACACCTATTTTTATTTTATTTTTAATTCAGCCAATGGCCATGTACTTTTCTTTTCAGAACGGGTCAGGGAAGGGATATTATCAGAGAAAGAAGCATTCACATCACGCATGATCAAATGGAAATGGCCTACCATTTAACTAAGGGCATCTATAAGAAAAGGTCAATATCCTTCAACGCAAAACTAAAACATTATTGCAGTGTCATCCGTCCGGAGGTCTTGCACGCTTCTGAATGCCTCACGATGAACAAAAAAGGCTTGGTCGAGAAACTGGAGGCCAAAGAAAGGAAAATTTTGAGAAAGATATTGGGTTCCATCAAAGACAATGGGGAATACAGAAGACGGCATAACCATGACCTATATACTCATGTGGAGAAGATAAGCAACGTCATCCGGAAGAGAAGGTTACCATTTTTTGGGCATGTGAAACGAATGAGCCCAGTGAGACTGACCAACCGCAACAGAACTTACTTTCAGGAGAGGAAAACAAAATGGGCCTGGTGCATTGAACTGGATAAAGATCTGAACGAAGTGGGGATTACACCAACAGACATTCAGGAGTGCGCCCCACTCAAAGGAAAACTTCAAGCTTGTAAAGGTTTCCAAGAAAAACCGAAGCTGAAAACGGGAAAGATTTTGACCCAGGAACGGAAGGAAGTCCACCGAGAACGAATGCGGGCGTACAGGGCAAACATCAAAGCCAGTAGGAGACGGTTGGAATGACGCGATCCATAGATGGCCTATACGAAATGAATGAAAGAATGAATGAATGAATGAATGAATAATATGGGTATAGGAATATAATAGACCTGCCGTACTACACCCGCAGGTGTAAATCGCGTGAAAATATTCTAGAGTACTCCTTGATCCCCTTAAGCGCATTATACGTATTGATGAATTTTACGGCTTAATTTGGTTCCGTGATAACCTTCTAGCCGTTTGCAAACTTTCACACTAATGTAATTAATGGAATTGCATTGCGTCTTACAGCAATAGATGGACCTCTGAGAATCCGTTGGCATGGTTACTGGCTTGCATTCGTTCATTAGTTTATTAAATAAAATTAATTTTTTTGGGAATATCTCAAAAACGGTTGGTCTTCGGTCCTTGAAATGTGGTTTTCGGGGACCCGAGTTTTGTTTCTCACATTGAGGGCCTGAAGATGAGTTTTGTCTCGTCCTTCTACGCCTATTTCAGCATGTATTTTAAGGGGGTAGGCATCCTTTTATGAGAGGTACGGAGAAGAGTTACATCAATGATTAGTGTCGTGCCTCTGATGGATATCTGTACCAAATTTCACGTTGATACACCCAGCCGTTCTCGAGTTATAAGGGAACAAATTTGTCAACAGACAAACAAACAAACAAACAAACAAACAGACAGACAGATAAAAAAATATTTTCGCGCGCATCCTTCATAAAACAGTCTGAAACGTGTAAACAACTCAAATTTCCGTAGAAATTCAGAGAAAAACACACACATTTTCATTTTTATATATAGAGACAAGCTGACCCGGCAGACGTTGTCCTGCCAATCAAAGAAAGTGTTGCAACTTTGTTTCTTGAAGTGCTTTTGGATACACAATATTATTTTCAATTTCTGTTAACTGCCTCTAAACTATTGTGAATTGAATTAACTAATTTAGAAACATTCGTTGGAGCGTGCACAACAACTCTCCAAAGTTACTTCGCAAACGGATAAATGGCATTTAACGCATACGGGGTTTGGTTTAAATGATTCGTGCGCTGCCTCTCATTTGTTGAATCTATTCGTGCTCTACCAACTGTGAAATGGATTTACTAAGTTAGAAAGCTTCACGTAAGTGTACACAACAACTTATCAAAGTTTTATCGCAATCGATGAATAGTATATGAACGCATATAGGATTTTGTTGGAACGCTTCGCGCGTCGTCACTCATTAGTTACATCTACTCGTGCGCTACCAATACTGTAAAATGGATTTACCAAGTTGAACACCTTCCCTGGCGTGTACACAACAACTCATCAAAGTTTCATCGGAATCGGATGAATGACATATGACGCATAAGTGATTTTCTTTGAACGATTCGCGTGCCGTCACTCATTTGTTGAATCTACTCATGCGCTACCTATTGTAAAATAGATTTACTAAGCCTGAAACCTTCTCTGGCGTGTACTCAATGATTCACCAAGGTTTGATCGCAATCAGATGAATGGTATATGACCGCATACGGGACATTGTGGAAACGATTCGCGCGCCGTCACTCATTTGTTGAATCTACTCGTGCGCTACGTATTAAAAACTGGATTTACTATGACAGAAACATTTCCTGGAGTGTACACAACAATTCACCAAAGTTTCATCGCAATCGGATAAATGGTATATGGACGCATACGGTACTTTGTTGAAATGATTCGCGTGCCGTCACATATTTGTTGAATCTACTCGTGCGCTACCTATTGTAAAATGGATTTATTAAGCCAGAAACCTTCAGTAGGGTGTACACAGCATCTCACCCAAGTTTCATCGTAATCGGACGAATGGTATTTGAACGTATACGGGGCCTTATTGAAACGCTTCGCGCGTCGTCGCTCATTTGTTGAATCTACTCGTGCGAAACCTCATGTGAAATGGATTTACTAAGTTAGAAACCCTCACGTAAGCCAAAAACCTTCAGTAGGGTGTACACACCATCTCACCCATGTTTCATTGCAATCGGATGAATGGTATATGAACGCATACTGAACTTGGATTAAAAGTTCGCGCGTCGTTGCTCATTTGTTGAATCTACTCGTGAGCTACCTATTGTAAAATGGATTTACTAAGTTAGAAACCCTCACGTAAGTGTACACAACATCTCACCCAAGTCTCATCGCTATCGGACGAATGGTATTTGAACGCATACGGGACTTTGTTGAAACGCTTCGCACGTCGCCGCTCATTTGTTGAAACTACTCGTGCGCAACCTCCTGTGAATTGGATTACTAAGTTAGAAGCCATCACTTAAGTGTACACAACAACTCATCAAAGTTTCATCTCAATCTCTGAATGGAATATAAACTTATACGGGATTTTGTTGAAACGCTTCTTGCGTCGTCACTCATTTGTTGAATCTAGTCGTGCGCTACCTAATGTGAAATTGATTTACTAAGCCAGAAGCCTTCCCTGGAGTGTACACAACATCTCACCCAAGTTTCATCGCTATCGGACGAATGGTATTTGAACGCATACGGGACCTTTTTGAAACGCTTCGCGCGTCGTCGCTCATTTGTTGAATCTATTCGTGCGCTATCTATTGTAAAATGGATATACTAAGCCAAACACCTTCCCTGGAGCTCAGTCAACATCACCCAAGTTTCATGGCAATCGGATGAATGGCATATGAACGCATACGGGACTTTTGAAACGCTCTAACGTGCAGAGACAAACAGTAGAATTCGACATCACTGCCACCTTTGGTATAAAACACAACTTTTCGCCACGGGCGGAGTGTAAGTAATGGCGGTAGTTGCACAGGTTGCGACCAGGTGTATCTAACGTGCAGAGACAAACCGTCCAAAGACATCAGCTTTCGCGAAGGCCAAGGCTAGTGGTTTCCATGACGACTGTTTTTGACTGTATATTGTGGTTCTAAAATTGTGTGTAAATTGTGGTTCTAAAATTGAGCTCATTCCACCTACCGGGTCAGATTGTGAATCTAAACCATACATGGACCCACCCTAATATACATACCAAATTCCATCAAAATTGGTTCAGTCGTTTAAGAGGAGTTCAGTCACATACACACATGTCGAAGAATTATATATATAAAGATATATACTGCACCGCTCGGTGTTCACCGTGTTTTATTGCACAGATTCTGGTTTTACTCGCTAACCGTTGGAGATATACGAAAAGTGATAAGGACCTTTCGGATAGAAAATTAAATGTTAAAGCTCATGTATACCATCAAAAGTTTGCTATTTCTTAGCGTTCTCTTTTTATTTGAAAAGGAAATATGAAATTTTGAAACCAAAGGGTGTAGTGACGTCACAAATGTCGGTTTTACTCTCTAACTGTTGGAGATACACGAAAAGTGATAAGGACCTTTCGGATAGGAAATTAAATTTCAAAGCTCGTATGTCCCATCAAAAGTTTGCTATTTCCTACCGTTCTCTTTTTATTTGATATGGAAGTATGAAATTTTGAAACCAAAGGGTCTAATTACGTCACTAAAATTGTCGCCATTTTTTAATAGTGTAAAATTTCGAAATCAAAAGTATCCTATATGTAAACCTGGTAAATCAGCTACATCCATGCAAAATTTCATTTAAATCGGACCGGTGGTTCTTGCGTTATTGAGTAACAGACAGACAGACACACACCATCTCATTTTTATATATTAGTACTAGCAGAAGTACCCGTTCTTCGAACGGTGTTCGTTGTTAACACAAGACATTATCAATTGAGCTACTGTTGCAATGGTTAGCGGTTTGTCATTCCTTCAAGTTTATCAGAACGACGTTAGTTTACTGGGAATAGCACACACACACTGTTAATTTAAGGCCCTTAAAATGTAGTTTTCGGAGACCCTTTATAGATTCCCGAATTTTGTGTCTCACATTGAGAAGCGCAACATATGCTTTGGTTGTCCTTCTAGGATAATTTTTATATTTCGCCTATTTTAGCATATATTGAGGAGTTTTTCTCTATATTGAACCCTTTACCCTATGTTGGTTAAATGATTCTACTTTTTATTTCTTCAATTAATAAATATTTCAACCAGCATCATGAAAGTAGCCAGACAGTGATGAGGAAATTTCAAGCATTTGTTGGAGACAGTAGGGACATACCTGCGACAGTTTAACAAAAGGCTAAGTACTTGAGCTATGAAAAGAAATAGCAGAGCGATGTATCATGAGGACAGGTGTGGCTACCTCAATTTTAGAAGCGACGCGCGGTGAGACATGGTTCTGGTATGTTCATTGTGATATTCGCGCCTAGAAGAAATATGATGCAGTAACGTGAATGGCTGATGAAGAAAATAGACACTCCCAAGACGCCAAGATCTACTAGAAACCGCCAATTTACAGAAAATGGAGAACCAATGAGAAGAGAATGCCTACTTGCGCGCCAACTCCGGCTGGGGTACGCGGCGGCTAGTATTCACGCGGGAAATCGCCTAGACAAAATCTCTACGATCGATTCTAGGATTAATGGGCATATTCTTGACCTGTGCAATATTACGAGTTCAGTGATATTTATTTCATTCCTGTACCACAATTATTTCGAGAAATTTTTACATAAAATCCCCCTCCATCTAGACCCAAGGGCCAGTTCATTTATAAGTGTGTCGAAGAGCCAAGACATTACTATTATTCTGTGCGTCTACGGACGTAGATTATTATTCTGTTCGTCTGAAGAGATAGACTTGTATTTTTGTGTGTCGAGGGCACAAGATATTCATTGTAAAGTGTTAAATTCAGTGATAGATAGTCATAGTACTATAGTTATAGGGGCAGTAGCGTCGATAATTCGCCAACGAACAGTGACAGGGAATTTAGTACCTGAACAAGCGAATTTAGTAGTCAGACATAAAGTGTATAATAACCTAATTTTTGTATCAGCGCAAGGATGACATCGATGAATGCAGAGGAAGTGTGGAATTCTCAACAGTCCGTCCAGATGGCTGCTATGAGATAAAGAACCATCCAGTTGGGGAATGGCGTCTGATGTTCTTTGACGGGTGACTACAAAAAGAGATGAGTACATAATAATATTTTATTATTTATTAAATTAACTTATGGTTTATGGGACATATTTTTGTAAATACTTTGCTAGTGTGATTAATGTAGTATATTTAGTTTTGATCTGACACACTTTTGTTTGGAAGCAGCTCGCACAATTGTAGTTTTTGGAAGGTTCTTTTCTTTGTGTTGTGTTAACTAACGTAGCTATGTGAACGGCCGTGTTCGCCTATATTACGAAGTGCGGTTAAAAACGTCTCTCGGAGATATGTCGTGTTTCAGAAGTAGGACTGAATTAATATAATTATATAGTAGATTGGAGGGTAATTAAAATTTTGTTGAGATTTATTATTGATCAGATTCAGTGTGGTTATTGCCTTTTGGAGCAATGTAATTTGTGACGAAGAGTATTCAGCTCTATCGTAAGTTTTAAATATTGTGTTAAATGTTTGCGAGCTCTAATTCAGCAGACCCGTGTGAAAGGCGTTATGTCAGTCCCAGATGTGTGTACTGTGAGTATATTTTGTGGTATTACAAGCGGGAACTTCAGCAGAGACTGATTTCTGTCAGCTTGGTACCAGATTCATATTGTATCCTTGCGAGGACAATTATGGATATGTGATTATTGTCTGACCATATGTTGAGTTGGAGGAGATGTTAGTTGCTGTTGATTCCTTGAGATAACAGTTCAGCTGGTCGGCTATTTATATACACTGGAAGGGGGACATGACTGGTATTGTGGAAGGGGTGAGTTGTTGTCACAAGGGCTGGCTGAGTATCGCAAGCAGAGCTCATTAGTGGAGTGCACGTCTGGCTCCCAATTACTTGAAAATAAATATAAATGTGAGAAACTGATCAATGGTAAAATTGTTTAAATAAATGGGAGTTGCCTACGAAACACGATAACCTTCGAAGCGTTTCCTTAACATGCAATTTTGTTAATATAAATTAATCTTAACCACTCAGGTTGTTTGTTGTTGTTGGTTTATTCTATGTTTATTTTCCATGTCAGTGACCCGTGAGTCACGTGCGGCGCTGTGTTTCCTTGTTGTTGAGTATCTGGCCAAGGTGGCAGCTCATTTGGTTAAGTGTGTCACCACACTAATAAGGGTCTCAGAGAGATGCCTGTAAATAGTAGAGTTGTAATATGTGTGTCAGAGTTAGATTTAAGGATTTTTATTAATGTTATGCCCATATCCATAAAAGTTGATTTACGAGATGATTGTTCGTGAGCACCGTGGCTGTTAACCCGTTGTGAACGAATGATCATCCAAGTACTCATTTCTCGTAGATAGTCACCACGCGAACATAAATTCACATGCAAGATAGTGGAACTTGGATCCACATTTTATTAGAAAAGGGGAGATCCATCTGACTCCTCAAAGTGATAAATATTCCTGTCAGGGGAAAATTCAGGGAGGATTTTGTTTATTATTGTTTGTTTTATTCTTTTATGCACAAATTAGTTATTAAATCTTGTTATTATCTTACGTTTTGTCTCCTTACTTTCTTAATTATAGTTTTTATCCTATAACCCTTGCCTCAGAAAAGCACGTAGTTTGGCGGACGTAAACACCACACTATGAACTGAACGCGACCCCTTGATCTAAGTTTCTTGCATAAAACACTGCTATTCTGAAGGGTTCATAGGTGAAAACTGGCGGCCAACGGTGGGGCTATTCACTGTGGTGTAACGGGGAGATTACACATGTCAATCGTGGCGCATTTGAGTGAAACTGGCATGCCGCAAGTGCAGGCAGATATGACAGTATTTAATCACCGGGAAGTGATATTTTATTAAAAATAGTTGAGGCGAAGTGGATACCGCCAAATGTGTGAAAAATAAATTAAAATCAGGAGTTTGCAAAGTAAAATACGGTTCACGTTGTTGTCTTTTAAATTAAAGTAAAATTAAGATGTGATACCGGGCGCCCAATGATAAAGTTAAAACTAGATTTGTTTAGAAAGTCAAACTCATGGAAATATTAGGAGGTTGTAGCCTAAAATGACAATTAATACTTTGTTAATTAGTCAGTGTTAATATCAGATCAGGATAACTGTTTAATGACTAAATATGTGCTTGGGGTTAAAATTAAATTGAGTAAAACTAGAACTACTCAGAGATGCAATCAACTAATGGGATTTAAGGTAAAAATAAATGAACTGAGTAGGATAAAGAAATTAAATGTGCATTGGATTTATGTGCGTGTCAAAGGGCATTGGCATATGCCATTTCCCATATGTCTCATATATATTATAAAACATGGCAACGGTGGCGCAGATCCAGGAGATCATTGAAAGTGCAGCGAGGAGAACGCAGGAATTGTTGGATACTAAATTAGCAGAGCAAAGTGAAGCGTTGAACACTAAATTATCAGAACAGAGTCAATCTATAAACACTAGTATGTTAGAGCAAAGTGAAGCGTTAAATACAAAATTATCTGAACAAATAAACACTAGTATGTTAGAGCAAAGTGAAGCGTTGAATACAAAATTATCTGAACAAATAAACACTAGTCTGTCAGAACAAAGTGAATCGCTAAATACTAAACTGTTAGAGCAAAGTGAATCGCTAAATACGAAAATGTCAGAACAAAGTGAATCGCTAAATACTAAACTGTTAGAACAAAGTGAATCATTGCGAGCACAGTTAAATAACAGTAGAATTGAGCAAAATGAATATCAGGCGGAACAAGCTAGGTTATTAAAGAGTGAAATTAATGACACTATAAATTCACAGTTAGAGGCGCAAAATAATAAAAACACGAACCAATTAGCTTCGTTAACCGCAGAGATGAAAGAGCACACAAACCAACAGATGATATTACTGGCCCTTGATGTAAGCAAAAATAATGAGAAACAGTTAGAGCAGATTAAAAAAATGGAAGGTATTTTTGATAAAAAACTTAGCATTCTCGATGAAACGGTGTTAGCTAAATTAGAGCAGATTGAAATAGCATGCACAATGAATACAAGCGAGGTCAAAATAGCTCAAGATAAGTTGGAAGGACGATTTAAGGAGATGGAGAAAAGTGGCAGGGTCATTCAACAACAAATATCAGCAGTAGATGAGAACATATCAGGCATAATTAAAGATATGGACCGTCTCGAGATAAAATCAGCGGAACAGTGGAAAAGCCTAGAAACGGAACAAGAACAATTTAAGAGTACATTAGACGAAAGGCTAAGCCAGATAGAAAATAATCAGGATGAAAATAAGAGCCAGATTGAAGAAAAAATAAGCACGATTAAAGAACAGATCAGGAAAGATTGGAAGAAAATGAATATTGATTCTAGAGAGGAAAGATCCACTATTATTAAAACAGTAGGCGAAAACCACACGCGTATTCAAGCTTTGGAGCAAGAGGTAAAAAATAAGCTTAAAGAGCAGACAGACAGGATCATTAAAGCCGAACTCCGCTCATTAGAACAATCATCTATATTTAAAACGGGAGCATTGAAAGACAAGCCGGATGACTCACATAGTCCCCAACCCAGCATAGCAGGAAGTCAGACTCAAGCAGAGAGCCCATTAACAACAAACACGGACGGATTTCGCAAGAACGTAGATAGGAGCTCAACACCACAGGACGGTCATCAGCCCACACAACTTATTCAAGTAATTCGCTCAAATGACTACAAACCGCAGAAATACACCGAAAATTCAGGGGTAACACCTAAGGCCTTTATCAAAGAGATTGAAGACCATTTTAATGACACTGGGGTACCTGAAGCACGTAGACTGAGAATGATGGAGAGATTTTTATCAGGAAATGTTCTCACCTGGTTTTTAAGTTTCAAATATACATTTGGAACCATGTCAGACTTTAATTTAGCGTTTGTGCGCAAATACTGGTCTCCCGCCATACAACAGAGTTTAAGAATGGAGCTTTACTCTAGAAAATACCAAACTACCCAGCAGACGAAATACTCAGATTTCTTTAACATGCAAATGCTAAAATTTCGCGATCTGGATTACCCATTAAACGAAGCAGATTTGGTGATGACAATAGCAAGGCAAATGCCAGTTAATGTACAGCAAGTACTAGTCGCAGCAAACGTCAGTACGGCCCTACATGCAGAGCAGATATTACGGCAAATAGATGAGACCACATCTCATAGTCATTTTAGAGGAGGAAGACAGCTGGAATTAGTCAACACTACAGAGGTCGTAAAAACAAAACAGGGAAATACGAAAACGCAGGGTACTAACACAAGCACCTCCACACCCAGGCGAAACCAGGAAGAAGGGGAAAATAGACCATATCAGCGTAACGAAAATCACTACAACAATAGATACCAGGGCAACAATAGATACCAACAGAGAGGATATCAACAATGGCGTGATAATCGAAGGAATGACAGGCCTTATGGAAGATACGGTGATTACAATGCCAATCAAAGATGTAAAGGAAGGAGAGATCAAAATCAAGGAGATCAACGTAACTATCGAGATGACTGGGATGATAGGCACGCTCAATCACAAAATTACTTAGAGGAGTTACACGCTAATCAAGGTGGAGAACTAGGAAGATGGGAAAAGGCCATTGGGAACAGAAAGAACCCAGATACACATACTGAGGAAGCTGGAAGTCTACTGAGACAAGAGGAATATCAAGGACATGAGCGACAGAAGGATGATGGGAGTCGAAATGGAGCTAAAAAAAATGTTAATTTTGGATCAAGGAGACAGTCTCCAAACACAACAGTCGGAAGTTGAAGATGGATGGATAGTAGCGAACATACAAGAATGGATTGCTTTACCAGAAGACTGCCTGGAGGAGACGGTGAAACCACGGAACGATGAAATTAGGCAATTACCCATTATTTACGCAAGGATTGGTGGAATTAATATAAGATGTTTATTGGATACAGGGTCACAGATCAGTTTAGTATCGGAGGCCTTGGTTCGAGAGTTGGGACGGACTCAGAATATTCCTGTAATTCCGGTACCACAGCTCAAAGTGAGGGGTGTTATTCCTGAACGCACCGTCACTTGTAAACGTCAGGCATACTTAGAGCTGAACATATTGGAACACACTTTTGGGCAAACATTCATTATCATGGCAAAGATGAATTTCAATATAATTCTTGGTGCAAATTTCATTTGTGACTATCAAGCAGTGATAGATTTACACAAGAATACAGTCAGTTTTAGAGAATATGACCAGCTGAAAAACGTGGGATTGCATATGGATGAAATCACTACCGGAAGAGATGTAAATTCTTGGGCATTGGAAGCAATATCAGAAGAGACGGAAGAGGAGGTACGAAAGGCAGAAGATAACATCATAGAAGGGGCTGTTGTGGAACTAGATGAGGAGATAGAATCCCAGGAGATATGGTCTTTATTAACAGAAGGAAATAACAGCGATGCACAATTTGAAGAGTTACTACAGGAGCGGCTCAATGACATTCAACTTGGGGGTGAACACAGAAAACAGTTGGAAGAGATTTTAAGGAAGCACAAAACAGTATTTGATACAGTACCTGGAAAAATTTTAAATTTCAAGTACTCTATGCAAGTCGAGGACTGGTCACCTTTCAAAAGCAGATTGTACCCAATTCCTGAAAAATATCGTGGTCAAGTTAAAATCATTATAGATGAGATGTTAGAAGCTGGAGTGATAAGGAAGACACCTACACCTTATCTAAATGCGATTTTGGCAGTCACAAAACCAAATGGATCTATTAGACTTTGTTTAGATGCCAGAAACCTCAACATGAGACTCATTTTTCCTGAGTATGACAGAGCGCCAATTATCATAGACGTATTAAAAGGCTTTAAAAACAAGAGCATTTATTCATCAGTCGATCTGACGAGCTCGTTCCACCATCTTGAATTGGATGAGAAGTCACAGCTTCTAACTGGCTTCTTATTCGATAACCAGACATTTTGTTTCGTCAGAATGCCTTTTGGGGTCAAAACAGCGGGCTGTGCTTTAATCCGAGCACTGGACCGGAACCTAACCGAGGAAGTAAAGGAGATGACGGTGCGATACATTGACGACATTCTGTTGGCATCCGACAACATTGAAACTCACATGGAAAATTTAGATAAAGTATTGGGCAACTTGAATGCATCGAATTTCAAAGTAAACCTGAAGAAATCGCATTTCTTCAAGAGCGAGATCTTATATTTGGGTCACGTCATTGACAAGGAGGGAGTGAAGCCAAACCCAGCTAAGATCGAAGCGATAAAGAATTTCCCTACACCAACGAGAGTCAAGCACATTCGGGCTTTCTTAGGCGTAACGGGATTCTTTAAAGAGAACTGTCCAGGTTATACGGAGACTGTAGCTCCAATGCAAGAAATGTTAAAGAAAAATAACAAATGGTCATGGAACGCGGAATGTGAGAAGGCATTCCAAGCAACAAAACAGCTATTGGAAAACTGCATTAAATTAGGATATCCAGATTTCAAGCTCAAATTTATAATCCAAGCGGATGC
The DNA here is from genome assembly GCA_946902985.2 of Meconema thalassinum. Taxonomy (NCBI): domain Eukaryota; kingdom Metazoa; phylum Arthropoda; class Insecta; order Orthoptera; family Tettigoniidae; genus Meconema; species Meconema thalassinum. The sequence continues at coordinate 30,232,568 of OX336392.1, forward strand.
TTCACTAATTGGGATAGGTGCTATGCTCTACCAAGAGGATCCAGCTAACCTGCAGCACAAAACATATTTGGCATTTGTCAGCCGGAAATTGCGTAAGCACGAGCGAAATTATACTGTAACCGAGCTAGAATTGTTGGCCATCCTTCATGCGCTCCAACAATGGAAACGAATAATCTATGGTTACCCTATTGTTGTCAGAACTGACCACAAGGCACTAACATTCTTGTTTAAGACGTCTATGGCAAGCGAACGTGTGACACGTTGGTCTATATACATTCAGCAGTTCAGCATTGAAATTGAACATTGTCCAGGGAAGATGAACGTGATACCGGATGCACTCAGCAGGAACCCAGAGCCTGATAATGAAGAAACAGCGATGGTACAACACTTAGAGTTAACACCGAAGGACCGGGAACTCTTGGAGGAGTTACGTGAGATACAGCGAGAACAGGAAGCGGAACCATGGATGATGCTATTAATTAAATACTTCAAAAAGCAACTACCTACAGGAACACCTGCATTTCGAGAAGCGAAAGCCAAAGAAGGAAGATATGTTTATGTCAACAATTTGCTGCACAAATGGGTAGATAATGACCACACCAAGTTACGCATATTAGTACCTGCATCGTTACAACGAGGATTGACATGGCATACGCACGAAAGTTACGGTCACGTGGGCTTAGACAAGTGCGAAGCGACAATAGGAGAGACATTTACATGGCCACGTATGAGAACAACTATATGTGACGTCATTACAACTTGTGACCCGTGTCAGAGAACAAAGCCAAATAATTATTTACTGAAGCAATATCCTAGACCATTGCTACCTCAGAAACCATGTGAGCTACTGGCGGTGGACTGTCTTGGTCCAATTCCGAAGGGAAGGAGAAGTTGCCGTCATTTGCTAGTGTGCATTGATGTATTTTCTAAGTTTGTAGTACTATGCCCTATTCAGAAAACCACATCGAAGCAGGTACTCAGTCGCATTCGTAATAGAGTTATTCCAACCCTTGGAAAACCAGAGTTTATATTATCAGATCACGGCAGTTATTTCACAAGCGCCGAATTCAAGAAAGGAATGGAAGACATGGGTATAAAACATGTTTTAAGCAGTATCCGACATGCCCAAGCAAATCCAAGCGAGAGAGTAATTAAATGTGTAACTCCATATTTGAGGATCTTCATTCCGAACGAACACCACAAATGGGTCGATGAAATTAAGGACGTAGAGACATGCATGAATTCTACCAGGCACGAGTCAACAGGACAAATCCCTATGGTCCTACACAAGAACGAGTATCCAGTAAGAACGTGGAAAAGCATCATTAACTGTCCACAAGATCCCATGATAGCACCAGACCTGCGAATTGAACGAACGAGAGCATACATGAGGAAACAAGCAGACCGCAGATTACGGCGATTAAGAAATAAGAGGTTTCACGGTGATCTTGAAGTCAACCAGCTCGTTTTGGTGAAACGACCTGCTTCATCGGACCCAGAAAAGAAAATCTTTAGTAAGTTCTGCGAGAAATTCATAGGACCCTATTCTATCGTAAGAAACCTTGGAAATAATGCTTACAGAGTGAAAGAATTGAGCACAGGAACAATGTCAGTTTACAACGCTGCCAACCTAAAAAAATATCGTCGAAGTGAACCATGGTAGCGCCGAAATAATGACGCTGTTTGAATATACGGACGTCCTACCATCAACAAAGTAAACGGGGAGCAGTTGAGTACGGCACGTGATGAAGGAGGAAGTAGACTTGTTGTTGACAAACATTAACGAGGCGAGTAAGGTGTTGCCGCAGGCATCAGAGCGGCACGCAAGAGTGGAAGGGGGAAATACAAGCAGGATATGAAAACGAGCAAATGCCATTGAAGACAGGAGCGGCTAGACCAAGTAAGAAAAAGGGGTGATTCTGGAAATAAAACAAATTGGCCAACGGAAGTATTGTAAAATTGTCGACTTTATTCCTAAGTTCGAAATTTTGTGAGTGGGAGAGTTGTGAACCCTTTACCCTATGTTGGTTAAATGATTCTACTTTTTATTTCTTCAATTAATAAATATTTCAACCAGCATCATGAAAGTAGCCAGACAGTGATGAGGAAATTTCAAGCATTTGTTGGAGACAGTAGGGACATACCTGCGACAGTTTAACAAAAGGCTAAGTACTTGAGCTATGAAAAGAAATAGCAGAGCGATGTATCATAAGGACAGGTGTGGCTACCTCAATTTTAGAAGCGACGCGCGGTGAGACATGGTTCTGGTATGTTCATTGTGATATTCGCGCCTAGAAGAAATATGATGCAGTAACGTGAATGGCTGATGAAGAAAATAGACACTCCCAAGACGCCAAGATCTACTAGAAACCGCCAATTTACAGAAATTGGAGAACCAATGAGAAGAGAATGCCTACTTGCGCGCCAACTCCGGCTGGGGTACGCGGCGGCTAGTATTCACGCGGGAAATCGCCTAGACAAAATCTCTACGATCGATTCTAGGATTAATGGGCATATTCTTGACCTGTGCAATATTACGAGTTCAGTGATATTTATTTCATTCCTGTACCACAATTATTTCGAGAAATTTTTACATAAAATCCCCCTCCATCTAGACCCAAGGGCCAGTTCATTTATAAGTGTGTCGAAGAGCCAAGACATTACTATTATTCTGTGCGTCTACGGACGTAGATTATTATTCTGTTCGTCTGAAGAGATAGACTTGTATTTTTGTGTGTCGAGGGCACAAGATATTCATTGTAAAGTGTTAAATTCAGTGATAGATAGTCATAGTACTATAGTTATAGGGGCAGTAGCGTCGATAATTCGCCAACGAACAGTGACAGGGAATTTAGTACCTGAACAAGCGAATTTAGTAGTCAGACATAAAGTGTATAATAACCTAATTTTTGTATCAGCGCAAGGATGACATCGATGAATGCAGAGGAAGTGTGGAATTCTCAACAGTCCGTCCAGATGGCTGCTATGAGATAAAGAACCATCCAGTTGGGGAATGGCGTCTGATGTTCTTTGACGGGTGACTACAAAAAGAGATGAGTACATAATAATATTTTATTATTTATTAAATTAACTTATGGTTTATGGGACATATTTTTGTAAATACTTTGCTAGTGTGATTAATGTAGTATATTTAGTTTTGATCTGACACACTTTTGTTTGGAAGCAGCTCGCACAATTGTAGTTTTTGGAAGGTTCTTTTCTTTGTGTTGTGTTAACTAACGTAGCTATGTGAACGGCCGTGTTCGCCTATGTTACGAAGTGCGGTTAAAAACGTCTCTCGGAGATATGTCGTGTTTCAGAAGTAGGACTGAATTAATATAATTATATAGTAGATTGGAGGGTAATTAAAATTTTGTTGAGATTTATTATTGATCAGATTCAGTGTGGTTATTGCCTTTTGGAGCAATGTAATTTGTGACGAAGAGTATTCAGCTCTATCGTAAGTTTTAAATATTGTGTTAAATGTTTGCGAGCTCTAATTCAGCAGACCCGTGTGAAAGGCGTTATGTCAGTCCCAGATGTGTGTACTGTGAGTATATTTTGTGGTATTACAAGCGGGAACTTCAGCAGAGACTGATTTCTGTCAGCTTGGTACCAGATTCATATTGTATCCTTGCGAGGACAATTATGGATATGTGATTATTGTCTGACCATATGTTGAGTTGGAGGAGATGTTAGTTGCTGTTGATTCCTTGAGATAACAGTTCAGCTGGTCGGCTATTTATATACACTGGAAGGGGGACATGACTGGTATTGTGGAAGGGGTGAGTTGTTGTCACAAGGGCTGGCTGAGTTTCGCAAGCAGAGCTCATTAGTGGAGTGCACGTCTGGCTCCCAATTACTTGAAAATAAATATAAATGTGAGAAACTGATCAATGGTAAAATTGTTTAAATAAATGGGAGTTGCCTACGAAACACGATAACCTTCGAAGCGTTTCCTTAACATGCAATTTTGTTAATATAAATTAATCTTAACCACTCAGGTTGTTTGTTGTTGTTGGTTTATTCTATGTTTATTTTCCATGTCAGTGACCCGTGAGTCACGTGCGGCGCTGTGTTTCCTTGTTGTTGAGTATCTGGCCAAGGTGGCAGCTCATTTGGTTAAGTGTGTCACCACACTAATAAGGGTCTCAGAGAGATGCCTGTAAATAGTAGAGTTGTAATATGTGTGTCAGAGTTAGATTTAAGGATTTTTATTAATGTTATGCCCATATCCATAAAAGTTGATTTACGAGATGATTGTTCGTGAGCACCGTGGCTGTTAACCCGTTGTGAACGAATGATCATCCAAGTACTCATTTCTCGTAGATAGTCACCACGCGAACATAAATTCACATGCAAGATAGTGGAACTTGGATCCACATTTTATTAGAAAAGGGGAGATCCATCTGACTCCTCAAAGTGATAAATATTCCTGTCAGGGGAAAATTCAGGGAGGATTTTGTTTATTATTGTTTGTTTTATTCTTTTATGCACAAATTAGTTATTAAATCTTGTTATTATCTTACGTTTTGTCTCCTTACTTTCTTAATTATAGTTTTTATCCTATAACCCTTGCCTCAGAAAAGCACGTAGTTTGGCGGACGTAAACACCACACTATGAACTGAACGCGACCCCTTGATCTAAGTTTCTTGCATAAAACACTGCTATTCTGAAGGGTTCAATATCCACCCTTCTACTGTATGAAAAGTACGGTGAAGAGTTTTATAAATGATTGGTGTATTGACTCTCATGGTTACCATACCTAATTTTACGATGCACGAAGTATAGGCGTACATAAAGATACACAGAAAGACAGACAGACATCTCTATTGCCTACAACATATTACCCAGATATCCAAATATGGGTATATCTACCACACAGTATCAAATAAAATCATCCTTACGCTGAACCCGTATGTCGACAAAAAAAAAAAGTTAAAATGTGCTCTCAGACTAAATTCACCTAACGTGTACTTCCTGACGTGAAATACAATTGAAAGCTTTGTAGACGAAACGCAATACACGTCACATAAAACTGACCCTCTACGTTGTGCTAGGTGCCCATACACAGGAAGACCCCTTTCATAAATTATAAAGGCTTGTGGTGCATGAAAATTCAGGTTCTTTAGCCTCAAATTGCCCAAATTCCTAAAAGCCGCAAAAATGCTGGTTCAATTCAGGAATTTTTGAAAATAATGTTGCTGTTTGGCGATATAATAGACCTTCTGTACTATATGTCGAACGTGAAAATTGCATGAAAAAATTCTAGGTTACCCCTTCACCCCCTTAATTGCATTGATGAATTATACGGTCTACGTTAGTTCCGTGATAACCTTATAGCCATTTGCAAACTTTCACAGAAATGTAATAAATGGAGTGACATTGCTTCTTACAGAAATAGATGGAAAGTTGTATGCCACCCCTTGAGATAATGTTCTTATGGTTACCGATTTGCATTCCTTCATTAGGTTGTTAAATTAAATTAAATTAGTTTTCTGGGAATATTTCAGAAACTGTTGGATTTAGAGCCTTATAATGTAGTTTTCGAGGACCCTTTAGGGCCCCCGAGGTTTGTTGCTGTCACCGAGGGGATTTGCCTCGTCGTTGTACGCCATAATATAATACTAACAATAATATAATATAGGGAGAAATTATAACACCTATTTTTTAAAATTATTTTTAATTCTTGGCCATGTACTTTTCTTTTCAGGACGGGTCAGGGAAGGGATATTATCAGAGAAAGAAGCATTCACATCACGCATGAGCAAAATGGAAATGGCCTACCATTTAACTAAGGACATCTATAAGAAAAGGTCAATATCCTTCAACGCAAAACTAAAACATTACTGCAGTGTCATCCGTCCGGAGGTCTAGCATGCCTCTGAATGCATCACGATGAACCAAAAAGGCTTGGTCGAGAAACTGGAGGCCAAAGAAAGGAACATTTTGAGAAAGATATTGGGTTCCATCAAAGACAATGGGGAATACAGAAGACGGCATAACCATGACCTATATACTCATGTGGAGACGATAAGCAACGTCATCCGGAAGAGAAGGTTACCATCTTTTGGGCATGTGAAACGAATGAGCCCAGCGAGACTGACCAACCGCAACATAACTTACTTTCAGGAGAGGAAAACAAAATGGGCCTGGTTCATTGAAATGGATAAAGATCTGAACGAAGTGGGGATTACACCAACAGACATTCAGGAGTGCGCCCCACTCAAAGGGAAACTTCGAGCTTGTAAAGGTTTCCAAGAAAAACCGAAGCTGAAAACGGGAAAGATTTGGACCCAGGAACGGAAGGAAGTCCACCGAGTACGAATGCGGGCGTACAGGGCAAACATCAAAGCCAGTAGGAGACGGTTGGAATGACGCGATCCATAGATGGCCTATACGAAATGAATGAATGAATGAATGAATGAATGAATGAATGAATGAATGAATGAATAATATGGGTATAGGAATATAATAGACCTGCCGTACCACACCCGCAGGTGTAAATCGCGTGAAAATATTCTAGAGTACTCCTTGATCCCCTTAAGCGCATTATACGTATTGATGAATTTTACGGCTTAATTTGGTTCCGTGATAACCTTCTAGCCGTTTGCAAACTTTCACACTAATGTAATTAATGGAATTGCATTGCGTCTTACAGCAATAGATGGACCTCTGAGAATCCGTTGGCATGGTTACTGGCTTGCATTCGTTCATTAGTTTATTAAATAAAATTAATTTTTTTGGGAATATCTCAAAAACGGTTGGTCTTCGGTCCTTGAAATGTGGTTTTCGGGGACCCGAGTTTTGTTTCTCACATTGAGGGCCTGAAGATGAGTTTTGTCTCGTCCTTCTACGCCTATTTCAGCATGTATTTTAAGGGGGTAGGCCCCCTTTTATGAGAGGTACGGAGAAGAGTTACATCAATGATTAGTGTCGTGCCTCTGATGGATATCTGTACCAAATTTTACGTTGATACACCCAGCCGTTCTCGAGTTATAAGGGAACAAATTTGTCAACAGACAAACAAACAAACAAACAAACAGACAGACAGATAAAAAAATTATTTTCGCGCGCATCCTTCATAAAACAGTCTGAAACGTGTAAACAACTCAAATTTACGTAGAAATTCAGAGAAAAACACAAATTTTTCATTTTTATATATAGAGAGATATACTGCACCGCTCGGTGTTGACCGTGTTTTATTGCACAGATTTTGGTTTTACTCGCTAACCGTTGGAGATATAAAAAAATTGATAAGGACCTTTCGGATAGAAAATTAAATGTTAAAGCTCATGTATACCATCAAAAGTTTGCTATTTCTTAGCGTTCTCTTTTTATTTGAAAAGGAAATATGAAATTTTGAAACCAAAGGGTGTAGTGACGTCACAAATGTCGGTTTTACTCGCTAACTGTTGGAGATACACGAAAAGTGATAAGGACCTTTCGGATAGGAAATTAAATTTCAAATTTCATATGTGCCATCAAATGTTTGCTATTTCCTACCGTTCTCTTTTTATTTGATATGGAAATATGAAATGTTGAAACAAATGGGTCTAATGACGTCACTAAAATGCTCGCCATTTTTGAATAGTGCAAAATTTCGAAATCAAAAGTATCCTATATGTAAACCTGGTAAATCAGCTACATCCATGCAAAATTTCATTTAAATCGTACCAGTGGGTCTTGAGTTATTGAGTAACAGACAGACAGACAGATAGACAGACAGACAGACAGACACACACACCATCTCATTTTTATATATATTAGTATGATGATAGACGAACATAATCCAGTCGCTTTCACCAATCCGAACAAGTAATTCCGTGAAGAACTATACAGCCTATTTTCATATATCCTACTTATGTTACTTGCCATTATCAACATACAAAATTTCAGTTTGATTGCTGTAATAGATTCGTAGATATTGAGAACCGACTAAATATTTCGGATGGTCGCCATGTTGGACTTTATTTATGTAGGTCCTAGATTTATGTACTGTTACATGAAGATTATTGTGTACGTGTAGCATTCGAGCTTCAATCGCATGATTAAAACACAAGAAGTAAAAACTAGATTTTAAAATTTCGCACAGTTATCTTGTGGTTATGGAAACAATGGAAATAAATTAGATGCCAGTGGATTAACATTCGTATTGGATTTACTGTACCAAGTTTCACTGCACTCGGGTGGTTAAATTGCGAGAAACGTCCATGTGAATGTTTATACTTCGCGTCGCCGCCATGTTGGATTTGTGATCACCAGATTATTGAAAGTCCTATAGGTAAACTTATGCTCATAGCTCCTATGTACATAAAAACATTCAGTTTGATTGCTGTAATAGATTCGTAGATATTCATAGCCGTCTAAATATTTCGGATGGTCGCCATGTTAGATTGTTAAATGTATAGGCCATAGAGTCATGTACCATTAAAGGAAAATTATTGCGTAGGTTAATTATTCAAACTTCAACTTCGATCGCATAATTACGACACAAGAAATAAAAACTTAATTTTAAAATTCGCACAGCCGCCATCTTGAGGTTATGTAAACAATTGAAATAATTAAGATACCAGTGCATTAAAATGTGTATAAACATTTCCTGTACCAAGTTTTAATGCGTTAGGAACATTGAATCGCGTGAAAGGTCTATTTAAATTTTCAAATTCGCTTGGCCGCCATGTTCGTGTAGTAGTTAACCGGTTTTTGAAAATCTTATAGGGGAACTTCCAGCAGTGCCCTTTACCTCCGTACAAAATTTCATGATGATACCGCTAATAGTATCAGAGATATAGAATGTCGGTGAAATATTTCGCACAGCCGCCATCTTGTGGTTATGTAAACAATTGAACCAAGTTAGATTTCGGTGCATTACAATGTGTATAAACATATACTGTACCAAGTTTTATTGCGTTTGGTTGGTTAAATCGCGAGAAACGTCTATTTAAAAGTCGCAAATTCGCCTAGCCGCCATGTTGGGTTTGTAGTTAGCAGATTTTCAAAAGTCACATAGGTGAACTTCAAGTAGTTCCCTTTATCACCATAAACAATTCCAGGGTGATATCGGTAATAGTTTCGGAGATATTGAATCCTGGTGAAATATTTCGCACAGCCGCCATGTTGGATTGGTGAGACATAACTAAATTTGAAGGGCACGATGGGGGACGCCTGGAATTGTGCTATGAACTTACCGAGTTTCATTGAAATCGCTCCAGCCGTTTAGAATTTATTAGGGGACACACACACACACCTCACACACACACACACACACACACACACACGGACAAAAAGTGATCTCATAAGCCTATTTTTTCAAAATTGAAAATAGGCTAAAAATGGTTTTTTTTAAATAAAATTCTTATCAAATTACGTTTTTTTAAATTATTTGGCTCTGGGAGAATTGATCCCCCTAATCATCCCCCGTAGTTACGCCACTGCTTTCGTTCCTTCCCCTTTCTTCGTGAAAGTAAATGGGACAGCTGCTCCCTTTTCATGAGGGACATCAGGAGTTTAATCCTACATCGTAATAAGAACTCAGCAATTTCTTTCGGTTTGTGTCGTGTCTTGTGGGAGTTTCGCCTACGACACCAAGCTGGCTCATCAGCGGGCTCTAGGTGTCCCCACCTGGACCCCCACAGGTGTAGCGAGCTGCGCGCTACCTCCCTTTTATGAATCTCAACTGCGCCTCTTTACTGCGAGAACTAAGAGCTCAAGAAGCCATAACATCCCTTTGAAGGCTTCTAAAAGATGGTAGGATATTGTGAAGGAGGACAAGGCTTACCCAGAGCTGTAGCGCCGAGGAAGAAGAAGAAGAAGAAGAAGAAGAAGAAGAAGAAGAAGAAGAAGAAGAAGAAGAAGAAGAATGCAACACTGAAAAATGGCTTCAAAGCTATGAGCTCGTACTTAAGAAACAAGAAGTTCCGTAACGAACTAAAGAGCCTACTTTTCTTAAAATTAAGTTTCATGCCAATGATTAATCTACAGTATATGAATCTATCTAGAATAATGACGAAATTAAGTTGGTAATAATGAAATGTCTAATGTCTAATTAGTTCGAAATATATCTGGTATAATGTAGCCTAATAGAGCACTACAGTTGGCAGCCTGGTGACTGAATATATTCTTAGTTCCATCACTTCCATCACTTAAGGTACAGAATACAACATTTGCTTGAAGTCCAATGGACGTTATATGCAGTTAGACACTGGATCTATCGGCACGCGTAAAAGCATGTTGGCAACAATGTCATGCGTGTGCTGGTCAGAAATAACCTGAAATATTATGATATCTTGTTGTGCCAATTTTGGATGAAATCCATTTGTTAGTATAGAAGTTACATGTATTTTAAAATTGGACCTATCATCAGGCTTAGAGTCATGTTGGCAGCAGTGACGTATATTAGTTTCTCCTAATTAATCTAGAACGTTAGGTACTACACGTGTGCAAATTTTAAAGGTGTTGGCTTACATGCTTTCTGATATATTAATATTTGGGTAGCAAAATATACACAGCATTTATTAACAGTTGGCAGCCCTGGTTGCTCTTAAGAATAAGCATTGTCATATCGGTTATGGTACACATAGCACATACGAAATTTGATGGAAATCCAATTGATAGTATAGAAGTTACATGTATTTCAAAATTTGTATTTGGATTTAAAAAAATAGAGAGAGCAATTATTAACAGTTGGCAGCCCTGGTGGCTCTTAAGAATACGCTCAATCATATCCGTTAATGTACAGATATTACATACAAAATTTGGTTGAAATACAATTGATAGTGTAGAAGTTATATGCATTTAAACATTGGACCTATCAGCAGGCTTAAAATTATTTTGGCAACACTGTCATGTAAGGCCTTCTGGAAATTAAACTGAAATAGTATTATCTATACGTGTGCCAATTTTGAAATAGCTCCTATGCATACCTTCCAAGATATCCAACATGGAGCTAAAATTTCTAGTGCTTTTTTTCAGCAGTTGGTAGCACTGACATCATTTTCAAATATGGGCTTGAGATATTCCGGTATAGATCTTTACTCATACCAAATTTTGTTTCAGTTGTTGCAGCCGTTTAGGAATTTATAGGGGGACACAGACAGACAGACAGACAGACAGACAGAAGGACAGACAGACATTTTCCCGGATCGATCTCATAAGTCTACTTTTTCCTCATTTTTGCAAAATGTGAAAAGTAGGCTAAAAATAGCTTCATAGCTATGAGCTCGTATTTAAGAAAGAAAGAAAGAAAGAAAGAAAGAAAGAAAGAAAGAAATCTTTTGAATTTCAACCGAGGCTCAGTGAACTGCACTGGTCAGTGTAATGTAATCTCTTGCACCAACTGTTAATTAAGGGATCATTTCCTGCGAGAGCACACTTCTTATTCTTGAGGAATTAACTATGAATTGAGTGACCCTACCACTGCACTGTGCCTGGGTCGGTCCGGGCCTCAAATGACCGCTTCCGGGGCCTACGCTTAATCTCCGGCCATGGCGCGGAAATGAGGGTGCATCATCCTACTCACACGTAGGTAGGTTTACTCCGGCCTTCCTTTGTCGTCCTTCCGCCGAAATGAGGTCGTTAATTCCCTGTTCAACATGCAGGGGGACCTTCTTGTTCAATTACCACTTCCTCTTCAGCTGCACTCGCTCCTTATCGGGATTACAGAACTAAGGACCTCGTTAAGTCAGAAACATATCGTCGGTCACAATATAGAAAGATGGTATATTGGCTTTCACGGCCAGTGAATTAAAACTCAACAATATATCTAGGTTAGTGCCATGAAAGCCAATATAGTCTACCATCCTTTTGAAAGTCTTCATAGGGAGGTTATGGCTGCTTGAGCTTTTAGTTCCCGCAGTGAAGAGGCGGAGGTGCGCTTCATAAAAAAAGGAGGTAGCCCGCAGTTCGCTACTCCTGTGAGGGTCCGGACGGGGACACAAAGAGCCCACCGATGAGCCAGCTTGGTGTCCTAGGCGAAACCCAATACAAGACACCGCACAAACCTAGAATAATTGCTGAGTTTTAATTCACAATATAGAGTTACTGAGAAACATGGGTTTGAATGTTAATTTTCTCTGATAAAACAGTTTTTCAGATAATAATCACACACATGCCTTATATGGACTCTTAGTTTTATTAACAGATGGAGCTCTTAACTGTTCAGAGCAAAACTTTGTAAGATAACTTACCATTATTTCTTTGTGCATAAACTGATCAATAAGGACTTATAAGGAAGGCAAATGGTTGAAAAATATATTGAATGGTATTTTGGAAGTTACAAACTTTTACCAGTCAAAGATATGATCCCTCAGACCCAACATAGGCCATGTCGCTATTTTCTTTCTAAAGTGGACTTACCAACTTTTGCCACTCTATCTGTCTATCATATGGCTTTTAGTGCCGGGAGTGTCCTAGGACATGTTCGGCTCGCCTGATTCTATACCTGCTTCCAGCGGACACCCATAGGGTGAGCTACAAGTTCCGTTCTATTTCAAGTAGTTCGAACTTTCGCTACCAGATATCAATGATACCTAGTGGTGAACGTTGGAACTTTGATAGAGCTTCACACACGTTTAGTCTGTGGAAGGATCTTTTTCATGCCATAAATCTATGATATGGGACGGCCGGCTTTACTTCCCCTCCGAAGGAAGGCATACTGAAGGATTTTTAACGCTCTTAAAAATCCGACGACTTCGGCCGGGTTTGAACCCGCTATCTTGGGAACAGCAGTTCAGCATGCTACCCACTACGCCAGCGAAGCCGCAGTAACCCGACGTTATTCTACGCAAAGGAATGTAATCAGAGAATAGCGTTGCTGTATGTCTTGGTGGCCGTGAGTTCAATTTTTGGCTGCATTAAGGATATTTGCTTAGTAGACAAAACTAGCAGTGTTGCCAATTTGGTGTTTTTAGCACCAGATCTGGTGTTTCTGAAGTTCGTCTGGTGCCAGAAATGTTCTAATAGCGCCATAGCAAAATACTGGTGTTATTTCAATAAAACCGGTGCCAAATCTGGTGCTTAACGGATTTTTCCATCAAATTGTCTCCTATGACAAATAAGTAAATCCTGGAAGCCATGTAATAGTTTTAATAAAGTTAATCGATTAAGATAGGCAATGTTCAGCCTTACACGTGTCAAGGTCAACACTCCAACAGGGGAAGTCCCTGAAATTCTTATTTGCGTGCATAAGTGCTAAGTAAGCACAACATGCAGGGCTCAGTGCAAGTGCACTTGTACTAAGAATCGACCTATCATCTATTTTCTTCCCAACTCCCAGGGGATTTCCCAGTTTCATGCGAAGGCAGTTTATGTTCTTTCGCTCCCTCACGCTAATGCAGATGTAGGGAGAGTGTTTAGCCAAGTTTAATTGGTGAAAATAGAGCAAAGAAATCGAATGAAAGTATAAAAATTGCATTCCATCCTGTGAGTGCGATTAGGACAAAAAACAGAGGGAAAATGCTATCACGACTACGAACTTCCGAAGGATATAATAGTGGCCAAAATTGGAAGTATGCAGAGCTACAGCAGTAATACACCTTCCTGCTCTAAAGCTGTAATAGCGGTAGCTGGCTCCGCAAGTGAAGAGGACGATTTTTAATGAAAGAAATGTAAGTCAAAAGCCGTTTATATATTTATAATTTTTAGTGTTTTTCTAGTGTTTTGATTCATAGAGTCCAGCTGGTGCTTTTCTGGTGTTTTAACGCGTAGGGTTTAGTTCTTTCCCATTTCAAGATTTGGCAACACTGAAAACTAGGCTGGGTGAGAAACGTTCTAAAGTAACTTAGTTTTAGTAACCATTGTTTTCCAAGAGATTACACAAAAAGTAAAGGAGTTTCAGTTACGGTAACTTACGAAAAGAATAACGATGAAGGACTGTAGACTAGAAGAATTCCATACCTGTAGCTTGAAGAGGC